>CM074440.1:2115377-2715377 GCA_037101425.1 Elopichthys bambusa | reverse complement strand
CCCTTTAATACATAGAAAAAACACAAAGCAACACATTCTTACCTGTGAAAGGCTACCCCATTTCTTCGGGAATTTAAATCTTGCTAGTTTCACAGCAGTGTTGTGACATCATTGATTCTTACTATGAGTGACGACACGCTGACTGTTCCAAGATGGCGGACGTGTTTAGAGCGTTCGAATGTGGCATCTATGTATACATATCTATGTGCCGTCCTGCCCTTAGTGTGGCGCTGACTGATGATGTGTGAAGTGGAAGTTATTTATGTTTGCTCTGTGGCTTTTTATGCATCATCTGGCCTAATGCTGATGATGTCATAGTGTTGACCCTGGGTGCTGAAAGAGGGAACCGCAAAACACTTACATAGTCATAAATGCACTAATTGAAGATTAAAAGTTGCATTTGCTTATTTAAACAAACCCCTAACCCACAGTATTCAATTTTGTGTGTGACTTGTATTGCATTATTTGTGCTTAGTATGTCCACCCAGAACACTCTTAGCAACCAACTAGCAATCTCTTAGCAACCACAGGAACACCCTGAGAACATCCTAGAACATCTTAGCAACCACCCAAAACATCTTTGGAACCACTTGCAATACCCTAGCAACTGCTTAACAACCACCTAGAACACTCTAGCAACCTCATACCAATGTGCTAAATCCATTCAGAACACCTTGACAACCACATAGCAGCACCCTGGAAACCATTCACAACACCCTAATAACCACATAACAATGCCCTGACAACCATTCATAACACTCTAGCAACCACTGAGAACTCCCTAGCAACCGCATAGCTAATCCAACGCAATAATAACCATTTGGAACACACCGCATAGCAACGCCCTAGTAACCACACAGAACACCCTTGAAACTGCATAGCAACATGGTAAAAAACACTCAGCACAAGCAAAAATCATAGCAATGCAGTGTCAACCATCCATAACATCCTAACAACCACTTTGAGAACACCTAAGCAACTGCAGAGCAACACCCTGTTAACCACATAGCAATTCCTTAGCAACTATCCATAACACCCTAGCAACTAATGAGAACACCCTAACAATCGCATAGCAAATCCAACACACTAATAAACACTCAGAACACCTTAACAGCCACATAGCAATACCCTGGAAACCATTCACAGCATCCTAACAACCATTTAGCAATGCACTTGCAACCACTAAGCAGCACCCTAGTAACCATATAACAATGCCCTCACAACCATTCGTAACACTCTAGCAACCACTGAGAACTCCCTAGCAACCGCACAGCAAATCCAACGCACTAATAACCACTCGGAACACACCGCATAGCAACGCCCTAGTAACCACACAGAACACCCTTGCAACTGCATAGCAACATGGTAAAAAACACTCAGCATGAGCAAAAATCATAGCAATGCAGTGGCAACCATCCATAACATATCACTTGGCAACACTTTGAGAACACCTAAACTGCAGAGCAACACCCTGCTAACCACATAGCAACTCCTTTGCAACTATCCATAACACTCTAGCAACCAATGAGAACACCCTAACAATCGCATAGCAAATTTAACACACTAATAAACATGCAGAGCAACTTAGCAACCGCATAACAATACCCTGGCAACCATCCATCACACCCTAGTAATCACATAGAAACACCCTGGCAACCAGCCACAAAAGCCTAGCATCATGCCGGAGAGTTTTTCCACTCACATTTTCTTCAGGAAATGTAAAACTGTAGTTTAATATGTGATGCAGTCGCATGCGCAGCCAGAGTCGGAGTGAGAAGCATGATGGATATTGTATTTTTTATCAGGGTGATTCCATCGTCTCTTTCACACACACTCTCTTCTGTAGCGTGTGTGTCGTCACATGGCAACCTCATGTTTTTGTCCTTTCCAGCCTGCAGGTCATCCTCTGTTCACCCTCCATCCATCCAATCCGTTCAACAGCTGTTCTTGATTCCCGTCCTTTCCCGTCGCTGTTTCCCAGTCCAGATGGAGACACACACGTCTGAGTGTGTGTGTGTGTGTGTGTGTGTAGTGATGCATAGTGTATGTCAGACACTAACCTGTTCCTGTCTGCAGGCCAACCTGGTGGCGGCGTTTGAACAGAGTCTGGCCCTCATGACAGCAAGACTACAGAGTCTGTCGGTCACTTCTGAGCAGAAGGTCAGTTTACACCAATTGTTTTTGTTGTATTGGTGGAGGGGCCAAATTTTTTTTCTCTGTTATGGGTATCTTTTTATTCAAAGGAATTAAATAATTAAAGGATTAAAGGGTTTTAAAGGAATACAGATAAATAAATAAGAGTGTAGTTATTAAGTAGCCTAATTAATTTAAATTATTTGCAAATATTTCATTTTAAAATATGCATACATTCACTCTTATTCATGTCTAATATGTAAAAAACATTTCTTTTAATTTTTAATTAAAAAATTAAAAAGAATAATAACATTTATTTATAAAAAATAATAATTTTTTATATAAATATAATAGAATACAATATGTATTCTACCGTTCAAAAGTTTCTGCACAGTCATTTTTTTTCTTTTATTCATCAAGGATGCATTAAATTGATCAAAAGTGACACTTATAATGTTACAAAACATTTCTGTGTCAAATAAATGCTGTTCTTTTGAACTTTCTATTAATCAAAGAATTATTAGAATGATATTAGAATTATTTCTGAAGGATCATGTGACACTGAAGACTTGAGTAATGATGCTGAAAATTCAGCTTTGATCACAGGAATAAATTACATTTTACAATAAATTACATAGAAATTAATTTTTAAATTGTAATATTTCATAATATTACTGTTTCTTGGTATTTTTGATCAAATAAATGTAGCCTTGGTGGGTAAAGTTAAGTAAGTTTATCTTTGCCTTCTAATTTCAGGATTCTGAGCTACAGGACCTGAGGGAAACCATAGAGGTCTTGAAGACCAAGAACACAGAAGCCCAGTCTCTCATTCATGGGGCCTTCGAAACCTCTGACACCACACCCCCCAAAGGTTCGGAAGTTTAGATGTTCAGAGCTAATAGAAAGATCGAGATTTTTGTATTTACATTTAATCATTTCATGCATTAAGCAATTATTCTTACTATATTTTTCTCCCAGAGCTGCAGATGGACCGGCAGAACTCGTCAGAGAGCATCTCCAGTCTGAACAGCATCACCAGTCACTCTAGCGCCGGCAGCCTGAAGGAACAGGAGGCCAAGAAGAAGAAGAAGAAGAGCTGGGTGAGGATGTGTCAGGGAAAGGAAATACCTGCTAGAAATACTAGTTTCAGTAACTCGAATGTGCAAGGCTTCCGATGTAATTCACTTCCAGTTATTTTAGCTGTACAAAAACAAAACAGCAACAAACTAAAAACCAGCCTGGCTAACTTAAACTAGTATGATCTGTTTGTTCCAGGAGCAATCAGATGTTTTTGTTTATTGTTAATGGTTTTTTTCTTTAACATGCATTAAATCTTCTGTCAATAAGACCCGGTTAATGGCGTTGAGATAGCATGTGTGCTATATATAGTATGTTATTGTTTGCTATCATCATGGGAACAGCACTGTTCCAATGTTGAAATTAAGTATGACTGTGATCTCTTCCCTATGCTTCCCTGATCCCTGTTTTACAGGTCTATGAGGTGAGTCATTTACCCAGCCCACCCCATCCCATCCTCATCCATCACAAACACATCAGCATCTTAAGAAACAATCGATATCTACATCTCGCTGATGTATTATGTGGACAAAAACTTAGCCAATAAGTCTGATGCTTTCAGGCCATAAAGCAATATTAAAAGGATGGATTTGTGTTTCAGTAGTATGCAATACAATATGAATTTATTAGACATATTGCCTGAAAAATGAATTGGCACATGATGTTTCAAGTGTCCTAATACTCTTCAGCATTTCATGCATTTTTTAACTGTTTGATATATGATTTGTGATTAACACTGTCATAACTAATACCTGAGACATTAATATTTTATATTTCAGTTCATTTTATTTCATTCATAATTCATTTTAGTTGCTATGTGCTTTTGTCATTTTATCGTTATATATATATATATGTAGCTTTAATTTATTTATATTAAAGTTTTAGTATTTTAGTCGCTAATTTTCCAATTTTTTTAAGTTGATTTTATTTTAGTTGTCGAAAATGATTTTTAATAGTTGCACTTTTAGTTTTAGTTTAGTTAACAATAACAACACTGCTGAAAAAACAGACATACATTCAGTTCAGTATGTTGTACTAGTAATGCTATTTGGATGCTTTGCTTGAAAACAGAGTAAAAAAATAATTATTAAGGTTTAATGCATACGCCATCACAAACACTTCAGATCATACATGCCTCCACTGTCATTTTTGTTTTGCTGTTTGCTGCCATCATGAATCCAAACCATCTACACTAACACTTTATGTTGGTTTTTAAAGAGAGACTCAATATAAATGAGTTTCTGTTGTTAAACTTTGATTTCTCCTCTACATGTAGCTGAGGAGTTCCTTCAACAAGGCCTTCAGTAAAAAGGGTTCCAAAGCGCCATACGCAGATATAGAGGAGATCGCAACCCCGGTCACATCCGCCCCATCTTCACCCAAAATCATCCATAATGTGGATAACGTCCCCGCAAAGGCCTCAACTTCAACATCAGGGTACGACATACAGTTGTTGCCACAGTATGTCTTAAGAGATGATTTGAATTATACATTGTATTACAGTATGTAAGCTTTGCTGGTATTTACGGCAGATCGTGTGAAGGGCATGAGGAGACTGAGCATGATGAGAAAGTGGTGTCAGAGTTACGCACAGAACTATGGGAGAAAGAGCGCAAGCTGACGGACATCCGTTTGGAGGCGCTTAGCTCCGCCCATCAGCTGGAACAGCTGCAGGAGGCCATGACCAACATGCAGGTGTGTGTGAACTAGGGATGTCCCAAAGAAGCTTTTTGTGCCCCCGATCCGATCCGTGTCGTTAAATACTGAGTATCTGCTGATACCGAGTCCTGATCCGTTTTTTTGGGGGGGTTTTAAATGCTTGATCGCCCCCCGTTATGACTGAAACTTCCATTTCATGCCGACTTTAAATTAAATCCCTCAATAAATGCATTGACAGCTTACAGTAGAAAACCTGAAGGCAGAGAATGACCAGCTGAAGACGGGTGGCCCCTCCTCCAGACCACCAAGCTCCACCTCCCAGTCCTCTGGGCTCGGCTCATTGGGCGTCTCATCACCACGACAATCTGTTTCGTCTTTCAGCAAAACCATCGGACAAAATGAGCCTTACCCAGGTGACACATTTTTACACAAATTTCATGCAAGTTTTCACATCCAATCGGCCTTAATTTCTATACTCTCACACTTTAATTTCTGTTCATCTCTTAGATGTCTTTCAAAGCCCCACCACAACTTTGCAGAAGGACGAAAGTCTAGTCAGAGTGTTGGTTCGCATACCCAATCAGCACCTATTCAAAGACGTGAGTTCTTTACACAAGCATTTTCATGCTGATGAATCAGCAGCTTGATATAGTGTACATTATAAAGTGGGTAGTTCAGATACTGTACTGAAAATCATTGTTGTTTACCATTGTCATTGTATTATTTTTTTTATACTATTATAGGATTTATTCATATATTTCGAATTATCTTTTATTTTTATATTTTATTTTAATTATAGTTTTAGTAATTTTGATATGAGCTTTTTTCATTTTTATTATATTTCTATTTTTAATTTTTTTAGTACTTCAAATTTAGCTTATTTTATTTCAGTTAGTTGCTAAAGCAACATTTCTAAATTTAGTTTAAGTTTGTTTTTAGTCTCATATTTATTTTATTTTATTTCAGCTTAATTTCAGTTTTTTTTTTTGTTAATAGCACTGCTGAATACTATGTTATCGTTTGTTATATTTTGTGTTGTTTTAAAATAATGTCTAATAAAATCAAATAAAATGTAAAATAAATATTTAATGTAATTATTTATATAAATGTGTTGTTTCAGAACCATAAACAACCTTCTGACCTGCTCTAACTTTTAAAAACCTCATTCATAGGAGGTGAAACAGCTGGAGTTTTTCATTGGCACGGTTAAAATCAGCGGGCGGACTGACTGGTTTGCTCTGGACTCTGCAGTTATCCAGGCTTTTAAAGTGAGTGCCATCTGCAGTCTTCTGAGGGACAAAAAAAACATCCACACATTTAGACCTGATATAAAACATGCACACAGAACATGAAAAGCGCTTGTGTCTCTGTAGGAGTATTTAGCGGTGGTGGACCCCAGCTCCAGTCTCGGCCTCTCTCAGGACTCCATCTTCAGCTACAGCCTAAGCCATCTCAAGAGGGTTCTGGGTGCACAGCCGCCCGAGACCCCACCAGTGCGCCTCTACACCAAAGGCTCTTCCTGCATCAGTGTCACCCTAAAAGGTCAGTGAGTTGAGGTTTGTGAGTAACATTGAAATGTACGTGTAAAGTCTAACACTGGTCTTGTACTGTAGGTATGAAGGAAAATGAATGAAGAACACATCACTATATATTTTATATATTATTATATAGACATATTTGTATACATTTAATTTTTATATATACTTTTAAGTATAAAACAGTTTGTCCCTAATTAAGTATTATATATATATATATATTATATAATAATAATAATTATACGGCTTTAGTTTGGGGAGCACATATTCACTATTAACTACTCACTATTAATGACTTTTGCCTCAAACTCTTAATTTACTGCGTATTATTAGTAAGGTAGTTGTTGTAGTTGTTAAGTTTAGGTATTGAGTAGGATTAAGGGATGTGGAATATGGTCATGCAGAATAAGGCATTAATATGTCATGTTATAAGTACTAATAAACAGCCAATATGCTTGTAATATGCAAGCTAATAGGCAACTAGTTAATATTGAGAATTGGACCCTAAACTAAAGTGTTACCAATAATACTATATATTTCAACATTTCTTCATAGTTTTTAAATTATTTTACTGTCCATGTTCTGACACTGTCTTTCAGTATTTTTCCATATGAGCTTTAAGCCATTATTTTCAGATTTCCATCTTCAATAACCATCAACAAACAATGCAAATACCCACAGGCAGCACTGCAGTGTAAATGATGCTTATATCTGTCTCAGCTGTGGGTGATGAGGGTTTTCATAGCTCACATCTCCGGAGAAGAGCAATATTCTGCTAATGCTTCTCACTCTAACAGCCGCTAGCAGGACGTGTGATTGGTCCACGGCCCACCCAGAACACTACCGCCCTCCCCCTATCCCATCATTCCTGAGCTCTCAGGTCTGATATACGACCCAGGGAATTGGGGTCGTTACCCAGACTCCTCAGGTCTAGGTGTTATTTTAAGCGCAGGCTGCAGCTCTATGTTGTTTATTGAGGCCATGTGATGCTATAGCCCACCCAGACAAATGAAAATAAAGTCATTTGACTGTTCTCTCTCATAGAAAACGGATATTCCCTCATTTCTGGGTGTGATTTCTCCCTGTGCTACATTTTTTTTTTTTTTTTTTTTTAAATACTTCACGTACATGTTTAAGATTTAAAGGGATAGTTCACCCAAAAATGAAAATTCTGTTATCATTTACTCCCCCTTGTTCCAAACCTGTATAAATTTCTTTGTTCTGCTGAACACAAAGGAAGATATTTGGAAGATTGTAACCAATTGATACCATATATGTAACTATTATTTCTATTATTGCAAATTATATTGTTTTGATTCTCATTGTCACTTGAAGAATGTAAAATTCTAGATTGGAGCTTTTGCTGTTTTTTAAAAATTGAGCAGAAAAATAATTATAATATTGATCAACATATCGATTATAATCACAACAAAAATAATTTAGTTTTCTAGTATTTTATGGCAGTTTATATTTTTAGGAGGATAATATTTTATATATATTATATTATTATAAAGATATTTTTAGGTTTAAAATGTATATGTTTTGTAATTTTACATATGAAATAAAACACTTTTAAAATGTGGCATTGCGGATAGTTCTTGTATGACAGATTGCTTGTAAATATTCCTCATTTGTCGCTTTGCATAAAAGCATTTACTATAAGACTAATTGTAAATGTAATGTAAAACCTGTATTTATATTGTACTCTCACTGATATTTGATTTCACACACTGTTGTCCCTGATCGCAGGACTGAAGGAGAAGTGTGTGGACGTTCTAGTGTTCGAGACGCTCATCCCCAAGCCCATGATGCAGCATTACATCAGTCTGTTGCTCAAGCACCGGCGGTTGATCTTATCGGGCCCCAGCGGCACAGGGAAGACCTACCTCACCTACCGCCTCGCCGAGTACCTGGTGGAGCGCAGCGCTCGAGAGGTCACGCCCGCCATCGCTGCCACCTTTAACATGCACCGCCAGTCCTGCAAGGTATGCTGGGTACATCAGAGGCAGAGCAAGCTAAATATATACATTATATTCATATTATAAATGTGGCTTGACTTGACATAAACTCTTACTGCATTTTGTCTTTTATCCCAAAAGGACCTTCAGCTCTATCTGTCCAATCTGGCCAATCAGATTGATCGGGAGAGCAGCACAGCTGAGATCCCATTGGTTGTCATCTTGGATGATGTACATGATGCAACATCCCTCAGTGAACTTGTTAATGGTGCTTTAACCTGTAAATATCACAAATGGTGAGTGTAAACTCTACACCCACATGACTAGTGAAGTCATTTTAAAGGTGTTAAGAGCTGTTTTGTCTCTTTTTCAGTCCATATATAATAGGGACAACCAATCAGCCAGTGAAGATGACCCCTAACCATGATCTACACCTCAGCTTTAGGTTTGTACCAACATACACTTTACTAGCAAAGGTACTTTTTGCTTGTTGAGCGTCAGTGAGGAACAGCTGTGATGTGTTGCTCCGTCCTGCTTGAAGATCATGTGCTTTTGTTTTGATTGTTACTTTGAGTGACACTAACATAGTGTCGCATTTAGGCCACAATAAAACGCATTTAGGCCACAATACAAAGTCAATGGAGACGGTTGAATTGCCCCCCCCCGGTGGGCGTGGTTTTCAGATTATGACACGTGTCGCTCTGTCTCTATGTGCTTGCCTTCACACTAACTAAATACTGCACATGGATGCCTAGTATTTATATTTTTATAGTGATAACAATATGTGCTTTTCTTTTATCACTCCTTTACATAAAATATATCAAATAATTTCACTTCAAATAAATATTTCATGTCCATTTATTTCATGTCCATTTAAAAGAAAGTTCAAAAGAACAGCATTTATTATTGATCAATTTAATGCATTCTTTCTAAATAAAAGTATTAATTTCTTTTAAAAAATTTTTATATATTTCCTCTAAACAGGATGGTGATGTTTTCCAATAACGTCGAGCCAGCAAACGGGTTCCTGGTGCGTTATTTGCACAGAAAACTAATGGAGGCCGAGGATCCCAGAAGCGTAAAAAATGAAGATCTTCTGCGGGTTCTGGACTGGGTGCCCAGACTCTGGTACCACCTTCACACCTTCCTGGAAAAACACAGCACCTCCGATTTCCTCATTGGTAATTTTTATTATTATATCAGCATCATAACGGATGATAATAAAGAGGCATTTGTTTCAATAACAAGCTTAATGTGCCTAATGAAGTGAGTATTTCCACCTATTTGTGTCCAATCTGTGTTGCCGTAGGCCCCTGCTTCTTCCTGTCCTGTCCAGTTACAGTAGAGGAATTCCGCACATGGTTTATTGATCTTTGGAATCACTCAATCATCCCATACCTGCAGGAAGGAGCCAAAGATGGCATTAAGGTGGGTCAAAGTATCCTAAACCTGAACTTGTATCCTAAACACTTCCTAACTGTCAAAGTGGCTGTTTTTATCAAGAATAAGTGTGAATGTGTGCGTATGCAGGTTCACGGACAGAAGTCGGTGTGGGAGGATCCGGTGGAGTGGGTCAGAGGATCTCTGC
Organism: Elopichthys bambusa; assembly: GCA_037101425.1. Lineage (NCBI taxonomy): Eukaryota > Metazoa > Chordata > Actinopteri > Cypriniformes > Xenocyprididae > Elopichthys > Elopichthys bambusa. The sequence goes on along the minus strand of CM074440.1, from coordinate 2,705,427 downwards.
CCTGGCCGTCTGCTCAGCAAGACCAGGCCAAACTCTTTCACCTGCCTCCCCCGAGCACAGGCCCCGGCAGCCCCAGTCAGCCAGGAGACGATCGGCCACACAAGGAGACGCCGCCCAGCTCCGTAGAGTCAGATCCACTGGTCAGTGCTGTGCTGGTTTGGGAGTGTGTTGATTAGGGCTGTTAGCATAATAAAATAATAATTTAAGTATATAAATAAAAAAAAAAAGAGCAAATTTTAAAAAATGAGTTATTGTTATTCTCATTCTCTAGTAAAAAAAAAAAAAATTTCAAAATGATGTATGATTTGTTGGAATCCAAAAAAATCATACATCAAAAAAATGACTGAGCTACACCTGTTTGAAGTCAGTTTTGAGAAAAAATTGAGTTTTCTGAAAGTTCAAAACAAAATGACCTAGCCACCCAACCTTAAAATCCCTGGTTATACCAGTCAAAACCCCTATCTATAGGAAAAATATATATATTCAACTTTTTTTCCCGTGATTCCACAATTGTTTGATTAACATTAATGAAACAGACAGCCCATAGGTTAAATTAAGACCTACTGTACCACACGTATCTACTAACAGATGTTTTTCCCCAACAGTTTACCAAATGTTCAACTAAGACATAACAGATAATATTTGCGTGAATACTCGCCAAGACAGATTTTTTGAAATACTGTACATCTGTGTAAATGTGTATATCGGGACCACGCACTGTCTGAGGCGTCTTTGTGCGCGCTTCAGATCTGTCAGTCAGTGCAAGTAAGATCGTTTTGTTTACATCAGCATGAGTTTGAAAATCACATTTCATTGGTTCAGACTCATGCTCTTGAGAATTCGCTATGAATATTCACAAAGTTGGAATGCTGTGCTTTACAACGATACCAAACTTGTGCTGAGGGAAGCACCAGTCGTCCAGAAGCGAGCAGAGAAAAACTGCATTTTTCATGGTCAAAGGAAAGATACTCCTCTCAGAAACATACAAATAAAGATACTTTTAGATGTTAAATTGCTATTTGGAGCATTGGGATAGCTATTCCACATTCCGACTCACTCGATAAGCACTGCAACATTATGTAAAAAAAAAGAAAGGAAAAAAAAGAAGAAGAATTGTCCGTTTTGATTTCAAGGTTAAATGCATTCCCCGGTATCAGTATTTATTGCATGAGAAATATCTCAGTATTTTCTTGTTCCTGTAATAATTTCTGCTCTTTTCCCAGATGGCTATGCTGTTAAAACTTCAAGAGGCTGCCAATTACATTGAGTCACCGGAAAAAGAAACAGATCCAAAACTCCCTCCTCTCTGAACATCCCATTGACGTTCCCATCATCTCCTCCATCTCTCCCGCCACCCATGTTGAGGTCCAAACAGCTGCCCCACACCTGCAGATGACACTGTACTGTTACTATAAATGCTATTAGTGCATTTCACCCACTAAGTTATTATATTATCCATCCCTCATTTTTTCATTTCAATCAAATGTCCCTTACAAAAAAGTACTGTGGCGGTACCATGGTTCACCGATATACGCTATCACATGGTAATACCATGGTACTTTCTTATATGGGTAGTTGACATGTTCTGCAGTATGACATGCTATTTATTCTCCATCTAAAACTATTTTAACTACATTTTGCTCTTTTAGTATGCATGTGGATTTAATGAGCTCCTATGAATCGAAAGAGTACATGGAATATTTGTACATGTTAAAATGGATTTGGTCACACCTCAGGTCAGACCTTTTAAAATGGACTAGAGAAGGAAAAATAGGGTGATTCAAAATGAAAAGCTTCAGAAAGAAACAGCAACTAAATCTATACTTTTCCTTATACATACATATATTTAAATTTTTCAAAAAAAAAGTTATAAATATTGATGGTGATACAAAAAAAAAAAAAAAAAGTTCCATATACCATGGTATTATCATGTTAGTGATCAAACCACATTTTTTTTTAATGCTTTTACCGTGGTACTTTTATGTAAGGGCTTACAAAACAATGTTTTGTCATAATAAGTTACTCTTTCTCCTAAAAGAATGACAATATGACAGATGAAAATAGCGATCAATTTATAGCACTTTTGTCTGCATATTTCTGTTTACGGATGTAAATGTACATACGGATGTAATTTCTCTTTGCGGGGATCTTTACTGTTCCACTGCTGCCCGTATTAACAATGATACAGGTGCTAAAATCACTAGTGTGCACGCGCTAATTCATCTCGCAGTCAAGCGCTCGTGAACAACAGCAAACATGGGAGATACTGGGAAATGTTAGACGTCTCCTCTCCAATGTAACACTTAAGGCCACTTTAGCCTATGCTGCTTTTTGTACTTTTCATTTCTTTCACATTTGAATATGGCCACAGCATAAGCTACAGTTCAACCCCAGTCCTTTAGTGTCTCAGAAACACTTATGCAGACTTTTTAATGGGATAGTTCACCTAAAAATGAAAATTCTGTCATCATTTACTTGTCCTCAAGTTGTTCCACACCTGTATTAATTTCTTACTTCAGATAAACACAAAAGAAGATATTTTGAAGAATGTGGGTAACCAAACAGTTAAAGGGGGGGTATCACACAGTTTCTGCCAATCTCATGTTAATCTTGGGTACCTATAGAGCAGTAGTGCATCCTTCATATCTCTGAAAAGTCTTTAGTTTTATCATATTTATAAAGGATAGATATGCTATACCGAGTCTTTCCGAAAACAGCCGAGCGCCTGGAGGCGGGCCGTGTGAGCGGAGCTAAAGAGTGACGAGCCGTCACAAGTACGCGCAGCTTTTGTGTAGTGATCGTCTGCAAGCTATCAATGGTCAGCTAAACAATTGTATTTAAGTACACATACAATACACCATCGCATTATCCCTGGAATCACTATAATGAATATAGCGTATGAATGATGAATAATGAATTTATGAATTCACTACGTTCGAGTTGTTTACATGATATGCACTTAGGCAACTATTGCCAACAAAACAGACATTTGAAGCAGTTTTACTCACCACCTGCGGTTCCGACTCATGACCGGGATCATTATCGCTTGGACCGCTCCATCTTTCAGTTTAAACGATCTGTAAATCCAGCGTAGAACTGGACCTTGTTTATGAAACCATAAGCGCCGATCCTGAGGGCTCGAGCAGCCACGGAAAAACACAAGATATTCTCCATTCATTTTAACCAATAAAAAAGTGATTTCAACTATCAGTTTCTATGGTTATTTTAATAACAAATATTGAGAGCGCATCAATGTATTGCGTGAGCACAAAACTCTCAGCTCTACTTAACGCTGGGTTCTTTGGGAAGCAAGGTTATCTTTCCCTCACAACCAAAAACACACTTCTTTGGTGACATTGTTGATTTCGTGAAGTCCTGTGACCTGTGCAGCGCTGCCGACGACTTCCGTAAACCCGAACGCGCGTTGATGGGTGTGCTCTTGCTCTCTCGCTCTGGTCAACGTGTGCGCACGTGCCCTTCCGGGAGAAGTGCCCATACAAGGAATTCCGACCTTTCTGATGTCACACAGGCACATTCTCGAAAAAAAGACAGCGAAGTTTATGAGGATTTAGAAGAGTATTTTTGGCACAAAAATACGTCCAACTCATGTTTTGAAACTTTGGCCATGTTTAGCATGAGAATCCAACTCTTTAACAGTGTAAATAAGTCAGAATACATGAAATAGCATGGTCCCCATTGACTTCCATAGAATTTTTTTCTATGGAAGTCAATGGGGACCATCAACTGTTTGATTACCAGCATTCTTCAAAATATCTTCCTTTGAAGAAAGAACTTTATGCAGGTTTAGAAGAACTTGAGTGTGAGTAAATAATGACAGAATTTTTATTTTTGGGTGAACTATCCCTTTAATCCCTTTTCTTTCTAACACAGTGAATGCCTTATAACAGATTTTAAGTGTGCTTATAATGTTCCCTTGAGCAAATTTTAGAACTTTGAATCTGAAATGAATTGGCCACAACAGGACCACACACACAGGATGTTGAAATGGAATTTGAATTAAAAATGAAGTTGTAAAGTTGCAGTTTTGAAACAAAGACATCATTAATTTTGATGAATTATGGTGATTTATTCAGTGGATGATTAGACATATTTCATTTGATACTGTCATTTGACTGGATAATTCATTCTCAAAACTGAAATGCATTATTAAACACGCAGTCTTTGAATTTCATTCCATTTTAATTTAAAAAAAAAAAATTATGATTCTGCATCCTGTTTTAAAACATGGTAGGGGGCAGCATTCTCAAAACTGAAGCTTGTGTTCCCTATGAAGTTGCCACAGTCTGCAAAGCACCTCAGCAACACATTGTAAAATTAATTTGTTTTCAGAGATTCGTCCCAGTCACAAACAGACTATTTTTGTGCACTTTGATTTACTGTAATGATACTGTAGAGACGTTTTACTTGGCTTTGGCACTGATCTCAGCTCAGGGTTTTGGTTATCTCAGGCCTCTAATTAGATTCAATACAGCTACTTTCTCAGTTAACCGCTCTCTTTGTAGCAAATGGTGCAAATGTAGAAAACCAAATACTCAGTGCTTTATTCAGTACAAGCCTTTCATTTGGAGTGCAAGAGACGATTGCCCCAACAAAGTGCACACGGATGTGATGCTGTAGGTCATCTTTGATTATTTGGTGCTATCTGATATCACTATAGGAAAACTTTTCCAACATAAATGTCTTGGTTTAGTAAAAATCGCACTTGACATCCAATAGCCTTAGTCTTGTGGCGTTTAAGGGCATCTTTAGGTACAACCAAGTTTTAATTTTATTTATATGATCCTTTTTAGTGGTAGTTTTAGAGCTGTAAGCATTAAGTTTCTTTAGAACACATTTTGCCTCACTAAAAATCCATCATGAAATTATGTCAAAAGAAAACAACCTATGGTAGTCAAACATATCAAACCATACAGCGTTTCTCTGAAGCTTACAGTTAATAGTAGTGTACACAACATTCATATGTCCTCACATAGAAGAGGATTCGCTCACAGAAAAGCAGTGGTGGACCAGTAATTTCCCATCTCTGTACCTGAAACTAGTATCCAAACATGCATGTAGGTGAGATCTGGGCTATGAAAGTTAAAATATAACTCAAAATCATTCCATTCCTTTCTACTCATCTTATATATTGCATTATCATTACTCTACTGTGTAAATATGATTTTCGTAGTTCCTTCTCCAAGAAGTGAGGGTTTGTGGAGTTTATTAGCCAAACAGACAGACTCGTAATGCTCAAGATGGCAAAATGATTCAGTTTTCTTTAGCCTTCTTCAGTTGCGCTGCTGCTTCAAGTCTAATATGTGACATTTATATTTGATTACACTCCAGACATAAGACAGTGTGCCAATGGCTTTTGTTGCTTATCTGCTGGAGAGCGTAGTTGTATTCGGCCCAATTGCAGTTTCATTTTACGTCAGTGAATGCTATTTCATAACTTGTTGGTAAATTACCTGATATTGAATCTGGATCAGTGAATAAAGCTAATCACTGAGGGAATAAATCTCATTTACGCGAGCAGGTAGAGACTGTTCTCATCGTCAGCAGTTTTTAAAAAGACGTTTATTAGTGTGACTAAAGCCGCTGTACACTGTCTGCATCATGTTCCTGGTTATTGTGCCTGTAACCGTGTGATAGCTGTGCTGTGTTGTGCAAAGTCCCATTTAACGCGACAATTCAGCAACTTTTTACTGTCTACTTTGTCTGTCCTGGAATTGTAATGACAGCACAGGGATGGTGACTGTTAAAACTGGATTTTTTTCTTTTTTTTCTTTCTTTTTTTTTGTCTGTCGCTCATGAGCTTTGGTTTTGTTATGTCCATCTGTTGCTGTTTTTCACTTTATAGCTCTTAAATGCACCTTTTTATATTGTTGCAATAATTTGTCACGTGCGTTAAACAGAGTCAGGAGCTCCATAGACTTGTTTCATCCCTGGCTTTGGGTGATTGTATGCCTTGATGGTGCTGTCTTGAGGTCAGGGTCAATTTTGGGCAACTCAACTCGTGAATGAAGATGGATCTTTCATATCAGGTGGCTTATGTAAAATGTTTCAAAGAGGACCAATGAAAAATGTAAAGAGATTACAGATAAAAAGTGGTGAGAAGTTGCTGAATAGTCCTTTCACTTCATGCGATGCTTGATATCGATTTAAAAAAATCCAATTCTATTGCATAAAAGGTAATATGACGGTAGAAGATGTAACTTACAATGTGCAATGGGTTTCTAAATGTCGTAAACGCATGTCACCTTAGTGTGAAGCAGAATTACGGATGTGTTCTACCTAATTTGGGGTCGTATAAAAGGAATGATATTACTTTCTTTCTTTGTAAGTTTCCCCAAATGATTGTTTGTACAACTTAAGTTCCATTTTGTACAGAACATTATAAATGTAAACATTGTACATAGCGTGGCCCTGCATTTGCAACAACAATCATTTAAGAAAAAACAATGTCATTAACAAATGTGGTTTGTAAGGAAGATGTTTGTTACCGATGGAGTGGCCCAGTGCACAAGAACTGGCATGCTTCTTCGGATGTTTGTAATGACCACCAAGACATTGTCCATCTGTCATAATAAAACCACAACGTTCGTTAAGTGTGTTCTTTGTCTGTCTTATGTTTTCACTGCTGGGGTTAAAGTACACAGAGTATGTTTCAAATGTTTATTGTGTAATAGATTTCTAATTACTATCAAATAAGTTTAGTATCCTGTAGAAAGTCATGGAGACACAAATGCCAAACCTTCATGAGGATGACAGACAAACAGGTGGGTAGACATACAAGATAGACAGAAACACACTGTTATCTGTAAATGTATCATTTATTTTATTTTTTTGGTTCAAAATATACAAAACTGATATAATGAGCATGTACGTCACGAATCCATGTTTTTATCTTATCATGAATCACTAAGGTACACCTATAATAAGTGTTTATATTCTGACTATTTTAGACTGGGTCGGGTCGACACCGCTGCGGAGTAACCTTAGCCCAGTATCTGCGTGACTTGTCATAGACATTAAAGGGATAGTTCACCCAAAAATGAAAATTATCCCATTATTTATTCACCCTCAAGCCATCCTATGTATATGACTATCTTCTTCCAGACGAACACAGAGATATATTTAAAAATATCCTTAGTCCTCCAAGGTTTATAATGGTAGTGAATGGGGGGCAGCGTTTTCAAGTCAAATAATGCATCCATCCATAATCAAAGTGATGCGTCTTTGTAAGAAAAATATCCATGTTTAAAACTTTATAAATTCAAATAACTAGTTTCCGACGGACGACCGTACGCATACTGTGCAAGTCAACTTGCAGCAAATGAGTAATCCTCTGACACAATGTATGATGCAGGATGTAGGAGCTTAGACGCGGTTTAAACAGGGCTGTGCAACAAATTTAAGCTCATCTTCTCTTATATTGAAATCGAGAACATTTCTCTTTAAAAATGATCAAATCCGTGACCAGATTTGTTTTGCTCTATCTCCTGCGCCTCGGCATTCGTCATTACGTTGTGCGTCAGGTCAAAGGATACTCTTCCGCCGCAAATCAACTTGCGCATTCTGCGTACGGTCGTCTGCCGGAAGCTAGTTATTTGAATTTATAAAGTTTTTAAATATGGATATTTTTCTTACAAAAACGCTTCGCTTCAGAAGACCTTTATTTACCCACTGGACTGGAGTCGTATGGATTACTTTTTTCTATGGATAACTATCCCTTTATCAGAGAGAAGTAGCTCCGGCTACAATGTTCTTCCGTAAGACGCATTGATACTGTTTTGGCGCCCTTTAATGTGAACCGATCATCTCTTCCTCTTTACTACTAGTTATGGATTGAAATAAACATGAATGAACATCAGAGAGGGTATGTTGAAATATACAGTACAACTTACTGATGTCATGTCTTAACCATGGAAAGATGTCAAAACGGCTTGTAAACAGTGTCACGTGACATATTTACCTCAGGATTGGAAAGCCATTCAATAAGCTAGAAAAATTAACTACAGAGGTGCATTTTGCTAAATATATGCGCTATATTACATATTCATTCTATTTTAACTCGAATATCATTTAAAAAATATATAACATTATTTTATATCTTATGTTTTTTTTGTTTTTTTTGCTGAAATATGACCCTGCTTTTTGTAATTATAAATACAAACTGCAGCATTCTGTCGCAACGGTTACCTAACCGTCGGACGATGTTATAAATCAGTTTAGTATGCAGGCCTACTTTTCAAGACGCCCCTCCCCCCAACCCACGCGCTTCTTATCTGAAGTGACACTCCTATGACTGTATCAGCTGAAGTGACTGGGATGGTCAGAGCTTCGTTCACTCCCTCAACTAGTCACTTGAAACTCTTGAGGGGAGGAGTTAACCAGCGCCACATGGCCTAGGCTATAAATCTGGGGTGACCCATCTTCAGACTGAGCCGAAGGACTTACTAAGTCAGAGGGATCCCTGAAGCGGACAAGCATGCCGGCAAAACCAGCCCCGATAAAGAAGTCGGCTAAGGCCGCCAAGAAGGAGGAACCCGCACCGGCACCCGCACCCGCACCCGAACCAGCGCCAGAACCCGCCCCCGCCGAACCAGCACCCGCTGAAGCTGCTCCAGCGGAGGCCGCCCCAGCTGAAGGTGCTCCAGCGGAGGCACCTCCTGCTGAAGCCCCACCTGCTGAAGCTCCACCAGCGGAACCCGCACCTCCTGCTGCAGGTACTGAGTGCGTATGTGGACCCCAAACTTTCCCATGGTTCCTGAGATCAAGTACTATCTCTCCAAGATAGTACTGTACATAGTTTTCCTTGTTCTAAGAGGAAAATTTCAGTCATATTATAAGCAATTATAATTTGCATATCTAAAATCACCATGAATGAAATTAAGAACAACAAATACTGCCATGAAGTACAATATAAAAGATAAATATTTAGCATTACAGTGGGAATGGAATATTTTCACATAAAAATTGTTACAGTACATGCAAAGAAAAAGTCTTAATGGTGTCCTTTTCTTTATGCAAAGTATAATTTCTTATCTTCAATCTTGTGGAGATTTGTTGGTGAAATGTGACCCTGTATTCTATGAGATCCACGCTATCATTTGCAATGATAAATGCAAACAAACAAGCAATATTAACACAGATGCATGTCGTGTAACAATTAACTCTTAATGCATGAGAACCCGATGCACATTACCGCTGGAGCCAAGAACTCTTGGAAGCTACTTGGAAAATGTCTGCAGCTGATGGTTTAAAAAAAAACACCAGAGAGCGTTTACACCTGTTAACCTCTCCTCACTTGAACACTATACTGATCAGACCAGCTGTTCGCCCTGACCTATTCGACGCCTATTCTGCTACTTTTACTGTACTTTAGAGTACACCTTAAAATTTAAACATAAAAAATACAATAAAAACTTAAAATACATTCTTCATAAATTCATTGGTAACCAGTTTGTTCTAAAATAACATATTCTGTTATTTTCCCATAGAGAAAAGTACTGTAGCAGTACCATGGTATCAGATAGTATTCAGTGATTATTACCATATTAATGATGTACCATTTAATTTACATGCAATTTCAAAGTATATAGGCAATATATTATTTCAGAAACCAAGCATAAAACTTCACACGAGCTTCTATAGAAGCCCAGTTGCTCATTACTTTGTTCATAAACTCGGTCTTTCACTATAATCTGCAATAATTTACATGATAATCTGTGTGCTTTACTCTCTAATAAGAACAAAGCATGCTTTTCATCACCTGCGCAATTATTATTGTAACCTCAGCTATATCTGCTGAGGCCTTATAAGCCGGAGGTATTTAGAGCTTGTGGCTAACACAGACATCTCTATTCACAGTCCCACAGAGAGCTAATATAATAATAGTAATAATAAATCTTTAACCATGATGTTTTGATTAGTGAGCCCAGTCTTTTCGAGTAACAAGGTAAGTTAATGATTATGGGGAATTCTTCAGTGATTGCTGGTTTTATTCTTTTACATTAATATAATGATAGCATAAAAGATATTATACGTACACAAAATGAATGAATATAAATTATATTTATTATTTACTTGTGTACAGCTATCATTAAATGATTTAATTTCTTATTATTTTATACTCTAGATTAAATATACTAAAATGTATTTGGAAACAGATAATGTGCACTATCCATTATCTGTGGATGCCTGTAATCTCAAAACAACCAAATATTGTTTGATGTATCGTTCTACGACTACTTGTTTCTGTTTTCTAAACTATATTATGTGCATGCAAAACAAGCCTTAAATATTTGGTCCATTCTAACATTTTACTAACATTTAAAAATGATTTGCTGGCCACATCGCTGAAGAAGCCACTGCGACCAGCGCTGCACACGCTGCTGAGGGCCCGCTGATGCTAATAGCAGTGGTAAAACAATGGTAAACAGCTACTGTACATTATTTGATGCGCTGCAATTGCAGTCAAAACACCCGATGCTTTACAGTACTGAAAATGTCAAAGTCGACATGAAAGACAAAGTGATTGCAACCAGCTACATTCAATGTGAAATCAACTTGAACTTGAACTTGATTTCGTCATGTCAGTATTATGGAAGCTTGTTTCCGCCACTAAATTCAAAAAAAAAAAAAACTTTCGACTTTATCTCACAATTCTGACTTTTCTTCTCGCAATTCTGACTTTATAACATGCAACTGCGAGTTTATATCATGCATTTCTGACTTTATAACTCGCAATTCTGACTTTATAACTCACAGTTCTGACTTCTTAACTCACAGTTCTGACTTCTTAACACGCAATTCTGACTTTATATCATGCAATTCTGACTTTATAACTCACAGTTCTGACTTCTTAACTCACAGTTCTGACTTCTTAACACGCAATTCTGACTTTATATCATGCAATTCTGACTTTATAACTCACAGTTCTGACTTCTTAACTCACAGTTCTGACTTCTTAACTCACAGTTCTGACTTCTTAACTCACAGTTCTGACTTCTTAACACGCAATTCTGACTTTATATCACGCAATTCTGACTTTATAACTCGCAATTCTGACTTTATAACTCGCAATTCTGACTTTATAACTTGCAATTCTGACTTTATATCATGCAATTCTGACTTTATAACTCACAGTTCTGACTTCTTAACTCGCAATTCTGACTTTATATCACGCAATTCTGACTTTATTTCACACAATTCTGACTTTATAACTTGCAATTCTGACTTTATATCACACAATTCTGACTTCATAACTTGCAATTCTGACTTTATATCACACAATTCTGACTTTATAACTTGCAATTCTGACTTTATATCATGCAATTCTCACATTATTTCACGCAATTCTCACTTTATATCAAGCAATTCTCACTTTATATCTCGCAATTCTGACTTTATATCACACAATTCTCACTTTATTTCATGCAATTCTGACTTTATATTACACAATTCTCACTTTATAACTCGCAATTCTGAGAAAAAAAAGTATTTTTAAATTTTTTATTTCAATGGCGGAAACAAGCTTCCATACAATATTGATTTCATGTTGACTTTAAAATGCATTTTTCAAAGAAAAACTTACCAAATTTGGAAAATGAGAACCTTTGGATTATGTTAAAATCTGACCTGAGCTATGATTCCATAATGTTTGACTAAACTAGTGCCTGAAGCTCTGTTAAATGCTGCTTTTATTAATGTGCCCTGCCTATTTAACACCAGCTGATGCTGATGCTGAAGCTGAAGCTACACCTGTTGAGGAAGTCAAAGCACCCACACCCCCTCCACCGGCAGGTAAACCCACGGGGAATCTAAACCGCTTCTGATCACTTCAGTTTTACCCATACATATTGCCATTCTCATCATGCAATTCTCACTTTATTTCATGCAATTCTGACTTTATAACTCACAGTTCTGACTTCTTAACTCGCAATTCTGACTTTATATCACACAATTCTGACTTCATAACTCACAATTTTGACTTTATAACTTGCAATTCTAACTTTATAACTTGCAATTCTGACTTTATATCACACAATTCTCACTTTATTTCACACAATTCTGACTTCATAACTCACAATTCTGACTTCATAACTCACAATTCTGACTTCATAACTTGCAATTCTGACTTTATATCATGCAGTTCTCACATTATTTCACGCATTACGCATTATTTAAACTAGTGCCTGAAGCTCTGTTAAATGCTGCTTTTATTAATGTGCCCTGCCTATTTAACACCAGCTGATGCTGAAGCTGAAGCTACACCTGTTGAGGAAGTCAAAGCACCCACACCCCCTCCACCGGCAGGTAAACCCACGGGGAATCTAAACCGCTTCTGATCACCTCAGTTTTACCCATACATTGTGCCATTTCCAAATGAAATATTAAATGGAGAGTCTGATTTTAGTTTCAAATATTGAATGTCAATGTTTGCTCCCCAGAGCCCACCAGCGAGCCCCTCGAGCTCGGCGTTGAGGATGTCAATGACACTTCAGTCACGATCACATGGAGACCACCAGCCACCATTGGAAACTCTGGTCTGGATGGATACACTGTGGAAATCTGCAAGGAAGGAAGTAAGTCTGTGAATCGAAACAAATGCAGCCTTCTATTGAGGTAGGAAGGGATCAAGACACGTCTAAATCCAATGTTGCATAACACCCTTCCTACTAAAAAGTTGTTCTCGATCTTGAGATAAAAAACGCTGACTGTTTAGGCATCGACTTACTTGGGCAGCAAGGCAGCTGCTTTCATTTTCAGACAGCCAGTTTCTACATTAGGGTAATAAAACCCTCAATGAGGATTAAATGTAAAATCTAAAAGCCTTTTCATTTGATTGATTACAGTGGCCCAAGCACTTCCATCGTGAAATGCCACCTCACAATACCTTACCTTAAATTAAACGCAGTGCAATGTTCAAATGTTCATTAGCATTTTATTGGCTGGCCAGACCTCTCAGTTGCACCTGTCCTCAATATGTCAACTGCAACATGTACACCCCACCTAAGTTGTGTCCCTATATGGAGTGAGGCATTTCTGGAAGTGCCACACAGAAGTCTGTCTGCAAAACAGCATGGCTGTTGCAGTCATGTCAGTTGCACAAGTAAATAAAGTTAAACTTGCTCATACAGCAGTTAAAAGTGCAAATAAATTCTGAAAAAAGGATGCATCAACTTTCATATTGATTTGTTCAGGCACATTGTGGGAAACATAAATTGACACACTGCAAAATCTGTTAATTTTTTATTCCAATATTTTTTTTTTTTTTTATACTTTTAAAAAAAGAAAAATTTTCTACTTTATACTCTTATACTTACATTTTATTTAAATATCACCTTTACTATCAGTGTGCAATTATTCAACAATCAATCTTAGATTTTTTTTTATTTAATTTACTTAATTTTATTAAAATATGGCATTTCTAAAAGCAATGTACCGTTAATAAACAATCAGTTTTTATGATTGTAAATGGGATGCAAATCTTAGATCAACACTTCCAATTTTTAAATCATTTTTTTCTTAGCAGTATTGTTATTTAAATATGGCCTTTTCAAAAGCTTTACAATCTATGTGCAGATAATCAACAATCATTTTTCATGATGGTTAATGGGATGCAAATCTCAGATTAACAGTTCCGATTGGATGCTCTCACTCTTAATTTTTCATTTTTATCTCTATCCTAGCTGGTGACTGGAAAGCCGCTAACGAGGAGCTCACTGTGTCCTGCCGTTATATCATTAAGAACCAGACCACTGGTGACCGCCTGAACATAAGGGTCGTGGCCATGAACCCTGGCGGCCGCAGCCCTCCTGCCACTCTGCCCGACACTGTCCTGGTCAGAGAGGTTGTGGGTAAGTCAAGATTTTACTGGCCAGAATCAAGCTCTGAAAACAAAACACACACACACTACTGTTTAAAAGTGTAGGGTCAGTAAGATTTTTTAAGGCTGATTTAAAGTATGGTAAAAACAGTAATATTGTGAAATATTATTACAATTTAAAATAACTGTTTTCCTTTTGAATATATTTAAAATGCAGTTTATTCCTGTGAATCAAATCTGAATTTTTCAGCATCATTACTCCAGTCTTCAGTGTCACATGATCCTTCAGAAATCATTGTAATATGATGATTTGCTGCTCAAGAAACATTTCTGATTATTATCAATGTTAAAAACAGTCGTGCTGCTTTATATTTTTGTGGAAACCATAATAAAAAAAAATTTCTTTGATGAATAGAAAGATTATTTTTTAAATAAAAATCTTTTGTAACATTACAAATATCTTTACTGTCACTTTTGATTAGGGATGTACAATATATCGGCCACAATATCGGTCGATATATGTTCATTTTTAATGTTATCGTTGTTGGCCAATATATTAAAACTGATAAATAATGGATTATTTGTTCCAGCTGAGACACTTCAGATGCACACTGTTCACCATGATGGTTTTGAATTGCTTGAAATATGATTGAAATCACTTAAGTACAACATGTACAGCACAAATCTGTCATATAGGCTACAAACATTATAATTGTGTGCTTATTACATGGCTTTTAATGGTGAAACTTTTGTTTTTATAATCAGGCTCTCAAAAATTATATAAAAATTTGGATTTAGATTTACCTGCCAATATTTCGGTTATCGGCTTTCAAATATAAAGAATTATCGGTATCAGCCAAATTTTTCATATCGGTGCATCCCTACTTTTAATCAATTTAATGCATCCCTGCTGAACAAAATATTATAAATAGTTCTTTAGAAAAAAAATCTCACTGACCCCAAACTTTTGAATGATGGTATATCTAAGGAGGGGCATAACAGACATGGTAACAATTTATGAGTTTTATCTTGGGTTGATTGTGCTGATGCTTCTGGTCTCATCCACTTCCATTTATTTTAGCCGTACAAAAACTGCTTGATATTGCATATCAGTTTATTTTAATGTATTATCGTAATCAGAAACATGCTGGTTTGTAGCACAAATTATTTTACCATTAACAGCATTTTGTTTTTCTTCCCGTTATTTACCTGTAGCGCCAAATGAATTGGCAGTCTCGGCAAATAGCTTACCTCCGTTTTAAAAAAAATTAGGTCAATTACATTACTAAGATGACTTGAATTAATATTCAAGTGCCAAGCTGAAAAAATCTCTCACTTTTCAGATCATTTTCACGCCTGCATCCAAGCCAGTTTTCTTTGGACATAATTACTGTCAAAGTTGGAACATAGAGTTACCCTGCTTTTGCCTGCACATGTAGCTGCTTTAAAGATCGGGGGCCACCTCTCCAGTTTCAAGTATCCTAGACCTCAGAGCTATCTAGAGAGGTGAAATTGGTACCATGTCAAGCAAAGCTCTCATGCTGTTCTTCAGTGGCCCCTAATTGGCTCTGAGTGGTTGCCAGTTGTGAAAAAATAAATCTACCTGACAAGCGTCTGGCTTTAGCGTGGAGAGGTGTTTCCTTACAAACTTCAGGCAAAGATCAGGCAGTGGTGTCAAAAACGCCATGTTCAATGTACAATGTAGAGTTATCTATTGCTGTGACATATCATAAACAGCACAAAAATCTTTGTTATTGCATAGCTTTAGTAGTACTTTAATTAAGTAGCTTTCAACATCCAAAATATCAAACATTGTGAAGCAACATGAGGCAGTTAAATCTGATGTACTCTACATTTGACCGCATTATCGCAGCCGTTACGTAAACCAGTTTTGTGTACGAATGCTTGTGGTCATTTTACATACTACAAGAGTGTCCAGCGTCTAAAGAAAGAAATCATAAATGTAGAATGGAAAGTCAAGCAGGATTGGAATGTAACTTGAATCCGGTCTACGTAAAAGAGGGGGAGGGAAATCTTGGCAGATCTCCGGTTAAAGGTCTTCATGCACTGAAGCATGTCATGAAATGTCTTTTCCAATGAAAAATATAATTAGAAAATAGTTAGTTGGTAAGTGCTGTGCATTAACAAGGATTATGTGGAGAAGGTTTTACATGGCTTCAAAGCCATTGACAGCTAGCCGCCTGGACCAGTGTCAAGCTACTTCCTTTAAGAGCGATGGCGACAAGTGTGAATGGTTCACGTCGGAGGGTGGGATACATTCCCAAATGTTCTCGCACCACATAAGGAGTCAAGTGGCATCTAAGGTTACTCCATGAGACTTTTTAACTCGCTAGAGATGCTATGTTTATTTAGAGGCATGCTGTAGCTTGAAGGAGTTAGTATCCCGATAACACTTCAAGGAGTTTTCCAGAAACAAATGCACCATTTTATATGCTGACTAAAGGGCAGAAATGCATTACATGCATGCAAAAACAATTCTCCTTTTTTGTAGCATTGAAGGTGCTTTGTTAGAAATGAATGTTAAACTGCGATTCTGAGATGTAGCTTTTGGTATTATTTGTAATTCAGCAGTTTTAATGTAACTAAAGCTCTCCATCTTAAGTTATTAGTGGCAGGGGTGTAATAGGACTGATCTATTTAAAGCCGTGACAAGTCCAACAGAACCACTGTTAGCTCAAAGTCTATCATTGTAATTGACACCTCATAATGTTTTTAGCGTTTGATTTCCTTCTGTGTTTTGAATCTGTGCTACTGCATATGGTTTTGCAAAAGATTTTGGTAGTTTTTGCTGCGGACTGTTTAACAAACACAAGATGAAACAGGCTGACCACAGCTAAGGATGAAATTACAGTTAGCTTGCACTCCAGATCATGTTACGGTTAGCTTCGTCAATTTTCTGGTTCATTAAATAGTGAAATAAGCAAGTTTTCCTTACCTAAAACCTAGGATTTCTCCTCTGTTTTGTTGACTGAGATTAAAAATAAAAAAGTGAGTTTGTTTTTATAAACCAATAAAGTAAGAGCATGTATTTCTTTATAAAAAAAAAATGGTTCTGTCTTTGCACAATTAGGCACGTGCACAAGTTACATGTAGTTATAAAATCTCAAGTAATCATATTAATATGTACCATTTTTTTCTCCCTTCAGATCGCCCCAAAATCCGTCTGCCACGTTTCCTGAGGCAGCGCTACGTGAAAAATGTTGGAGAGAAGATCAACCTTGTTATTCCCTTCAGTGTATGTAATCTCTTGAAACAAAAGTGTTAGGTTCACTGAAAATGCATGGTGATAACTCTTTTGAAGGTAGTTCAATTCAACATTAGCTAAAGCTTGTTTATTTGTAGAACAGAACAATTAAGTGTACTTCTTTAAAGCATGACAAAAGATTACTAAAACATAATGACTTTAAGTAAAGCCTTTTAGTATTTTAATGCATTAATAATGTACCTTATAATGCATTGCATGGTCTCATGAATTGTTATTACCACAGTTATAATCCAGTATAATACTCATATTACGCTTTTAGAAAGTATAATGCATTAAAACACATGACAAAAAAAAACAATTTCAGATGTAATAATGCATTTTAACTTTGGTTACAATTATTTATGAAAAATATATAATGCATTTTAACATACAGTATGAACACTTTTACAATGCATTGTACATGAAGGCTTTAAATAAATTGTTACCAAAAGTTTAATTTGACATTATTACAAAGTGCACATTTTAAAAGTGTTCAGAAACAGTCATGAAAGAGGCCGTGTTTCCACCTGGTATTAAGATACATTTTGGTCGATTGGATCACGAGTGGATGAGGCTAAATACAGGTGTAAACGGGGTGTAAAACGCTTTGAGCTTGTCTGCTTTCGACCACTTCCAGAGGTAGTCGAAAACCCATTTGACCGGATTGCTTTCGTAGTGTAAACGTTCATGTGGTTACACAGCCACTAAAGACCGCCTACTCTCCGCCTACTGACCTAATGCGTAAACATTATGGAAAGCGCAATAGCCAGATGGGATTTAAACTTTTTCAGCTGAAGACCCAAGTTTGGTCTGAAGACGAAAAATGTACCAAGCACAATGTTCTCCCACCATTCTTGATCACTCACCGCCGGTCTTGTGGCTGTCAGAGCAGAAACGAAAGCCGATACTCTCCATATGTTTTTCCGTCGTCTTCAGGAGTGCTTATATGTAAATTGTGCAAGCTTATTTAGTCCATTAGATCGAAAGATCTGAAAAAGTCCATATATTTACCCGCCCATAGACCCTCTTCTCAAAGAAATCAGGACAGAAGTGGTTTAAAGTGGACAAAAGGGGTTAATGGGTATGTGTTTACCTCGTCTACAAAACGGGTGGAAACAGGGCTTTAAAGTACACTAAATTGGCTTTTTATTTCATTGATATTATGTTATTCACAAGCAGAAGCACACAGTATTCTTCATCTGATTTTCAGAGAGGAATAAGACCAATCAGTCAATTCTGAGTCAGATTTGAATTAATATATTTTGTCAATTTTAGACATACATTAGCAATTTAAGTTGTTAATTCAGAGCTATTCTTGTCTTATTTTCTAACCTGCAGGGCAAACCACAACCTGTTGTGTCATGGACAAAGGATGGCCAGCCTATTGATACTAAAAAGGTGAATATCCGCAACAGCGACAAGGACAGCATCTTCTTCATCCGTGCCGCAGAGAGAGTCGACTCCGGCGTGTATGAGATGTGTGTGAAAGTGGACAGCTTTGAGGACAAAGCCCAGTTAACTCTGCAGATTGTTGGTAAGTGTTATAAAAGATCATACACGTCATGGACCATGTTGTATCCTAGTTGCTGGAGTTTTTTCAACAATTATCTTGTCGACCTGTTTACCAGAGTTGCCTGGACCTCCAGCCAGCATCAAGATCGTGGACACCTGGGGTTTCAATGTTGCTCTGGAGTGGACCGAACCCAAGGATAGCGGAAACACAGCAATCACCGGATACACCATCCAGAAGGCTGACAAAAAGACAGGGGTACAAGCTTTTTCAACAATTACTACATAGTATTACTGTATATTTTCGGACATGGTGCCATTGCAATAGCATTATTTTTGGACCATGTTTGTTTGGACATAATACCATGGTGGAATGAGGAATTCACTTGTACACTGTCTGTAGTTATGTCTGAAGTTTACTGACCTAAGCTGCTGTTTCTCCACAGGACTGGTTCACAGTACTGGAGCATTATCACAGAATGAATGCCACTATTTCAGACCTGATCATGGGTAACACCTACATCTTCAGGGCCTTTACTGAGAACAAGTGTGGAATCAGCCAAGAGGCCACCGTTACAAAGACCTCAGCCACAATCCAGAAGACAGGTGAATCGGCTTTCCTCAATTTCCTGTATTTTACATTTGCTCAGCATCACGGTTTGTCTTAAATTTTCCCGGTATGATCGTGATTTTAGTAAAAATGCTACGGTAAAAAAACCTGTTAATTGGTTAACAGAAAGTATCCATAGTATATACTTTGTCACACAACCTGTTATTGGTGGTTGTCAGTGTATTACAAAGGTACAAGATATTAGTACTTCAATAGGCTGTTAAATTAACATTATATATACAATATGTTGTTTTTTTTTTTTTTTGTTTGTTTTTTTGCAGTAAATTTAAGTTAAATCCGTAAAACTTAAAATGTTGCTACTGTATTTTAAATATACAGTAAATTCTGGCAACCACATCTACTGTTTTTTACTGTAAATTTAACAGAATATAATATATGTGTGTATATATATATATACAGTCTCCTCCACAAATATTGGCACCCTTAGTAAATATAAGCAAAGGCGGCTATGAAAATAAATCTGCATTGTTTATCCTTTTGCTCTTTCATTAAAAAAATTCACAAAATTCTAACCTATCATTGAAGTAAAACAATTGAAAATGGGGGGAAAAGCTCATTATGAAATAAATGTTTTCTCTAGTTCATGTTGGCCACAGTTATTTTTTTTCTTTTTTCACCCAATTATTGCAACGTCCTTTCCCAAGATAACAGTTCTTTCGAAGAAGAACAGTCTTCTTCGAAAGTGCCTGATGAGTTTGGAGAACTCCTGAGGAGAGATCAGAGACCATTCCTCCATACAGAATCTCTCCAGATCCTTCAGATTCCAGCTCCATGTTGGTGCTTCTTCTCTTCAGTTCACTCCACTCATTTTCTTTAGGGTTCAGGTCAGGGGACTGGGATGGCCATGGCAGAAGCTTCATTTTGTGCTCAGTGACACATTTTGGTGTTGGTTTTGATGTTTGTTTTGGATCATTGTCCAGATGGAAGATCCAACCACGGCCCATTATTGGATTTCTAGCAGAAGCGGTCAGGTTTTGATTTTTATCTGTTAGTATTTGATAGAATCCATGATGCCATGTATCTGAATAAGATGTCCAGGACCTCCAGCAGAAAAATAGGCCCTCAACATTAAAGATCCAGCAGTATATTTAACCGTGGGCATGGGGTACATTTTATCCATGTATCCAAAAAGCTCTTTTTTTTTTTCGTTTCATCTGACAATAGAAGCCGGTCCCTTTTGAAGTTCCAGTCTCGTCTGACAACTGAATATGCTGGAGATTGTTTCTGGATGAGAGCAGAGGATTTTTCTTGAAACCCTCCTGAACAACTTGTGGGGATGTAGGTGCTGTTTGATCATTTTTTTTAGGCTTTCTGAGACTCAAGACTCAACTAATCTCTGCAATTCTCCAGCTGTGATCCTTGGAGAGTCTTTGTCCACTCAAACTTTCCTCCTTACCGTGCTTTAGGACGATTTAGACATGCATCCTCTTCCAGGCAGATTTGTAACATCTTTAGTTGACTTCTTAATTATTGCCCTGATAGTGGAAATGGGGATTTTCAATGCTTTTTTCTTATAGCCATTTGCTATTTTGTGAAGCTCAACAATCTTTTGCTGCACATCAGAACTATATTCTTTGGTTTTACTCATTGTGATGAATAATTAAGGGAATTTGGCCTTTGTGTTTACACATATTTATACTCCTGTGCATTGTGGCCAACATGCATTGGAGAAAAACATTTATTTCATAATGAGCCCCCCCCCCCCCCCCCCCCTAAAATTTTGTGAATTTTTTGAATGAAAGATCAAAAGGATAAACAATGCAAATTTATTTTCACAGCCACCTTTGCTCATATTTACTAAGGGTGCCAATATTTGTGGAGGGCACAAAAATATGATGATATACAGTATACTATATTATTTACTGTATATCATCATATTTTTGTCTTAAAATATAACCTAAATACTTTAAATCCATGTATTTTCCTACAGTTAGATTAATGCAAAAGTGGGTGAAATAAATAACCAAACACCCTCAAAACAAGACTGGTCTTGTGCATATCTAGATCTTTGTATGTACAACAAAACGTCACAGGCACATCTTGTAAAATTGGCTTCCATCACAACATCTGCAGCGCTGTTCATGTGGAGTGTCATATTTGCAGCATGATATTTGTGTTTAGATGTGCGTCATGAAAGTGACATGGTATCCCGTCTCATGCAGTCTTACTTTAGTGGTATTTATATACTATTACAGTCTTGAATTAGCTTTTATTTTTAAGTTTTCATTTAAATTTCTTTGATTATTTCTAGTTAGGTTTAATTTATTTTTATTTCAGTTTTGTGTTTAAGTAGTATAATAGTAATTTTAGTGTTTCAACTTCAACTTATTTCAATTAGTTGCCAAGTCAACATTTAAGTTTTTCATCTAATATTTATATTTTATTTCAGCTTTATTTCAATTAACAATGTTTTTAATAGTTTTAGTTATCAATAATAATCTTGGTCTTGTCATTTGACATTTATGCATTTACTAGATGCTGTTATTCAAAGTAACTTTCATCGCATCCCATTTACATAAGTATTTATCAATTCTTGTATTCCCTGGGAATTGAACCCATGACCTCGGCATTGTTGGCGCCATGCTCTACTTTTCAAGCTGCAGAAATGCATTTGCCATGCAGTTAACCAATGGCTATTCTTGTTATTCTTACTTCACTGATCTTCATGATGTGTTTTAGGCATTGACTACAAGCCTCCAGAGTACAAGGAACACGACTTCAGCGAGGCACCCAAATTCACCACTGCCTTGGCAGACCGCAGCACTACTGTCGGCTATAACACCAAGCTGCTTTGCTCCGTTAGGGGATTCCCTAAGGTACATGCTTTTTCAAGCATCCATAAGCAGGACCAATTTTCGGGTAATAGTTTGTGAACCATCATCATTTCTGCTATAGTGACTGATGGCTAGTTGCACAAAAAATTACACACTTGTAGATATCGTGTGAAAAGACATATCAGCAACCAAAAAGTGGTTCGGTACTGGTTAAACAAATCTAAAGTCTTGAGATGTTTCAGGTAGAGTACTTTTAATCTAAATTAATTGAACTTTAATGCACATGCTTCACATGCCAAAGATGTCCTGTTCTGTGCATGTATTGTATACTGTGTATATGCATGTATTTTCCAATTGGGTGGTTATTTTTTTAAGCTGCATGCAACTGGCAAAGTTTAAAACTCTTGTTTTAGTGCAGTAGTTGATTGACAGGTGAGTTTGCAGTCATCCAGGATAAATTAATTAGTGTTTACTCTACAAATGTCCGCTGGGACCAGATCACACGAATCACTCCAATAGGTTTATCAGTTTAATCATTGCCTCATGCAATTCGCTAATGTGTTAAATTATTCTAAAGATTGTGTGATGTGTGTTTTGTAATGAAGTCTGTTCCATAATCAACACTTAATCCATCAGGAGCTGTTCAAAGGTTCAGGTTTTGAGTGAGTGACCACTGAAGTGTAGGAATCCGCCTCTAACATACCACCGGAGATAGTGCAACTCCTGGTGGGAAAGATAACTAGATGAAGGACAGCATGAGTTGGATAAGTGGGATTCCTAGTGGGATCACTATGACGGGATGAGCTTCCAAACACTGATATGTGGAGGCCATGAAAGTGAAAGTGTGCATAGCATTGATCAGCATCCAAAATTAACACTTGCGCCACATGCAAGTGAAAATGGCTTTGGTGAGTAAATTAAACACCCAGTGGCTAGTAACTTACAGTAGGAAGGAAAAGAAACATAATAATACAAGTCTTATTGTTGTGTAACTTTTAGCTCAATGGAAAATGTACCATTTAAAATTTATCTGGGATGCCTAGTTTTTATTATCAGTACATTTATGGAATATTTTTGCAATAAGGCACCAAAACCCAAGAACATTCTCAATTCACTTCTACTCTTAAAAATAATGATTTCAAAAAGGGGGTTTTCACAGCAATGCAATAGAAGAACCATTTTTAGTTCCCAAAAGAACATTTCAGTGAACAGATCTTAATAGATTAGTTCACTTCAAAATTAAATTTTCCTGATAATTTACTCGCCCCCATGTCATCCAAGATGTTTGTCTTTCTTTCTTCATTATGGTTTTTGAGGAAAACATTCTAGGATTTTTCTCCATATAGTGGACTTCACTGAGGTTCAACGGGTTGAAGGTCCAAATGTCAGTTTCAGTGCAGCTTCAAAGAGCTCTACATGATCCCAGACGAGGAATAAGGGTCTCATCTAGTGAAACGATTGGCCATTTTCTAAAAATGTATATACTTTTTAACCACAAATGCTCATCTTGCACTGCTCTGCGATGCACCACGCATTTCATAATCACGCGCAAAGACTAAGTCAAACACCCTTTACAAATTAAGGTAAAACAACGATGTCGGACAATTTTGAAGTTTTGAAATTTGAAGTAAATGATGGAAATTTTCGTACTTCCGCCTACATCACGCGTGACCTTTACAACATGATTACGTAATGTGTGGCACATCACAGAGCTAGTGCAAGACGAGTATTTGTGGTTAAAAAGTATATACATTTTTATTTTTTTTTAGAAGATGATCGATTGTTTCGCAAGATAAGACCCTTATTCCTTGTCTGGGATCATGTAGAGCCCTTTTGAAGCTGCAATTTGGACCTTCAACCCGTTGAACCCCAGGAATTCCAATCCTGGAATGTTTTCCTCAAAAACCTTAATTTCTTTTCGACTGAAGAAAGAAAGACAAACATCTTGGATGACATGGGGGTGAGTAAATTATCAGGAAATTTTAATTCTGAAGTGAACTAACCCTTTAAATTTATGCCTTAGTGTGAAGATTTGAATAATCTAAAGAACCTTTTTCCACTCTAAAGAAACTTTTGTGGAATGGAAAGGTTCTATGGATCTTAAAGGTTCTTCATGGAACCATGACCTTTGTTTCTAAGTGCCAGAATGGCTAAAAGTTTATTTTTGCACCCTAGTGGCAGTATGTGAAAAATGGCTCATGTTTTCACGGCATGTTTTCTCCAACTTCTTTGCAGCCCAAGATCGAGTGGATGAAAAATCAGATGATTATTGGTGACGACCCCAAGTACAGGCAAATCAACAACCAGGGCATCTGCTCCCTAGAGATCCGCAAGCCCGGCAACTTTGACGGTGGCGTCTACACCTGCAGGGCCAAGAACCCACTCGGGGAGGCCTTGGTTAGCTGCAAACTGGAGGTTAAACGTAAGTTACTATAGTAGACTCAACTCAAGTGTGTTTTTAGGAGTCTGCAATACGTCTTTTTGATCATGGGAAAAAATATTTCGGGTCATTATGAGTTCGGGTCATTATAGATTCAGCCTTGATTGACAGCACTTTTATTTATTTGCCAAATAGAAGAGGATTTGCTGACCACACTGAGACTTCCAGAGTTTTTAGGAATTTTAAGACTGATTTCAAAGTCTAGAAAAGGCATTACAATTCTATAGAGACTAAAGGCTTTATCTAATTATGCTCAGCTCCATAATATTTCATGGGCTTGACTTATTCTATATGAGTGCAGTGTCTGTGAAATCACTTTCTATACAGTAATCATGAATGACTGGAAAAGTTGTTGACTGGAAAGACCATTTCATTGGTCTAAAAAGGCTGAATTAAATTATTATCCATTAGCTGAGATGAATCCAAGGACTTAAATATTCAAAAGGATTGCAATATATTGCACAGATGGTCAAGAAAAGGAGAATGTATATCACATGCTCCTTGTAAGAGTACATTTAGTCAAGGCCACATTTAGAGTAATTTAACATCACGATTAACTGTATGACCGATGCATTTATGATGCATATCATGTGGATTCATGGAATATGAAACAATGTGATGATAAAAACAGTTCAAATCTAAAGAGTTTATATTTAGCATTGAAATGCAAGTAGTGTAAGATGGACATGTAAAATGCATGTTGCTGTTAATCGGATGATACAGTAATGATAGTCAGATGATCTTCAGGGTGTTATAAACAGGCTTGTATGATTGGGATCAAATGGAGCATCACTTTATGGACGCCTAATATCAGTGTAATCCAACCTAAGCTATGTTTATACAAATGCTTAACTGATCTGGGAACTGTTTTTACGTTTGTCAAGTTATCACTCCACATGCATCTTTACTGGGCTGGACAGGTTTATTGTTATTGTAAAATGATTTACAGCCTTTTGAAAGGAGAGAAGATGAACATGTCAAACAGAAGAGTTTCTACATGTCTGAGCTAAAACTCTAGTGGTTAACATGAATGTTTGTTTGGGTGATAAATGCTGTTTTGAAAGCCAGCAGACTGAACGGCATTCTGGTTTTCTTTCCCAACAGAGCCTGTGATTGCTGATGCCGATAAGAAATAAGTTCAACACCCGCATTCATACAGGTCAGTGTCTATTTTTAGATGTGTTCAGGGGTGTAAAGTACCAGAGGAATTTTACTTCACAAGTATTACACTGCAAAACACTGCGTTCAAACGTTTGGAGTCAGTAAGGGTTTTTTGAATGAAGAAAAAAAAAACGACTTTTATTCAGAAAGGATGCATTCAATTTTTCAGAAGTGACAGTAAAGACATTTATAATGTTACAAAAGATTGTTAATAACTGATGTTATTTTTTTGAACAGTATTTTTCCAACATTGCTAATAATCAGAAATGTTTCTTGAGCAGCAAATCATCATATTAGAATGATTTCTGAAGAATCATGTGACACTAAAGACTGGAGTAATGATGCTGGAAATCCAGCTTTGATTTAAATTACATTTGAAAATGTATTCAATTTATATTGTAATAATATTTCACAGTATTACTGTTTTTGCATATTTCACAGCCCATCATAATATGCAAACTTTTTTTCCCACTCCAAGTATGTTTTAGGACATTTTTAACATTTTTAATATAATACCCTCATTTAAATTTTTATCAAATATCAAAATGAAAGATTTTATGTAGGTGATTTTGAAATGTTGTCAGAAGTTTAACTCTATATTGTATTATTATTATTTTGTTATATATATATATATATATTTTTTTTTTTTTTTAACAATCTACCACAGCTTTGAGAATGTGCACCAATTTAAAGTTTTTGCTTTGGCGAGGGAGATTTGCAGTGCCAAAAAGCTATTTGGTTCTCCGTCTATTTGGGTCTTGACAAGACATCTGTCTTCCCCCGCATGCCCTGACCTTACATGGGGGACACTAAACTTGGAGATTGCGTCCCCTGCTGCTGGAGGTGTCTGAGTGGCAATTTCCCATAAATTAAACTCGTAATGACTCTATACGTGTACTGCAGGAGAGACTAAATTACATCCCCCTGACTCGGCACCAGTTAGACCTCAGACATCTACTGCTAGATCTCGTCCCAGAAACACACTGTAAAACAGAGTTTGTGTTGCTTGGAGTGTTAGAGCTATTTTCAGGCCATCCTGACACCTGTTCCTTGTTCTTCCTCTCTGCATGCACTCTAGTCCCAAATAAGGAGCAGAAAAATGTGGGATCCCTCTCAAAAGGTGAGAACTAGTGCTTGAATGTTCCAGCTCTAACATCACTACTGATAAGCCACGTTCAAAGCTATTATACAAAGTATATGCAGCAACTGCATATCAGTTGAATTCTGTTTCTACAAGCAAGTTTCTACACTCTTTGTTGGTGGAAGAATTCTTTATTCTACTTATTATTTATTTATTATATAAATAGTAATGAAAAAAGATACCAATGTTCTACAAATTTGACTCATTTGACTGTTCATTCATTTTATTTTTGTCCCATTTTAAGGCTCATTCACACCAACAACGATAGCTATATTTGATAACAGTCTGTGTATTCTAAGCTCACGCGCTGCGATTTTAAAGTGTGTACAACGTGTTTTTGCTGTTCTTGTTGCATTTACACAGCTTTAACCAGCAGATGTCCTTAGCATGCTATGTTTGGAGTGAATAGCTAGTGTAATCGATATAATCTAACAGTGAATTTAGCTGATGAAGTCAATATAGTGGAACAAAAACAACATCTAGTCTTTTTTTACTGCAACTTAAAAGGAAGCAAGTCGATGTTGTCAAAACTAGCGCTGGATATCTGAGGTAATTTTATGTTACACTGTTTGCTAGCCTGGCATAATGATCTCATCGTTAATACTTCTCACCATTTATTCCGAGGGTATGACCGATTGTTTTCCATATATCCATTTTCTTTAAAGTATCCTTGAAAAGGGGGTTTGACTTGTCAAACAGTGGTGGCTTTTTCTGGACCTCTGCGATTAACTTCTCCGCAGTGTTGTCCGCCATTTTAAATCCGCGAGCCCTTAAATTAGAGTGGATTCTGATTGGCTGTCAGTGTTTTATCATTCAACAACTGGAAAAAAAATCATTCTGAAAGTGATCCCAACTTTATTGTTTCTCTACATCATTATCATTATAGTTGTGGTGTGGACAGTGCTATTCTTTTATATTTAGAATGATTTTTTAGAACTATATCTTTATTGTTATCTTTATATTTATCGTTCTCGGTGTGAACAGGCCTTAAGAGTGCAAATAGTTAATTTTATTATTGATCAGAATACACACTCATTCTAATAAATAATATAGTTCATTCACAATTTTAATGGTTTCAGCTGAAATAATTTTTAAAAAAGTGATCAAAGTGCTATCATTCTCGTCATATATAATTACTAATTTTACTCTTTCTTTCACATTTGCAGGATTATGAAGACATCTTTTGCTGATAAGAAAAAAATCATGTACATATGAAATAAAAAATATATAAAAATAGACATTTTTCTTTTTTCATAATTTAGTGCTCTGCCTCACAATTATGAAAAAGTACATATATTTATTATTTAGACATTTACATCAGCAGCTGCCTGTGACATGTAATGATTCTTGTCTGTGTATCCCTGACTGTGTCCGGTGATGTAACTCGGATCAAGTCCCATCCGGACCAACAGGAGTGTTTGTTCAATTAAACCATAGTCTTTCACCCACATGATGTCTTTTGTCGTTTGTCAGTGCACAGAATGTAACATTCACAGGAACGTTCCAGGTTCAATACAAGATTCAGCAGGCTGAGTGACCCTGAACACTGTCTACAGCAGAGCCATGGAACACATTCATTTGTATGGAAATTATTTCTTACTGTGACGCAAACTTTGTGAACAGACACCTTCCCAACCTGGAGAAACTGAACTGAGAGCAGACGGGTTACTGAAGGTCACACACACACACACACACACAAAGATAAATGTCTCTGTGAGAATGCAAAGACTTTCAATGGACTATGTGCTATGCTTGATGTTCATTATCGACTTCTCAGAGTTCCTGTCAGAGAAACCTAAAGCCTAGTGCTTATTTAGCTTGGCCAACATCATGAAACCCTGTGCCAACACAGAACTAAAGGTGGTAATGCAAATGACTGCTGGAAAATGGAAAATAAAACAAATTTGGTGAGGTTTATGCTTGATAATAAAGCATACAGTAGTTAATTTTGAGAAGTTTGGATATACAGCTTATGATGTAGATGATTCTGAGCAATATGATCATTTTACAATCCGACTGGATCTCATAGAATAGTCTTGATTCACTGAAACTACTGTACTTTTAAATCCAATTACATGCATTTCAAGTGTGTTCAAGGTAGATGTTATATCATCATGGTGAAATAACAGCAGGACTGGATTTAAGGTTAAAGGCAAGCACTGCTTGAGATTAGACTTTGCTTGAAAGTGTATAATGCTGGACATTTCCAAAATGTTTTTAACTCGAAACATATTCACATAGAACACATGCATTAGAATATACATTAGTTAGAATGTAACTAAACTGTACTTATTGCAATTTTTCAAATTGTGCTTCTCTAGTGAAGTCAGTCTAGTTTTAAAGACATCTATATTTCAGTATAGATATTTATATTTGGTAACACTTCAGTTTAGGGTCCATTTCTCACTATTAACTAGTTGCTCGTTGGCATGCACATTAATAGGATATTGGCTGTTTATTAGTACTTAAAAAGCAGATATTAAAGCCTTATTCTGCATGACTAATTCTACACCCCTTAATCCTGCCTAAACTTAATAACTATTGATAAACAGTAATTAGGCAAAAGTCATAGTTAATAGTGAGAATTGGACCCTAATCTAAAGTGTGACCTTATTTTTAAATAATTTTACATAGACAAAGATGCTGATTAGCAATAAAAAAAAGTGTTTGCCATGTACAGTGTGCAGTGTTTAGATTGTGTGTGTATTTCTAAACAGTAGGTGGCAGCAGCTTTGCTGTTTTTAACCCTAATTTAACAGAAGTCAGCTTTAATCGCAGACATGCTCTCAGCATATTCAGAGCAAAGGAACAAACCCAGCTCAGATCTGGCTCTCTCCCAAACCCTTGCTGTCTACTCCCTACATAGGCAGCAGCACAACTGATTCCAATAGATTTTGGCATTAGCATGTTGATTAACCAAAGGCAAAAAAAAAAAACTCTAATAAGTATTAAAATATACAGCATACCAAATATTGGGGAAGTGAGAGAAATAATCAACATTTGGCAGCACATCAGGGTTTGGGTCAGAGCCCTGCGGTCAGTCGACATTACAGCGGTTCCCTCTGCTGACCATCTCCAGAACAACAAGAAATTGCACATGCACACAACTGTCCTGCAGAACATGTAAATATCCTAACATATTAACACTAAAATATGATTGAGAACAAGGCCACACTCTAAAACATGCTGGGTTGTTTCAAGTCATGTTTGAGTCAAATATGACAAACCCAACTGTTGGTTTAAATGTTATAAACCAATGGTTGGGATTGTCCATACTTGACTGACCCAAACATGGGTTGAAGGCAACCCAACATTTTTTAGAGTGTATATAAAAATTTCGTACGTTTTTTTTTTTTTTTTTGATGCATGAGATTTTTGAGTTTTCTCAACTTGTTGTAAATTGAACTTGTTATACAACAACTCAAAAATCTCCTCCAGCTGGTTGTCTTAAACTTTTAAGCTTTCTCAATTTCTTACAGTGTAGTGCCATATATAGTATTATTCTTTTAGCTACCTTGAAGTACCATATAAATACCATAATATTACCACTACTACCTCTATTTTTATAGGAACATGCTGTTCAAAAGTTTGGGGTCAGGAAGACTTTTTAATGTTTCTGAAAGAAGTCTTTTCTCCTCATCAAGGCTGCATTTATTTGATCAAAAATACAGTAAAAACAGTAATATTTTGAAATAATATTACAATTTAAAATAACTGTTTTCTATGTGAATATATAGTAAAATGTAATTTATTCCTGTGATCAAAGCTGAATTTTCAGCATCATTACTCCAGTCTTCAGTGTCACATGATCCTTCAGAAATCATTCTAATATGATGATTTGCTGCTCAAGAAACATTTCTGATTATTATCAATGTTGAAAACAGTTGTTATTTTTGTTGAAACTGTGATACATTCTTTTTATCAGGATTATTTGATGAATACATTCAAAAGAACAGCATTTATTTGTAATAAAAACCTTTTGTAAACATGTCTTTACTGTCACTTCTGAAAAAAAAAAAGTATTCTTCTTAAATAAATGGTAGTTTACATATATTTTTTTCCTACTGAAAGCTACATGTTTATTTAATATTCTTAAGCAACCTTTAACATGTCTCGGCCATTGAATAACAGTTTGAATAACATAAAGAGTGTTAGATTCAAAACAGCATCAGAATCCATCACCATGCTTTACCACTAAACCCACACAAATACTAGACTTATTCAGTGCGGACTGAACTTAGAACTTTCTTTTGAGTCCAGAATATACTCAAAACTTTGATTGAATCTGAAGCTCACTTCATCTGTGGATTTTGAGAGCTGCCTGTACCATACGAGCGACTGGGTTGAAGGTCACAGTGCACAGTCTGTTGAAATGTTATTTTCCACACCGGAGTGCAGAAACTTGAAGAAATGCCAATTTGAGCCCAGAGACTGGGCCCTGAATCTGAAACAGGAAAGGGATCTTGTCAACAAATCCTAAAGGAATTGCTGGAGATCATTTGGGATTATCTAATGTAATCAAAATATGATGTATCACAATCCGAAAGGAATCAAATAAAATTAAAACAAGTAAAAATCGGAATACAAAAAAGATGTGTTTTTCAGGTCATCCACATTGACATTTATTCAGATCAAGTTTAATACAATATCAAATTCTCAAAGGATTCTTATTTGATCCATACAGAACTGATTCCAAAGTATTATTGAAATTCCATTGCTATTCTTTCGGGAAAACAAGTTATTATTGAGTGTTTCAGAAAAATATTAGGTTGTCTGGGTTGATAAACTGCTGTACGTGAATATGACGTTAAAAACAAGGTTTTATTTACATTATTTGTGAATAAAGTCATCTTAAATTCTCCTATCTTTAACTTGCACAACCTTGCAAATGCAAAACCCACGGATGCTGAGCTAGTTTCCAAAGCACTCCATCTGTGATGTACCATAATCTGATAACATACGCAGCATTCCTCACAGAGATGAATGATGAAGCCGGCTGTATTGTATCAGGTTTATGGTGCTTGTCATTCTGCCGGCATCACTATTGTGACATCGCAGCTGGACAAACAAATGATGCTCAATGGATGTTCTGTCTACTGCAATAAGATTTGATGATATAGAGAGAAGCACAGACAATGCTCAACTGAATTTGAGAGCGCGAAACTTGATAAACTTTCATTGAGGCTTGTTCACAACAGACTGACATGCATTCCTGGAATGTTTTCTGCATAAACAGCCTCATTAATGGTGTTTCGTAATGTGAGAATGTCTTAGTCTTGAGAACTAGAAAAGAAAAAGTGCTCTGGGTGGTTGTTAGGCTGTTGCTAGGGTGCTCTGGAAGGTCTCTAGGCATTTGTAAAGTTGATTTGGGTGGTTTATATTGTAGGTGGTTACTAAAGTGTTCTATTTGGTTTCTAGTGTTTTGGATAACTGATAGGCAGTTTCTAGGCAGTCGATTGGGTGCGTCCTAATTTGCGTATATATACACTATTCTGTGAGGTTTTGTAGTATAAATAGTGTGAGAAGTGTGTTCACACTTTGTTCATCTTCAGAACACAAATTATTTTTTTGATAAAATCCGATTTACGGCTATAAACACTATAACAACCTTAATGTTATGAAGCGACGAGAATACTTTTTGTGCGCCAAAAAATCAAAATAACGACTTTATTCAACAATGTCTAGTGATTTCAAAACACTGCTTCATGAAGCTTCGAAGCTTTACGTGATTTCAGTAAACGAGGCTTCGTTACATCATAAGTGTTTCGAAATGTTTCAAAATTTCAATGGTTCATGTGACTTTGGCAGTTTGATACGCGCTCTGAACCACTGATTCAAAACAAAAGATTCGTAAAGCTTCGAAGCTTCATTTTAAAATCGCCCATCACTAGATATTGTTGAATAAAGTCGTTATTTTGTTTTTTTCTCGTCGCTTCATAACATTAAGGTTGAACCACTGCAGTCACATGATCTGTTTTAAATGTCTTTAGTAGCTTTCTGGGCGTTGAAAGTGTTAATTATCTTGCTGTCAATGGAGGCCTCACTGAGCCATCGGATTTTATCAAAAATATCTTAATTTGTGTTCCGAGGGGGGAGGGGCTTCAGACTTCGATGTTGAATGACAAAATAAAATTCATACACTAAACAGTTAAGTACATGGTGCATAAGTACAAAGTGGTAGATTCTCAACTAAAAACAGGAAACTCTTATGTGTTATGGCCGTTCATTTACATGGCAAATGCAAACTTTTAAAAACGGGTTTCAAAGTGCAGGTTTTTGTGTGAATGGGGATCGTTTTGACAACTTTGTCATCTGTATGCGAAAAACGTAAAGGAAAAACCTTTCCATTTTGAATACGTCGTTGTCGTGTAAACGTACCCTAAATGAAATGAAAAGCAATGTCGGCCTCGGGTTAGGCATTCTGACAGTATATTCATCTTGTCAAGCCATCATAATTAAGTTCACAAAACTGTGACAGCTTGCATCTTTCATCTAGCCTATATTTTAATGTTTAAATCAAGAACTGGGGCCACTGTAAAATTTCTTAATGCATCCGAGGAATTCTTGCTCTGTCATGCAGCCTGAGTTTTCTCCAGTCAAATATATAGTGCTGCTGGCCAAAAGCTGCATCCCACTTTGCCAAAGGACTCTGCAGGCACAAAAACAGGATGACTTGGACATCTGCCACAGCCCGGAAGACTCGACTGCTGCCTCAATAATAATAAATCTAATCATAGAGCCAGTCCGCTACACCCATTTGACATTCATAAAACCCATGTGACACTCTACAGGACTCTATGTAGGTTATTATTTTGGCAATTTTCTAAAACGTCACGTATTTACTAACAAAAACACAAATATGTAAAGGAATAAATATGATGCAGTAAATGAAATGGACTTCTAGAGCATTGGTTTGGTTTCTTTTGGTTGTACTGAGCTGATTCTGGAGATTAACATTGCACTTAGACATTCAAAGCACATGAAATTAAATCTCTGAAATGGCAGAAAGTTATATATGCTGTGTAACTTGAGGTTTGCAGTCATTTTGCAATCATGTAGAAAGAATCCCAGGCCCCGCTGCTCAGAGGCCGGACTTTTTTTCATTGATTTTAGATGTTGACGGATTGGACTCCATCAAACCCATTTAATTAGTATTGAGGCACCAGGCTGCAAATGGAGACTAAAGGGGGGTGGGGGCTGATCTGTTTAAATATCATACAGCACGGCTAACCGGCAACTTCTAGAATTGCATGGAGAAACTACACGAGTTAGAAGAATCCTATAGGGAGGAAACACAGCACAGTTCATTAGACAGTGACCGTGAGATGCGGTCTGACAGTGTAAGATACGGTTGCTGTGAACTACGGCTATTATTATGAGCTTCTGGAGTGTGTGGACGGATTGCTCTGTTGGAGAGTGAGTTCTACAGCGGCTCCCATCAGTCTTTAATAATTTACATAGACCACATTAAGTTACATGCTGCTGGAGCGCAGCAGGCTGGAGTCAGAGCAGGGCCAAAGAATTATTGTATTTACTTCAGCCAAGGAGCTTTAAAATATGTGATTCATTTGAATGGTACGCTATCTTCCCGGAAGTAAGCAAAATGGGGGCTGCCATCTTTGCTCGCGAGGCACAGTTCCAGAATCGGCTGTTATGTAGCTTGAACATTATATACATCATACTGTACTCAACAAATTAATCAGATGCCATTTAAAAAACAATGTAAAAAATAAAAATAAATAATAATAATAATATGGTGACTGGTGACACCAAATTTGGTGACAATAATTTTGATATCCTCGCTACGCCAGGATATCTGCTGGTTAAAGTTATGTAAATGCAGTTATAATATGTTCAGTGACATTTTTACAAAAGATAATCGTACGTTTTAGGCTACCAGATAATTATAATTTTTTATCAATTTAAATTATAAACCTGACTGGTTCAAACCAATTCAAAACGTTTCTGTAACGTAACTGTATGACGTAACGACGAAGCCTCCTTTGCTGAAAAGGTTATGAATCGATTTGAACCGGTACCTTAAAAATGAATCGATTCTCTAAAACGAACTAACTAAGCAACTAGCCCATCGTTGTTGTGTGAAGGTTGTCAAAACGTTGTCACAATGTTTCTATGTGGGTTTACCACTGTACGACACGTACAAGCGCGGATGTCAGTCTTTTAAATGTCAACGGTTATTTTGGCGGCTGATCTATCTGACGAGAATCTGCTGTGGTTTATAGAGCAGTGCTTTTTGTTTTGTTTTATCTCCATTTCAGAACGTCAAACTGACGGTAAATGACGCAAAAATTATGATTTGTACTTTTGTAATACGATATTTCGGTTCTGTTTACAACTTGAATGACCTGCGATCTTGTTTGGTGAAATTTACCGATGCCATGTTTATTACCTTAAATTAGTGTTTTCTACAGAACTTCATTTTTATAACGTTACCTTTCACTATATAGCAATATTTATTACAAAAAGCTTAAATGTTTAGCTTTGTGTTGTGGACGGCAAGTCAGTAACTTGATATGAACATGATTATTTATATCTTGCAGTTCAGCAAGTAAGCCAGACGGCTAGACTTTGATTCAGTGAAGTGTTCATCAGAATGACGGTATGACTCGAATTTTTGAACTACAATTTAATTAAAAGAACCGGCTCATAGGAGTCGTTCCTTTCGGGATTCAGGTTACACTGGTCGCGTTTTCGATTCACTAAAAACAACCGGCTCATAAGAGTCATTTGTTTTTTAATCGGTCCACACTGGTCGCCTTGTATATTGTTACCAGCAAGGACAGCTCAATCGATTTCTTGCCATTATTTCGGGGTACATTGCCTCTTTATTTATTCATATTCAATACACCAAACTAATATCCACAACTTGGCTAATAATATGTCATATCTTTGGCCGCTACGCTGAAGATTCATCAATCATCATCAGCGGAGGAGCGAGAACGCGATCCCTAGAGCCTACAGCGTCTTTCGCGCTTCTCTGTTCCGCTCGCTGATTGGTTACTGCGCCTCTTTCCCGCCCCGCCCTCTCGCGTTCTACTCCCTGTTTCTCCTCTCGCTCCATCCTGCCTGATTTTCACAGCTCAGCATTCTCCTTACATGTACTGTAGGTTTTTAAAAGCAGGAGGGGTGGGATGGGTTTCAGAGTGTGTGCCATGAAAAAAATTCCTCCTCACCCAATTGGAAAGAGGATGAGTTTTTATTGAGCCGTGATTGAACCAATGACAGCTCAGTGCCGGGAAATACAGCAGCGAAACACCAAGGGCTGTGGTACTGAGCAACGATTGCAGGGTGTGAGACTGGAAATGTGTGTGTGTACATGAGAGCACCTCTGCATCTGTCCCGATCCGAGCTATTGTGTGTGTGTGTGTATGTGTGCGTGTAGAGGAAGACATCAGGGGTGTGTGTGTGTGTCTGCACAGGTCTGATATTTCCAGCTAAACCAGAAGAGGATAAACCAAAAGTCTTGATTGTTGTCACTTTTCTTTTTTTTTCTAAGCTCTCCGAGTGCCCTGCGCGCTCTGCGAAGTTTCTTTCTTCAGCCCCCCTTCTGCATCACCACCCTCCTCTTGGTGCAGTGAGGATACACACGGTACAGAGGTAAGTACAGTATCCCCCCCTTTATGATAAAGCATGCCTTTTATACATTTAAATGCTTTCTTACAATGATGGGAGTCTAAATGGAGTCTTTCGGTCATTATAAAAAAAAAATAAATAAAAAAATCAGTGAATGAAGGCGTACGGCAGAGAGGAGAGAGGAAGATCTCTGTCAGCGAGTGGAACTTTCTCAGCACACAGGAGAGAGTGAGTGCGTAGTGTCCTAGTGCTGCAGTATCACATTACATAATAGTGGCCGATGTGCGTAGAATAGAACTTGAGATTCTCATCATTTTTACACATGACTTGATAAGTCAGAGATGCAGTATGACACATCATTGCCGGCTCTGTAGATATGCAGCTGTTTGTGCACTTTTAAATGTTTTTTTGTGCATTCCCCCTGATGGGTTTGTCTGCATTGAAATACTACAACATTCTCCAATGAATTATGTAAGTTTCAGAGTACTAGCTGATTTGCAGACTATTTAGGGCTGACGTCCAGCAGTGAGCTCGTTACTGGCCGTGCAGCTGCTGATCGTGGCATCTTTTTGCTGATCAAGCTGTTCTGCTGACAATAGGCACAGATTTACACGTCCTGTCTGCTGGCGAAGGATGTTATAAACTTGATTACCTTTTTTGGGAAGTGCATCATCTGATTTTTATCATTTAGCGTGCTATATTATGAAGGGTGCTTCCTGAAACGGTCAGTTGCAAAAGTGTGTTTTGTTCATCCTTGCGTGTACTTTCACATACAGGCGCATTCCCGGGGCTCAAAGACATCCCGGTGGGGCCGATAACAGGAAAAGGCAATTTAAGAGGTAATCTTATTGATTGCGGTTGCGACCAGGTGAATAGTGCGTTGAAGAAAGAGAAATGCAGAGAGATAGATGACCTGGGCCGAGGCGCTTCAGCTAAGTGCTTCGGGTCAGTCCTTGAGAGCTCCACATAATAAAGGCGCTCGTTTAGATTCAGAGTAGACCTTGCTCTACTCAAAGCAGAGGTGAGACAGAGGAGGCATCGCCGCATTGGACACATTCACACACACACATGCTTGTGTGAGGGTTATGTGTGGAGTCTGTTCAGTGGAGTGAAACCGTTTCCCCTTCCTGTAATAAATCATGCTCCCGTACTGCTGCACAGGGTCCGATAATGTTTGAAGAAGAACATTGTCTCTTTTTTTGTGTGTGTTTTACAGTAATAGATGAGACTTAGGTAATAATGACGCAGTATCAGGACTCATAACTCAACATACTCATAATGCGCCATTGGTTGGGGACGTTGCATTTGTTTTATGTTGTAGTATTTTTGAAGCCTGCTGATTTTGTTTATCAGTAACATAACCAAACCCACTATTCTTCTATCTATATCTCTCACTCTCTGGAGTGCCGTTCGTTTTTAACAGAGGATATCTGCTTGATGGCTCATGAAATTGAATGGTCTTTGCCTGCTGTAATCGTGTCTTGCTGAAATTGGGATGCGTTCACATAAAGCATAAGGGTCTCTCTGTGGTTCTAATCAGATTGGTTGAAATGACCATCAGAACGCATTAAATGCTTTCTTTTTTTTCTTTATAAACTAATATCTTCACTTAATAGGTTATAGTTATTGCAGCATGGGTCAGCAGGTCGCATAGTCAAAAAATAAATAGTACAGTTATCTATATGCATGTAAGCATAAGCATACATGTCTGCGAATATATAAGCAAAGAGAGAAGCCCATATATTGATCGTCAGATGATTTATTTATCTCAGTTTTTAGTTTCTCCTTGTGTCAGTTTTGAAATGAAAAGACATTGTTAAACAATGAATAACTGACCTTTTTTTGTTTTCATTTGGAGAATTTGAGTAAATATTGTGTAAAATAAGTGTTGATCATTTTTATTTTATTTTATTTTATTTTATTTTATTTTATTTTATTTTATTTTATTTTATTTTATTTTTTATTTTATTTTATTTTATACACCCTGCGCTCTGGGACCAGAAAAGCCTGCATCGGTGGAACACTATACACATAATAATGTGTATTATAAGGCATTGATTCTCAGACTGTACAATAACTCAGGTTCAGTATTAATCAAACAATTGATCTGTCCTCAACCAAGCTGTATTGAAGGAATGATGAATGTTTTTCCATGAGCAAGCTGTTTAGATGGATCAAATTTGACAGACTTAACATGCTTTCTTTTTTTATCACTTCCGGTTATGTGCAGCTGCATTTTAAACTGCGTAGTACAGGTGCGGTAGTATCATGTTCTATCTCTATCTCTCTTTTTACCTATCCATCCGTACCTTCTTCTTTTTGCTCCGACGCAGCTTTGATTTAACAGCATCTTCGCTGTCACATCGATCACTCATCATGTAATGGCTTCATAAAGTCTGAGTGCTCAATGTGGGCACAATGCAGAAATACAATTCCTTGTTTCACAATTCAAGAGCTCAGTCATGCCAGCTGTTTGGCCACTACATATGTTCATTCACAATAACAAAGGGAAGCACTGATGTTTGGGTTTGTTTGACATACTAATGGATGTGATTGTCACTGCAGTGTTTAGTGAAAGCCAGAATACACACTAATGGTGGGGACTGAGTCGACTCTTTTGAGATTTGTTCAGTGACACTTTCTGTAGATTACATGATTACGTCAATAGGTGGAAACCAGTGAGCTTTTTTTGTCAATTAATTTACTATTTTCTTTAATCTAGCTAGTAAAACCCAATACAGTAGCTAAAATGATTTCGGAGTTTTATTAATGCCTGTTATTGTCATTAATAATGTTTACACTAAAGTGACACTTAGTTTTAAAGTATTATCGTATCGAATAACGCATTATTTAACGTGTTATCGCATATCGCATTTTTCTTCAATATTGTGCAGCCCTAGTTTACACATTTAAAAATTGGGATAATTAATAATTGTGATACATCTTTAATATTGTGTCACTGCATGGAAGTAAACGAGAGTGATTTGTTCGCAAGATTTAGAAACATGGAGTCGTTGACAACTGAAATGCCACTACCGCACACGAAAGGTTACATTTAAGCAGCATTGTTCCCCTGTCCATCAGGTTACTCAGAGTCAGAACTGATGATAGAGCAGCAATAGAGTTTGACGTGTTCATGTCAGCTCCATAACATAATATTTAGAAAGGACAGCCAAGGTGCTGGGCAGGTAGATTTAGTGCCCTCAGGCTACGAGATGTTACAGCATGCTGACTAAATCAGATGTGGAAGGTGTGTGTGTTGGAGAACAAGAAGGCCGTTTTGCCGTTCTGTGATATTGACCCTTCGCTAAGCTCCGCCCCCCTTGGTTGCTGTTGCTCCCTTAGAAAAGCTTTATAGAACTGGAAATTAGAGAACTGTGAACAGTGTGATGGTCAGTAAAATGTGGTCATAAAATGGTCAAAATTTAATATATCTTCATTTTGCATGGGCTGTGATGAGGTGTGAGTATCTTTACAGAAATTGTTAAATTACACAGTAAAATAGTAAAAAAAAAAAAAAAAAAAAAGACTGTGTAGACTGAATCAGAATGAAAAAGAGAAAAGCTATATATATATATATATATATATATATTTTATATAATTTCTTAAAAATTCAATTTAGAGCTAACCAAACAAACAGAACGTCCATAGACTTGCATTAGAAAAGAGCAAAATTGTATCTAAAAATCTGGCGGACGACAGGATTGGTCATTTACATTTTGAAGGCGAGACTTCTCTTCTTGATGAAAGTCATCTCTTTTGATAATGTCAAACTGGTGGATAGGCACTGACCTTTCTGTATTTGCTGTTTTTGTTAGTACAGTCAAAAGTAAAATCTATTGTCATGGCATTTATCTTTATGCTAATTTTAATTTATGCTAATACTTTCTTTTGGCGTGTTTGTGCATGATTTAAATTATGTATGCATTCTGTATGCATTTATTTGCAGTAACATAATTTTACAGCAAAAACCTGTCAGGTGAAGCGGTGGTGCTGTAAAATAAGGCATGAGCGTTAGCAAATGGTTTGGTGGATGACTGTGGGCCACAGCGCTTCAGGCTAACACATGCAGACTGCTGCACGGCGCACAGCTACTGGTGCAGTGTGTGTCCATCCCCCCGAGACACACACACACACACGAGTATTGCTCAGAAAGCTCTTCTACACTCCACTGCCAATTCTGACAAAGACAAACGAAGCTGAAGTGTATGTTGCTGAATTACACAGTTTGTTTGTGCGTGTGCGTGTGTGTGTGTGAGAGAGAGAGTGAGGGAGAGAGAGAGAGAGAGAGAGAGAGAGAGAAAGAGAGAGAGTGAGGGAGAGAGAGAGAGAGAGAGAGAGAGAGAGAGAGAGAGTGTTTATCCCTTACAAACAAGTACTGTTGCTTTACTATGGTACAATGACCGTATCAGAGAGTAATACCATGGTACTATAATATATACGAAAGTACAATTGCCATATTTGAGAAGAACCCCCTTCCATATGTAAAGCGCTTTGAGTACCCAGAAAAGCACTATATAAATGTTTTATAAAGCACTATATAAAAAATAAGGAATTATTATTATTATTATATTCTTGCTATTTATGGGTGAATGTCCAGGTTGTCACTGTATTGGGATGTTAGATGATGCATGTCAGAAAGCCGATGTATGTTATTTTAGTATAATTTATGGACTATTATAGTATTTATTAGGGATGCACCAATATGAAAATTTTGGCCGATACCGATAACCGATAATTTTTTATATTTGAAAGCCGATAACTGATATATTGGCCGATAAATCGAAATAAAAATTTGTATATAATTTTTAAGAGCCTGAATATAAAAACAAAAGTCTCACCATTAAAAGCCATGTCCCAAGCACACAACTATAATGTTCTCATTATAATTTTAAGTAGCCTATATGACAGATTTGCGCTGCACATCTTGCACTCAAGTGTATTTTCCTTTTTGAAATGATTTCAATCATATTTCAAGCAATTAAAAAACAAATGTGGACATCTGAAGTGTCTCAGTTAAAGGAAATAATCCATTATTTATCGGTTATATATCAGCCGAATTTTCTTATCTGACATTAAAAATGAACATATATCGGCTGATATGGTGACTGATATATCGTGCATTATTAATATTTTGAATTAGCGTTTATTTTTATATTTTAGTTTACATTTTATTAATTTTGTTATGTGCTTTTGTCATTTTTATCACTTTTTATTTTTTTTAAATATTATTTGAATATTTAAATATTTCTATTTAGCTTTAGTTTTAGTAATTTTAGTACATAAATGTATTGTATTCATGTTCATCTAATTTTCATCTAATATTTAAATTTTATTTCAGCTTTATTTCAACAGTTTTAATAGTTTTAATTTCAGTTAACAATAACAACATTTTTGGGACATGTAAACACGCATCAACTCAATCACTTTATGTAGTTCATGCAGATGTTACATTCAGAATCATTAATATTCATGGTTTTATTGTGAATGTAGCCGGTGTGAACGTGACTAAAGCACATCCAACCAAACAGTTCAGATCGTAGCACAAGCTGATCGATGCAAGCGCAGCTATTCAATGCAGTCCCCAGAGAGCCCTGAACATCTCTGATAGATGAGTTATATTGTGCATGCATGTCACACCGAACTCCTCAACATGCTAGTTGAACCACTAATAGAAAAACTTCAGTAACGTAATTAAGCTCACATCAGATGTGAAGCCAGAACTCTTTGCATGATAAGTGAGGGTCTTATCCTGGGATGAACAGTATGTGCACTTAATTAAAAACACTTTGTTATTCTCATTTCCTACTGCAGCTTTATGCATTATTCAGTGCTTAAATTATTATAATATAAAATAGTACCATATAATTGCATAAGCATACATTTGTTAAAGTATGTGTGTGTGCCGTTTGTAGTTCCTCTGTTTCAATTTCATAATATGCAAGTTGGATTCACAATCAAAAATATTTAAATGTTACAACCTACATGCTAAACCTACTGCTCAGGTTTAGCACTGCATGTCAATTCGGCATCCTCTTTTATGTCGGCTCATTAATGAATGATCGATGATCCGTACTACGGCATGATCAAATTACCAGCCAGAACCACAGGCTGATAAAACAACGCACTGGAGAGAAGGAGTTCATATATTCTGATGCTTTAATAGACCAATTATACTGCTCTACTGCCCCCTCCTGGTGTTCTGTCATTAGGGAGCTATAATAGCAGTGTGGCCTTGACATGATAGAAGTTGTCATTTTCTTCAACATCATCATGCTTAGGGCTTTTGTGAAAGGAAAAGCTGGTTTAAGATGAGGATTTTGCAATGCACTTGAAAAACTGTGCTTAATGACCACAAGATGTTCCACAAGGGTGAAATAATCCCACATACTTACATTGAAGGGGGGAAAATCTAGAAATCAGAATATCATTGAGACTTGAGGGTTAAGGACTCTTTGATTTTGACCTGTAAGCAACCACTCAGCAACTGTATAGCAATGCATTTTTATCAGAAAACTACCATCTAAGCAGCATCCTATCCAGTTTGCTGTTCACAAATGCAGTAGATTTGTATTATGATGCACTGCAGGTTTATTTGGCGCTAAAGATAGAGAGCACAAATGCCAGGTGATTAGTCAGTGTGCTTGTTTTTCAGTGGGTCGGACATTTTCTGGGGTACTCGCTCACACTGACCTAGATTTGAATCATCTCTGTATCCGGTTTGGGCAAGGGAAAATGTAGCTCTTTCTGTCGCCCAGCTTACTGAACTCCGCCAGCCTATTAAACTATTTTAGCTGTGGACTTGTGTGTCTGTGTGTATGGCTGCGTCCGAAATAGCATAATCTCTTGAGTAGGTACTTATTTTGAATAAGTAATTACTTTGTGCCGCTAAAACAGTATGTTCTATATAGTATGAATGTAATCTGGATGTACTATATCGGCATGTTGCCCTTATCACATGACCTACCAGCATCAGTTACATCACTTCACTGCCATTCACAAATCCTCCCCCTCATGGGAGGGTAAAGTGTCCATCGTATGCACATTTCAGAGTCTCGTCAGAAGAAGTAGGTCATCCGGGTACTTTTTACTTACTCTTTTATGAGTACTGTAAATTCGGACATACTTGTTTTGTCATTTACTGTTTTTTGCTTACTATATAATAGGGAAGTATGCGATTTCAGATGCAGCCCAACCTTGCATCCCAATTTGTATATTATCCACCCTAAATAGCATTGAATATTACTAATGTATCACATACTATTTAGGATGGATAGTATGCACATTGAGACGCAGGCCAATTGTCACTCATAAGGTCAAGTCTGGACCCTAAGGGGTTACTGTTTGTAACGCCCGATCAGAAGTGTCTGTTACGAAATATTTGATCTTATAAGATGAAGTATTATTTATTATAGTAATTATATTATTATA
Organism: Elopichthys bambusa; assembly: GCA_037101425.1. Taxonomy (NCBI): domain Eukaryota; kingdom Metazoa; phylum Chordata; class Actinopteri; order Cypriniformes; family Xenocyprididae; genus Elopichthys; species Elopichthys bambusa. The sequence continues at coordinate 2,661,644 of CM074440.1, read as the reverse complement.
GTATTTATTATTATTTTAATTTAGTTTTTATTTTTATGTTTTCAGGTTTCACTTTGATTTTAGTTTAGTTGAATTTTAGTAATTTTTGTACTTATGTAATTTATTATTTTATTAAACATCTCTATGTAGCTTTATTTTATTTCTTAGTTTTATATAGTTTTAATAATTTTAGTATTTTAACTTAAACTTCAGTTTATTTTCATGGAAACATTTTCGTTTGTTTATTATTAGGTTTATATTTCGTAGGTTTACTGTGCGTATGTAATATTTGTATTTTATTTATGCTTTATTTCAATTACCAAAAACATTTTTTTGAAAACATTTTTTGAAAGTATTTTCATATTATACACATTACATATTCTGTGTGAATTAATAAATAGTAAAATCGTCCTTCTGTCACTATCTCTAACACTTTTCATGCGCAGGTCAAAGCAGCACACGGCACTGTTGAAGCCCTGACGCGAGTCATGTGAAAGGCCTTTAGAGAGTGTAGATGTGGGCCAGAGTTTCTGACTGCCCTAATTTGTTCGACCTTCGCGGGGGAGAGAAAGGCACTGCGGAGGAGAGAACTTGTTAAAGAGACCCGCTCCCTCACTGCGAGGCTGTGACTCCCTCCGCAGGCACTCATCGTCTCTCAGTTCGCTCTAATCTGAATGCAGCTGCCAAAGCAGCTGAAATGAGCGTAGTTTCTGTGTAGCACTGCAGCTAATTTGCTCTTATGGCTTTACTAAAGGACTGCTGACTCACTTGTTCACAGTATGTGCTGGAAAGCGTGACGCGTGCCTGTTACCCTTAAGGGGTTTCCTGTTCATAAACAGATACACATGCATCAACTGCATCAGCTGTATTTTTTTCAGTATTTAAATTCTTCTATCCCAGTTAAAAGTGAAGAGATATCTATGAGTAATCCGTTGTTTTTGGAACCAAGTCTTACAAATATGTCGTTGAATTGAACCAAATAAAATGTGTCTTTCACCTATTACACAACATATAAGTCTATAAAATTAACATAAATAATGTGAAGTAATTGATTTGAATTACCTTAATTTGGAAGATTTTCTCAGCAAACATTGATATATGCAATCAGTTGTGATTTAATAATTTAATTAATTATAATAATTAATAATTAATATAATTATTAATTAATTATAATCTACTGATTTTTTGATTAGATTATATTTATTTTTATAGATTTTATTTATTAATTGATTATGAATCCTTATATGTATCTTATCTTAAAAACTAACTGATTATAGCTTGCACATCCAGTCCTGAGATTGTGTTTTCTGCTTGCTATCTGCCCACATCTGGGCCTATCTATGTATCAGGGTGAACCTTGCCTTTTGTACTTTTCCACCAGCATGCCAAATTTTGACAAGGGCATCAGTGATATCAGGTTTACTCTGCCACTGCAATGTGTTGGAAATGCAGCAGAGAGTTCAAATTGCCTGTGCTGCAGTCGTCAGTTCGGTTTGAATTGGATCAGAGCTGACAGGAGACAATGGCGGTGAAACGCCCTGAAAATGACAAGTCAGATAAGAGGGAAAATTGCTGGAAATGACCCCATAAGTTTTGATGGCCGCATCAATAATTTTCATCCTCTGAAAGGAGACCATTGTCTTTACGTCTCCAATGAGAAATTAAGACACAATAACTTATCATTTTACTGCGGAAACCTTGTGAACGTGATATATGCATTTGATTAGTTTCTTAAAGGGATAGTTCACCCAAAAATTACAATTCTATCATTCCATCACACTCATGTTGTTTCAGACCTTTCATTCTTCTGTAGAACACAAAAGTAGATATTCTGAAAACAATCACAAGTGTTATTTTAGTATTATTTATGTACTATTATAATATTTATTAAAGGGAACCCCTGGTTTTAAGACTTGTATGGCTTAATATAACGTAAATGATGTCTCTTACTGAAATATGTAGTAGAAAACCCATGAAAGATTTACGTTATTTAAAAAAATGCATAGCATATTTGGACAATGGGCGGCGCCATTTTGTTTGCATTCTATGTCGGTGACGTCAAATGGTTGCACTCACTGCTCTACTGACGCTGTCATATTGCTATTTTTACCGCAACACAACTCGGAATATAATATACGATGCCACATTGTGCAGCTTTTGGTTGTAATTTTCAGTCGATGAGCCACTAATACATATTTCAGTAAGAGACATAATTTACGTTATATTAAGCCATACAAGTCTTAACAGTATGTTGCTGTAAAGATATTTCCAACGTCTCTTGGATGTTACGTTTATACGAGTGCAAACATGAGCAATAAGTTGCTGGTTGCAGTTCACTTAATGGCCACCGGTGTCACTAAAAACAAGGGTTTCTGAATTCTACATAATTTGGAGCAGACATCAGTTACGTCACTTGCAGCTGCGCGCACATAGTGGTGGCAGAAAAACAGTGGTAACAAGTGGAGGAAAATGGGCAAAATCCACAGAATAAGAGAAAAAAATGTTTTGTTGTGCCTTTGGATGTCATAATCGGAATTAAAAAAAAAATAGTCTTCATTTTTATTGAATATTGTTGTTGAAGATGCCCTTTGAAGCGAAACAGGCGTTTATGTTGAAAGTCACAGACTGGACTGATGAAACCTGCGATGATTAGTCTACTATTAAAGCATGAATTTGATGTAAACAGTAAGTCTACATAATATTCACATATGCACTTCTTAGGAGACCATGAAGTGAAGTTAAACCAAAATTTATTCAGACACTTTGAACATTTTATTCATTAATACAGTTTATTTACTATAGTTAAATTTTTTTAAAATAAAATATGACAAGATCTCAGAGTTAAACTGTGTCAGAAAAAAATTATCTTAATTGTGTCAGATAAAACTTAAGCAAAACATGCTCAGGTCAAAATGTCTGAATAATTTTTGGTTCCAAATTTTTTATTAATTTTACTGGTAGAATTTTTGGGTATAATATGTCACAGTTTACTTTATTTTGCAATCCTCACTTACATAAATTAACTATAGTGTCCTGCACCCACTAGTAAAAAATCATTTTTGGTTTGACTGTACATACATAGCAGTTACAGCATGAAATAATATTTAAACCTATAACATTTTACATAGATAACTTTTAAACATATAAAAAATTTTTATCTCACAATTCTGACTTTTTTTCTTGCATTTGCATTTTGCATTTGCACTTGCATTTTTTTCTTGCATTCGTGTTTATATCTCCCAGTTTGGACTTTATAACTCGCAGTTGTGAGGGGGAAAAAAGTCAGAATTACGGGATATAAACTCGCAATTCTGAGGAAAAAAGACAAAATAACGTGCATATCTCACAATTATGTTTTTACTTCTAAGAATTATGAGATATAAACTCAAAATTAACTTTTTTTAAATTCTTTTATTCCGTGGCTATTGCAGAACTGTCATTTTCTGCCACCAGGTAGGCTCCACCCACAAAAAACATCATCGCTGTTTGCAAACACAAAATAGGTCTATAGCCCCTATAATATGATGCTACCATGACTTAGGACTATTCCACAGAAGAAGGAAAGTCAAAAGAGGTGGAGCAAATAATGACAGAATTTTCATTATTGTCTGTACTGTCCCTTTAAATTTCAGCCTCACTGTGATGCTATCTAATGCAAATTTAATGCTGGCCTAAAGTTGTTTTTCAGACAGAATGATGCACAAGTTACCTTTTCCCAAAGGCGTATCTGTTTCCTTCAGCAGGTCTGCAGTCTTCTTGGAAATGGATTTCGTTATCAATCAAAATAACTGCACAGTGGGTCTGCAACAACAACTGGCCAGACGTGTTTTGAGTGTTCATGAACAGAGTCAATCAGAGATGCTTTCATTTATGCAATCATTTATGGCAAAGATTATTGTTTACTATGATTTTTTGACTTTGGCCAGTAAGTAACCACCTAGCAATCATCTAACAATGCCCTACCTTTAAGTAACAATTACATAAAATGACAGCCCTTGTAAAAATCAGAAAAGACTGCTGACCTGTTTACACCTTCTTGTTCATGGACCTTGGCAAAATGAACTTTACATATTGTAATTTGTAAGTATTTGATCAGAGCCTCAGTGTGTTACGTTTTACAGCATTACATCAGAATTACCTGAAAGTAGCAGAGTTCCTCAGCTAGGCTTAACTGATTTCTCATTTGTATACAGATTTGCATGACACACTCTGTTGGATGTTGAAATTACAGTTCAACATTTGCATATGCCGTTTCTCTGAGTTTTGACTGGTTGTAATGCTCAAATTCTACAATAGCTTGTCTTTGTACAGCTTTTTGGTTAACAAAACATAATAATATAATAAAGGGAAAAGCTCTAAAATCTTCTGTATTAATGTATAGAATTGGGCAATGGAAGACTGTTCTGCAGGTTGAATATTTTCATATTGTTCTATTTTGAATTTAAAAGGCTCTTTTCATAATACAAGTCATTTGATAGCAGCTTCACAGATAAATGTGCTTTAATGTCACTTTGAACAGGTGAAAATTGCCAAAGATGGAGTAAGAAAGCAGACTCTTTATATGATGTTCGAAAGTTTGTAAAATGCATAAAAGTGGGATATTCTCATTTAATTAAGAGCATGCTTGCATCGGACAACGTATTTATAAAAAGGATGTTTATCAGCGACATGCGCCATAGTTTGATATTTCCTAATTTGCTCTGTAATGCATCTTTAGGCTGAAGAGTAATTGAAACAGAAAGCCCCATTATTGATCATGTGGTTAATTAGACCAAATGGGCTCAGGCCAATCTGTCTGGTCACATTTTGATGAAGAGTGTGTAATGATTACACAGCGAGGTGAAAGCGTTTGAGCTCTGACATAACTCCCACCCTATAATCAAAAGAAAGAATAATAAATTATATTTTGCTTAAAGATGTTACATATATAATGTTATATATAAAGTATTACTGACCAAAAGTGATGTCTGGAAAATTTACATCTTCACCCTTTATTCAAATATTATTCAAAATTTGTTTAGGATTTTGTAAGCATATAGCTGTGGACATTATTTTTGGCCAGGCTGTCATACAGCGAAATTACGAACACATACAAAAACAAGAGAGAAAGAACGAAATATTAATAATTGATTATTATCAATGTATGCTTTTTCCTGTAAGCTTTTTGTTTTTCTATGCATTTTTTTTTTAGCAACGTAAAATAAAACATGTAGCTGTAGTTTGCCTTTTTTGGTAAATAATTTTGTGAGATAAATACCTTAAAACAAGTTTTGTGTTTTGTTCTTCCCTCATATTTAAAATATTAAAGTAATATATAAAATATTTTCCTCATATTTTGATGGTTTAGTCAAACTTTTAGGGTCATTAAAAACAAACGTCTCCTCCAGACATCACTTTTGGCTATTGTATATAATTTAAATACATTTTTATAATTATTAATAATTCAATCAATATGTTTAAATAGGTATAAAATAGATTTATTTATTTAAAGTGAAGTGATACCTTATCATTTATATGAGATTCAATCAGTCATTTAACAACAAATATATTAAGTGTTAGTTCACCCGAAATGAAATTTCTGTCATTAATTACCTACTCTCATGTCGTTCCAAACCTGTAAGACCTTCATTCATCAACACAAATTAAGAATATGCTGTGTCATGCTGACGCAGGAGCCGTCCAAGTATGAGTCGGCGTTCTGACGTAGAACCTAGAAGCGCTGAGCGTAAACAACGTAGGAGAATGACACAAGAAGATATTGTTAAATAAAGTCATTATTTTTGTTTTGTTTTTGCACACAAAAAGTATTCTCGTCTCTTCATAACATTAAGGTTGAACCACTGCAGATACCTTGACTGTTTTAATGATGTCTTTAATACCTTTCTGGGCTTTGAATGTGGTAATTTCTATGGGAGATAAAAAAATAAAAAATATCTTAATTTGTGTTCCGAAGATGAACAAATATCTTACTGGTGTGGAACGACTTTAGGGTGAGTAATTAATGACAGAAATTTAATTGTTGGGTGAACTAACCCTTTAACCTTGCCATGAAACAGGACAATCCTGTGGCTACATATCAAACTGAATAAAAGCTTATTGATGAAAGCTAATTGCTTTGATTAAGAAACAATGCCTGGTCCTGGTGCATCGTGATAGATGCTAAAGCAGGGTATTCTCTCGATAAAAGCAGCACTCCAGTGGCCGAGAATGAATGAAGCTCTTCAGCCTTTCATACGAATTCAATTACCGTTCAGAGTAATATAAATGTCATCCAAACCTTCTCATGCTGACTCATAATGGAAATTTGTACTTGCACTGCATTTGACATGGTTTTTGACATCCATTTCCCCCTTATTTTAGAGGGCGTGTGATGCTACTTTGGTACAAGCACTCCATATTGAACTTGAGGAGTGAAACTAAATGTGAATGTTTGAAATATTTGAAAACTGAAATTAGTGTTAATTAGGACATGACCTTAGAGAGTGTGGCAGATCTTTGCTTGATTTTGAAGTAATGGTTGTTCAATTCGATTGGACAGCACTTTGAAGGTTTTCGATTTTGAAAACAAATACCCGAATGACCATTTTGTTTCTTTATATGTCGTATTCCATCTTTATGCTAGATAGATGATGTTTCAATAGGAAATATATGTAATCTGTGTTTTTCCAGTGATATCATAAAGGGTTGTTTAGATATTTTTCCTGGAAAACAAGTCAAAAAGTACTGATTAGTAAAATTATTTTTGCAGCGATATTAAGTAGGAACATCCAACATTTAATGCAATGCAGTGTGACGTGACACCTGACAGACTAATGCTTACCTAGCTGACTGTGTTAATGAACTGTGTGTGTGTGTGTGTGTGCGTGTGTGTGTATGAAAATCTGGTGGGTGAATCACTCCGCTCAATGCGCCCTCTAGCTTTATGTTTCCGGATAAACCTCTGCATTGCAGCATTACTTGCAGAAGCTGAGTGATACACACACACAGAGAGAGAGAGAGAGAGAGAGTAAAACCTGGTCCAAGTCACATGAGAGAGAAGCCCCTATTCTACTAAAGTTGTTAAGAATGACATTTTTAATTTTAATTTAGGTTTTAAACAGGATGCAGAGTTTGAATTTGAATGTAAGGAAGCTGAATTAAATTGCTGTTTCTCTTTTAATAATACATTTTATTTGTGCACTTCACTGTATATAATAGATTTTTATATTTAATAACTGTTTATTTATATTTATAATATTTATATGTAATAAATTAACTTTCATTTTATGGTGGAAGAACACTTAATTTGTATTTTTATTATTTTAATATATTTTATTTGATCTATTTTAATAATTTATATAATATTTATTTATTTAATATTTATTATTCATATTTATTTTACTCGAAAACAGTGTTGTGGACATTATGTGGAAATAGTCTGATAGCTGTGTTAATGTTTTTTTTTTTTTTTTTAAAGGGATGCACAATATATCGGTCTCGGTATCGGCCGATATATGTTCATTTTTAATGTTATCGTTATCGGCCTGATAAGAAAATTTGGCCGATATATTAAAGCTGATAAAAAATGGATTTTTTTTCCTTCAGCTGAGACACTTCAGATGCGCACTGTTCACCATGATGGTTTTGAATTGCTTGAAATATGATTGAAATCACTTCAAAAAGGAAAATACAGTTAAGTGCAACATGTGCAGTGCAAGTCTGTCATATAGTCTACATAAAATTATAATGAGAAAATTATAATTGTGTGCTTGGGACATGGCTTTTAATGTTTTTTGTAATCAGGCTTTCAAAAATTATATGAAAATTTGGAATTAGATTTATCTGCCATTATATCGGTTATTGGCTTTAAAATATAAAGAATTATCGGTTATCTGTATCGGCCAAAATTGTCATATTGGTGCATCCCTATTTTTGTTGTTGTTGTTTTAAAGTATCGATCTTGGTTTAGCAGAAGTGTTCAGTGTGGAAATCAATGCATACCAGGGAATAAATAGGTTTAATTAATCAAAATAAATAAAACTTGTGTTGGACAAGAAGTTCCTCTTGTCTTACTGTGTACTGAATTTCATTGAATTGTAATTCAGTAAAAAATTGCTCTTCCTGTCATCATTTCACATTCTAATTCAACATCCTCTGGCTTTAGGCAAGTAAACCTCCTTAACTTTCATGTCAGGCTGTTTGTTTTAGACTCCTGCACAGTCACTGTCTTACAACAGTAGCAGTTTAAGGCCCTCGTTCGAGTCGGAATGAAATATTCAAATCATTTTCTAGGCTGAGTGAAATTATATGAATTATATTTTTTATTATCTATGGGCATCTGCTTGCGTGCTGGTTTGTGAGTGTGTGAATAGTCTTCAGGAAGATCAATAATTCAGTAGCTGTCCTAGGTACTTTCACTGTGACTTCTTCTCCCCATGCGTCTTTATATATGTGCCACACTGCACACTACCAAACATTTGATCCAACCCGTACTGTTACAAACAATTCTAGCCACACATTGTTGACTTCTGAAATGTGAATGAGAAAATGAGAATGCTAACAGATAGCTCCCTCTAGGTATATTCGTTTTCTCTACTGATTCTCTTACTGTCGACAATCAAAGAATCTATGCAAGTTAGTTAAAGTCAGTATTTTTAATCGCTTGCTACCCACATAACAACACATCAGGTTTAATGACAGATATTTAAAGGAAACTCTGTAGCCCTCTTGAGTATTAAGGTTTGTTGTCACTATATTAACACAAGAACACACATTAAATATGTAAAACAGGACTTGTAAAGCATTGCTGTGTGCACACTTAGCAGGAGATACTACGTATGCAATCTGTCTAAACACCAAAATATAGTACATAACTAACTATATAAAATATATTCCTGGAAGCATTGCTGCATTTTACCATCATATATATCCTGTGGGCCTGAAGTAATACTAAATGTTTTATTAGTAGTGCTGGTATGCAATAGGGATGGGCATTTTTGGCAATTTTTCATTTTGATCATCGATAGGTTTCAAAAACGAGTAATCGGGTACTCGGGGGGCCAGGCGTGTGCAGGGGACGGGGCATGGCCGTCATAGAGATTATGAAAATATCTGAAGACTGTTATGAAAATGAATGTTAAAAATAAAAATATGACATGAAAACCTGTCTATGAAAACATGAACACGTGATTAGAACACTGTTAGATTATGATTATGATGCAGCAATGTTATTGCTGATAACCCCTGGTGTTAAGACTTGTATGGCTTAATATAATGTAAATGATGTCTCTTACTGAAATATGTAGTAGAAAACCCATGAAAGATTTACGTTATTTAAAAAATCCATTACATATTTGGACAATGGGCGGCGCCATTTTGTTTGCGTTCTATGTCGGTGATGTCAAATGGTTGCACTCACTGCTGTACTGACGCTGTCATATTGCTATTTTTAACGCAACACAACTCAGAATATAATATACGATGCCACATTGTGCAGCTTTTGGTTGTAATTTTCAGTCGATGAGCCACAGAGAAGCGATGTAAGTCTTTACTGCTTTACTAGCAATAAGAGGAGAAAAGAATTGTTCTCTTCACTTTAGCCCTGATTACTGAGGCTTTTTATCTGTATGTTTTGGTGCAACAGTAATCTAGTAACGCATACAGGTCTTAATATCTGCGGGGTTCCTTTTAAAACACAATCAGCCTTTTTAATTTGAGCCAGAGCGCAAAATTAGTGAGGATGAAAACATCGAAGCTGTGCAATGTCTCTGTGGCTATTCAAACTACTGTTGTATGATTGACGTGTAAAAATCGTGTGATATGTCACCTGAATGCATTACACACAGTTAAACATGCTGAGAAGATGCTACTGTTTATGCGACCACAGATATCTCGTGCATCACAGCACACGCAAGCTTTGAGGCAGTCTGTCACGAGGGGTTATAGGCTTACCTTCATCAGTCTCCACGACAGGCGCTGCATTTGGTTAAAGCATACACCATCGGCAACTGTAAGCTCTTTCAGCTGTGGTCTACTAAAAGCCTCAAAGGCACCAGGGCTTAAGTGAAGAGAACAAAGACGCAGATCTTTAAGAAGTTTTATTCGTCCACATTCTGAACAACTTCCTATTCTTTTCTCCTCTTATCGCTAGTAAAGCAGTAAAGACTTACATCGCTTCTCTGTGGCTCATCGACTGAAAATTACAACCAAAAGCTGCACAATGTGGCATCGTATATTATATTCTGAGTTGTGTTGCGTTAAAAATAGCAATATGACAGCGTCAGTAGAGCAGTGAGTGCAACCATCTGACGTCATCAACATAGAACGCAAACAAAATGGCGCCGCCCATTGTCCAAATATGTTATGGATTTTTTCAAATAACGGCTTTTATGGGTTTTCTACTACATATTTCAGTAAGAGACATCATTTATGTTCTATTAAGCCATACAAGTCTTAACACCAGGGGTTCCCTTTAAGAAGCATCTAAAAGGAATAGCTGCCTGAGGTGAAGAGTGACTTTATGCCAATACACCAATGACACATCCTATGATATTAATCAGATAACTCAGATACATAACATAGACGTAACATTACAATTTGTATCTGCATAAAAGGATGCAAATGCCAGTGAACTTTAAGTTACACTCTATAGCGAGAGTGAGAGAGAGAGAGCTCCCGCCGTGATGCGCTTTCATGACAGCGCGCTAAAAACACTTGCAAGGACAGAATTTACTATAGATTTCTATAAAGTTCTCATTATAATGCTATGTTTATGGCAGATTTGTGCTTTATTGTCATCTACATTATTATTATTACAACTTCCATCTGCAAAAAGTTTGCAAATGCAAACGTGAGCTTGACCGAAAGTGTAACTCTGATTGCGCATTAAAACGAAAGCCAGAGAAACGAAAGCACAACAATTTCACATCCTGTTAGGCTACATTAGTGTCACTATTGTAATTTTTTTATTTATTCTAATGTTATTCTAATTCAATTTGCACGTTCTAATCAACCAAAATGTTATTTTACAGTATGAAAATCACTGATGATCATAGGCACCGATTTGTTTCTGCCGGGGTGCCCACTTTCCATGAGAAAAAGCACATTGAGATTCGTGAGAGGACAAAGTTTGAGCGCGTCCACACAGAAATCCGCGTCCGAGCAGAATTATTGCTCGTGAATTACATGGATGCGCTCTCGCGTGTGATACAAATGCGCTCTCGACATTAACGAAATAGAAACGGCCTCAAATGGACTATAAAAATGAAAAGAAAGCCGTGTCTGAAGGCTTCAATTGATTTTTATTGGTTGAAATGAAATGAGAATATCTTTTGTTTTTCCGTTGGTGCTCGGGGGCTCGGCGCCTATGCTGATGATTATTGTTAAATTAATTATGAATAATGGATATTTTCAGCACAAGATAAAAGCTTGCCGCTTCACAGCTTGCATTGAACTGTATTTTCATCTATCTTGTCAAAGTGAAGCCAGACATTCTCTCTCACGTCTTTTGACGCATACTGTGGCAAGCTAAACAATCAGAGCTCAGGGCGCCGCTATAACCAATCAGGATAAGAAAAAGAAAAACCCATTTCGATCATCGTTTACATGATCGGTCGTTGCTGTTACGGTCGAGTACTCGAGTACTCGATCGCTATTGCACATCCTTAGTATGCAAGCATCACTTGTTTTACTGATCATACTTAAGGGTTATGGATTTGAACAAACCCCTAACATGAACTATTACAGTTTTGTTTGTTGGTATCATTTGTGCTACAGTATAAAAGTCATTAGATTCACCTTTGCCTCTTTTTCTGTGTGTATTTTATGAAATGCTGGTAGAAATTGTTCAGTATTGTTCAAATTGGGTTTTCATGGTAGGATTTGATGCCTGAACCAGAAAATTCACAGCCTAAAGGCTTCTGAACTAAACAAATTATATCAATTAATCCAGCTGAACTGAATGTAATTGCCTTTGTGAGCATGATGGATGAAAAGCATATTGTTTCCGCTTTCTCTATGAGGAAGTTGAATGTTTTTGTGCTAAAATATTTTTAAATTTTGTGCACACTCACACTCAAAAACAGATTAATTTTGACCTTTACTTAAATGGGTTACTTGTACTAATATAATATAATGCAATAGTTAACATTAATTTAATGTGTAAGTATTAATATATAATTAATGAATATGCATGCCTGCATAATTTCAACACTCATTATTCAACTCTTATAACTCTTAGTGTTCTCAGCTCTGTTGAATGTATTTCACCATATTTAAATCTATTTCACAGAATTCTGCAGATTTTCCCTCCAAAACAATGCGTAAAATTAGAAAAATTCAGCAGATTATATCTGAGATTGGTAATGTGTAATATTTAAATGGGAAAAAAGAAGTGGAGTGAGAAAATAACATTTGCTGCAGTTTCGCCTCATTCAGACTGTCAGTCCAAATCCAATTTTTGTGCATATCCGATTGGATTTGGAATCCGATCATATTTAGCAAATGTGAATGGCAAAAAATCACATTAAATCCATTTTGAGCTACATTCATATTGTCACACTTTCATTGTGTTTGGTTTTCATTTTCAAGGACTCTTAGTTCACTTATGGTTTCCTGTTTCCTTTGCTCTCATTTTCCCGCCACTAATTTGTCACCATCGTATTTGATTTAACGATCACACCTGTTTGTATTCTGTTCATTATCACTGCGTATTTAAGTCCCTTATTTTGGTTCATTCAGTTGTCTGGTATTGTTGTGTGCTACGCGCCCTGTTTCGTAGACTCTTGCTTTTGTTTGTACCTGAATGTGTTTAGTTTAATAAATTTAACTTTGATTTTCATTCTGAATCTCCTTCGTCTTCACTGGAACTGAAAACGTTACACATATGTGGCTTGAAATCCTATTCAAAGGATATATTGCAAGTGCCGAACAAGCAGACAATTACAATAGCCTATAAAAATGGAGACATATTCTGAGAGCTGTGCACTGAATAAAGTCGCACATACCAGCCTCCTATATTTCTGCCATTGCCTCAGAAGATGTAGTAGTCCAGCATTGTGGCTACATATTGTAATGTTGTAAAAAAGACAACTTCTCTATTGTTTGTTGGTTTTGGCGCAATGCAACGTCATTGCCATAGAAATTAATGCAGATATTCCAGAAAACTAAATAGCGGCACACAAATCGGATCTGAACAGTTGCAATACAAAGTGTTTATAGTCAATAATTTAAATCAGATTCCAATCGGATACACAAAAAAATCTCATTTGGACTGACAGTGTGAACATAGCCTTTGTTTGTCTCCTAAGTAGTCTTGCCATAATTAGAAAATGTCCTATTCAACATGACAGACTGTATTTCAGTCATTCTTTCCCAGCTTGTGCCTGATTGGACCAGTAATGCACACATCACACAAACGCTCCAGCGCAGCTGTAAATCTACCTGGCTCAGGATAGCCATTCTGTTTCAGCGTATAAATCATGTAACAATCAGTGAAAGAGGTTTTGGCGCATTGACAAAGGTTTTTCGTCTCGGTCATAACTGGAAATGTGGTTGTGTTGAGTGACTCATGAGAGCAGAAAAATTAACCTGCACAGATTATTTCCTACAAATTTATGCAGTTTTCCCCCCCACATCGTTTGCAAAAATATAAAACGAAAAGTGTCCTAAATGTACTCTTTTAGCAAAATGTGCAATGTCATTTCATGACAATAACTGGACGACGGTCAATACAGATGATATAACCGCACCTCATTATTTTGAATGGAAACAATTAAAGATTACACATGAATTTGTGACACTTAATGTTAATGAAATCACATGCTTCTCTAGAGCAAAAATTGGGACATTTTGCACAATTTTGGGTTAATTAGATGGACTTGAGCTGCTAGATTCATGTATTGTCGTCTATATAGGTCATTTTATGGGCTGGATGTAGGTTAGATTATTGTCAGGAAATTCATATCTTCCATCAGGGACTTGAAAGCCTGACATGATGATCTTTATAATATATTGTAGTGATAATTGAGGGTTACTGTACTTCCTGACAATTTAATAACCGTTGCTGTCTGAGTAAATCTTTATGAATTTAATATTGGCTACATCAAATTGGTGATTCAGCTTCGGAGCATGTACATCAGGTTTTGTAGAAAAAGCAATGCTAGTAAGTGCTGCTCAGTTTGCATGGGTTCAGACCGTTGGATCAGGGATGTCAGACCCCATCTGGCAGGGGCCGTGTTGTTGATGCATGGCGCCGTGCCACTTAATATTCACATAAGGAGAATTTTACCAAGAAACAACAGACTAAGGTTTTATTACATGTGGAATAATGTTAATTATGTGATATGGTTTAGTACTTAAATGTGACATCAAGAACCATTTGCTGCATATTTTGCAAATAAATACTGTGAGTATGATCAGCCAGATTGATTAATCTGCCAACATTTGGCCATTTCTGAGATTGCCATCTTGTTAAATAAATGTTAATGTGATAAATGTTGTTTTATTTTTATTTTTTCAAGGTAAAACAAGTGTTTGTTTAATTTCAGCACTTTAATATATATGTCTCATGTGCCATTTTAAACTATATCATGTATTGGTTCCCAACTGATCTGGGTTTTTCGATGACTGATGTCGATACTGAAATCTAGAGAGCATAGTGGCCAGTACAGCAAATAAAATTTAAATATCCATATTTGCTGAAACTACATGAATGCATGATTTACACAGTATTAACTATAATACTTTCAAATTTTACATCAACATTTTTTATGCATAAATATTTATTATCCATTCATTAGGTTGTCATTTGATTTTTAAAGGGAACTACCATCACTATTCATCGGCCAAGCGAATGCTATTATGGGCGATTATTACAGAGCTCTGTGGAATACTTTATTCTGATTGGTCAATCGTGCCATCCAGTGGTATGTTATTCCCCGATAACAACAGGTAAAAACCAAGTGTGCAGCACAAGTCCTTAAAAGTAAAGCCAAAGTGTATCGATCGGCCCCAGGTGGTTGGTTTTTTTTAAAATAATTTTGGTTTTAGTTAGTTATTTGATGCTATAAAAACATGCGGTGTGATGTCATGATTGACAGCTTCTCTGAGCGAAGTAGTCAATGAGGTACCAACAGACTTTTTTCTGGATTTTTGGGAGGAGATTTGAGCTTTAACTTTAATTTCTACATTTCCATAACTGTTTAATTCATTCCGACATAATGAGTTGTTCTGCAGTAAACTGTACTAAACGATTCTGCGGGAGAGTGGGCGGGGCCTTGATAGCGCGTGGCTACACTTCACTACTGCGCAGACTCAGGTCCCGAATCAGCAAGATGTCAGGGCCATATTGGGACATTGCCGGCTTCACTTTTTTGGAGGTGCGTCGTCTATTTTTTTTACAGTCTATGGTAAAAACTGATAGCACAGGCTCATCCAGGTAACTGAGGTCGGCGCTTTACGCTTACTAGGAAGGGTTTTTCCTCATGGAAGTTTTGCGTTTGGTGAGCTAATAAAATATTATTACTAAATTAATGATTAGTCATTTTTGTAACCAATTTATTTTAGATACTTGCCAAGGCAATATTTCTAATACCGTGTCTACACCAGACGCGAGTGGTGCAACGCGTCTAAAGACAATAGAACCTATTATAATCAGAGATATTGTCTACACTGGATGTCACGACAGAATTTCCCGTTCTATTTCTGACGTAGTACAAGTGCTTTGCAATGGTCGGCTTGTCTCGTTCAGTGTAGACCGCTTTTAGCACAGTGGTCACGTCTGGTGTAGACACGGTGTAATTGTAATTTTTAATGCTTAAGTTTTCCATCTAATATTTATGAAAAACTAAAATTCAGGACATTTGAATTATCAACATTTTTTAAAAGTTAATAACAACAACAACAACACTGCTCTTCAGTTAATGTCATCGGCTATAGAAAACGAATCGGTTGACCGCTGATGTTAGCATTTGCTGGTTTTAAGGTTGGTATTTTGTGAACTTGCCATTCTCAAATCTTGATCAGTGCTGTTAATACTCTATTCCCTGAGCGCTCTCTTCAGGGTTATTTTTCCCATCATTCTCCCTCTCTCTCTCTCTCTCGCCCCTGCTGTTGTTAATTTCTCTGAATAATCAGTATTGACATCAGCTCTACTGCTGTGCTGTCAGCTCTCTATTGTGGGAGATCACAGGGCACTGCAGCCCACTGGGCAATGAATCTTTCATTCATATCCATCTATATTCATGCATATTTTCATCCCTTTTCCCATTGTCTGGTCTCAAATGAGCTGAGGAAACACTTCTGCCAAAGGATCTGATTAGTAGTGGTCTTTGCTATTGCTATCTGAGTATTAAACGTCGGCATGTAACTCATCCTGCACCATTTGTTTTACAGGCATGAATGACACCTCAAATTGTGTTTTTTGAGGAGATGTGTGCTGTTATCTTTAGAAGTGATTAAATGTACAATTTTCATTAGCATATGATAAAATCCCCTAGACTTACACTGAAGGAGGGACCCGTGCCGTGTCTACAGCTCTTTTCATGCAAGACTGTAATAAACCACCTGGCAACCAGTCAGAACACCCTACACTCTAAAAAATGCTGGGTTACAAACAACCCAAGTTGGGTTGAAAATGGACAAACCCAGCGATTGGGTTAAATGTTTGACCAACATGCTGGGTAGTTTTATTTAACTCAACTATTGTTTAAAAATGACTGTATGTCTGGCTTAAAATGAACCCAAAATAGGTTGGAAATTAAAAATTAGACACATAATTACTAGAGGAAACAATAATAATCAAAAGGTGAATAATTATTAATAAGCAATTTAATAAATGTTTCACTCTAAAAAAGTTGGGTTGAAAATTTACAAATTTGGGTTGTTTTAACCCAGCGGTTAGGTTAAATGTTTGCCCAACCTGCTGGGTAGTTTTATTTAACCCAACTACTGTTTAAAAATCACTGTTTTGTTGCTTAAAATAAACCCAAAGTATGTTGGAAATTAACATGTATTAATATGTTTAATAAATTAATATTTATTAATACGTTTAATGAATAATAATTAAAAAATAAACATTTCCATTTTTAACCCAACTTGGGTTGTTTTTAACCCAGCAGTTTTTTAGTGTTATATTTCAATTATTATTTATTAAACTTATTAATAAATGTTAATTTCCAACCTATTTTGGGTTCTTTTAAGCAAGCAATATAGTAATTTTTAAACAATAGTTGAGTTAAATAAAATACCCAGCAGGTTGGGTCAAACATTTGTAGCAGCATTTGAGTGTAGCATTATGGCGGTGAGTTTGCACAGGAAAGCACCACTCAGAAAATGTAAAATAATATATAAATACATTTTTACAGCTGTAATAATAATAGTTTTGTCCACTATGCAATAAAGATCATGCCTGCCGTTCGGCCGTCAAAAACACCCAGGAACAGTTTGTGCACGACGAGCCAGTTTGTGCTTTAAAACGCGACAGAACACAGCGTTCCTGGCTCACAGTGGTGTTTAAAGATAAATCTTTTTTGTTTTTTAAATTGAAAAAGACCTTTTATAGCTGATTATGCTGCCAGCTCTACTGCCCTTTCCCAACATTTCTGGACTAGCTGTAACCATGGCTATTTTTATGAATATTTCCATAATAATGCGATGCATAATGCCAAGCTGTCTTGCAAAATGTCACATAGTTGGCATTAACTGTGCCACACTTTACTTTAGATTTCTTCATTTTGTTTTTCCACTCAGGGTTGTGTACCGTACACCTCCTGGTTTATTACGGACCAGCCCCGTGAGACTTGCATGAGAAATTGCAATGCTCTGTTGTCGGCGTTGTCTTTGTTATTCTCTCCGTTTCTCTCTTTCCTTCCCACACACAGCAGAAGTTTCACTGCACACCTGGACAGTTTCCCTCTGGCATTTCAGAGGATAAACCTGCACAATGTCCCCGAGGGGGGGGGGGGACGGTTTTACATATTGATCAGTGGAGATTGTCCTCCACTAGCGGTTCAGGGCGTAGCTCACTGCATTCAGCCGAGTGTGAGCAGAATCCATAATGAGAGAGAGAGAGTGGAGAAGAGGGAACGAGAAGAGAGATAGTAACGTTAAACAGGACGGAAGAAAAGAAGAGAGTTCAAAGGTAGCGATATGCGAATATGAAACAGTGAGGTAAAGTCGAGGAAGTTGACAGAGGGAGGTTTGTGTCTAATGAAAGAGCGGGGAGTGTGCGAGCGAGCGAGACAGAGCACTCTGTACTGCAGTGGGGGACTGCAGTTTGTGCGGATGCGAGTGAGTTCGTGGGATGTGCCTGTGAAGCGTTCTGCTGCTCTCCCGTTTTGGATGGGTGGCTCCATTAGGGAGGACAGAACTATTGCCTGGTAAGGGCTTTCCCATTTCTGCAAGACCCCACCTCCCGATCGACCCCATCCGAAAAGCATGCTAACATTTTTCATGCTGTTCAATGTTTGTTTTCGAGGGGAATTGCAGGTTAAGGTTGTTTTCGTTTTTCCTGCTGCATCGTACAGAGTTTGCATGATTTCAGAAGTGAGTTGGAAGTGGGGCATGGATGCATAAAGCCCTAAAGATCAAGTCACTTGATGTAGAAACTTACGTACAAATCTACAAAAAACATGAACAAATTGAGTCAATTACTAGTTTTAACACACTTAAATGGGGCTTGTTTTTACCCTGCTGAAATTATTTACACTTAGCTGCAAGATGGTTTATGTTAATTAGGTCTGGTTTAGCTAATGGATCGCTAGATTTGTCAGTTTGTCAGGTTAGGCCTAATTAAATAAGATACAGGTTTAAACTGTATTTTCTGCTTTGTTTTGTTTTGTCTGTGAAATAATTTGTACTTATTTACCTAGTACTTAAGTTTAGAACGGGCAGAAATGTTTCTATTCCTCTCATTTTTTTAGTCACGGACTGACACTGCTGTAAAATTATTTATTTTATTTTATTTTTTAACACAAAGTTTACACATCATTTTTTGTACAGCTGCTCATGGGCTGACACTATTATAAATATATATTTTTGATCACAAAGTTTACATATGTATATTTCCTCTCTTTTCTGATATTTTCTGCTGTAAAATTATTTTTTATTTTATTTTATTAATGTCTTTTAGATAAATCTGTCCCTAAACATTACATATTAAAAACAATGCAAACTCTGCTTGGTCACTTTACACATCAGTCGCACAATCTTTTCTTTGCCTAAAGGTGCCGAACACAACATACTATATTATTTATTTTATTTTATTTTTGAACACAAAGCTTACGCACATTGTCTCTCATTTTTTGATGTTTTTTTCATGGACTGACACTGTTATAAATATATATTTTTGATCACAAAGTTTACATATGTATATTTCCTTTTTTTTCCCTGATATTTTCTGCTGTAAAATTATATTTTATTTTATATTATTTTATTATATATTATATTATAATTGTATATTTTTTTTATTTTTTTTTTAACCCAAAGTTTAGGCATATTTTCTATCATTTTTTACATTTTTTGTACAGCTGGTCATTTTATTTTAGTTTATTTTATTTTATTTCATTTCAGCGTCTTTTAGATAAATCTGTCCCTAAACCTCACATTTTAAAAACAAAGCAAACTCTGCTTGGTCATTTTACACATCAGTCGCACAATCTTTTCTTTGTCTAAGTGGCCGAATACAACATACTATATGGTAGTGACCAGATGTACCATTATTTTCAGATGGTTAGTGTTACTTTGCTGGGTTATTTGACTGGTTATTGATTTTTCCATAATCTGGCTCTTTTCAGGATTTCCAGGACTGTCCGTCACAGATCTCTTCTCAGAAGAAAACCCTTTGCAGATATTCCAGAAACAGTCTTTCATTTAGATGCATTGAGTCTGAAGGTGTTGAGATCTCTGAGATAACTAGGCTCTTCAGGAAAGATGGCATTGCCAAGGGTGCAGATACTACTGTAAATGGATGTTATCAGGGTTGCGTGAGGCGTCATGCTAGCGGCTGTGCCAGTGCAGCAGATGTGACTATCTGTCTCCATTTATAAGACAAGATGTTTATGAAGCTCTCTGGTTGTGTGAGGATGTTTTTCAGGAGAATGTGAATGCTAACAGGGTCTTTAAGGCAGTTAAGAAGTACACAAAATAAAAGCATATCAATGACAGAGCACATCGCAAGATCGCTGCTTGTAGTTTAAACTTTACCTATAATTTGATTTGCTTTATGGCAGATATGGTTTCTAAGGTTATTGATTTCCTCAGGGATTTGTTACTCTGGTTTTTCCACACAACCAGAAGCAAACTCTCACTCTGCAGTTTCTAATTTCTTCTGTTTCCAGGTCGGATGTGATCTAGACGAATGCATGTCCAAATCTAGCTTGTGTCCCAGCCACAGACACATAATCAGGGTGAAACCCCATGCGCCGACTGACCGCATATCCCAGTTCTGTCCGACTGTCTTGGTTGCTCTGTTAGATGGAGCTGGCAGATCACATCTCACATGTGCAGCCTCTGCAGCTCCAAATGAGAATGAGAGCCAACATATCAGTATTGATCTACTTTTACATTTCATGCATTTGACATACTAGTATATTTTATCAGTATGTTTTTTCTGGGTATGTACGTATGTATAGACAGACAGACAGACAGACAAACAGACAGATAGATAGATAGATAGTTAGTTAGATGATAGACATATAGATAGATGATAGATAGATAGATAGATAGATAGATAGATAGATAGATAGATAGATAGATAGATAGATAGATAGATAGATAGATAGATAGATAGATCTGCATTTTATTCTACATTTTTAATTTTTTAAAATATTAAAATATAAAATTATAGTATATATTCAAATATCAATATCTTAAAATATATTAAATGTTTGTGGCAATGTAAATCAAAGCCTATAAACATTTTTGAATTTTTCTTAAATATTAAAATATTAAATTATAATATGTAATCGCATAGTACGATATTCTAAAATATATTAAAAGTTTGATTGTTAATAGCAGCCTATAAATTAATTAATTTTTTAGAGTAAAAAAAAATTTTTTTTTTTTTGACAAATTCATATTGAAAAATCCTGAAGTGATCCATTCCTCAAGTTGCTAGGAAGTAGAGTTTTTGCAGGCTAGTGGATTCTAGCTGTTTAATATTGACTAATATTAACTAGCTAGCCCAACATTAGTTAATATAGAAAAATGTCTCATCAGAACATTAAAAATTGTTGTTTTACATTAAAAAGACGAAAAAACTGACTGATGTGTAATAGAATTGATATGTTGTGATTCATCACAGAACTGGTTGTTTTATTTCAAGAACTTTACTAAAGAGATTTTTTTAATTCCTATTGGAAAAATGATCAAGCCTTCCAGACCGATCAAAAGCCCCTTACACACAGCAGCCCTCATCCAGCCATGGCGGAGCGTCCTCATGACTATCAGGGTGCGAGCGTGTAAAGGGCGCTTTCATCACATTCTCTACTCTTGGGGAACAGAGATGTGACACAGTGTTGTCAGTCAATAGAGCAGCCCGAACGCAAATGTCAGATGCGTGCAGCAGGTGAGCTCTGCAGCGCCGGAGAATAGCGGATAGATGTCGAGCAACTTGAGAAAATCAATGCAGCCCATCAAACGCGGGTATCATCAGTGATTGCCACCTAAATAGTGCAGATTGGTTTTGCATGTATTGAGGGAAAGGGGCTGTGGATCTTGTCATTTTGAAGATTTACCTAGCATGGATTGGAAGGAGATGTGCATTTGGTAAATCAAACCCATTTGGTTCTTTCAGAGAAGAACAGAGTATAAATGATAGTCAATAGCTGGCTTTGTTTAGATTAGTATTGATTAGTATTTATGGTTGTTTCTTGGTGGGTGGCGGTGAAGGAGGCAATCCTAGATTGTTTTTCTCAATCATAGCTCAGATACAAGAGCAGAAACCTGAAAATGCTGGAAAGCAGAAGCCAAGGCTGCGACAGTGACCATATGTAATGCATAAAATAATCAATATAAACACACAACGCTTTGCTTCTTTTGTTCATTTATGATTAACTTAAGTGTTAGTTAGTTAAATGTGTGAAATACATTTTTAATTTTGGGCAATTTTGTTTACGAAGTCTCATTTGCTAATACTAATAAAAATCTGTGTTGATCATAGAAAAATCCTTATTGGTCAACTACTAATAAGAAGTGTGCATTTTTCTCATTCAAAACTTACAGAATACATTAGTGTCCATGAAGTGTATTACAGTCTTTTTATTAGCACTTTGATCATATAAACCTACTCAGTAGTGGGATTTTTTTATTAACAACCCAGTTCATTTACATAGAAACTGTTACTTGATCAAAAGCAGTCTCATTTTCTGGTCTTATTCGCTTTTTCTTCCCCTTATTTGTTTATCTTTTTGACAGTGAGGGCAGTAAAATTCCCATCTGATTAGGTGAAGATATTTCAGCAGGGAATAAGGCAAAAAGTCTTTTATCCATTGCAATTCTTAAAAATCAATATTAAACAATAATTTAATTTTTTTTTTGTAATAATAATAATAATTTATTTTACTATTTTATTTTAAATAAAATTTTTATCAATATTTTTAATTTAAATTGATATTAATTAGTTATTTTAATATTTTATTAATAATTATTTAATAATTGTTATAAATATTTCTCTGTATTTTTATTTTTAATTTTAATGAAGAGAATGGAAAACTAAATTATTTTTTATTTTAATTTTGTTATAATAATTTATTTTACTATTTTATTTAAAATAAATTATTTTATCAATATTTTAAATTTAAAATGTTATTAATGAATTATTTTAATTAATTAAATAATTATTATGAATATTTTTCTGTATTTTTAATTTTTTTATTAAAAATTATAAAATTAAATTATAAAATAATTATTTTACACAGTGAAGCATTTGTTTTCCAGTTTGTAAGACTCTAATCACATCCAGTATCTATATGTCTTTTAATTTTTCCCCCAGTCTTGTTATTTAGACATCTAGTCTTAAACCTTTATTTTGAATTATATCCACATATTTATCTCCATACATATTAGATCTCCTTATTAAGGCAACATTGTTTTGCTGTTTCATTTCATTTTAAATATTATCTAGCAAAATGTACAACCTGCCAGCAGAGCTGCCCTGATTTAAAGTCATCATTTTTACAGGTTTTCATTCACAAGGTTGTGAGAAGCTGTCAGAAGTGACAGCAGACATTATCTGACATTTTAAAAATGGATGCTGCAGGGAAAGTCAAATCAGAGACAGAATTTTCTCCCATTTCTGTTGCATACAAGTATATGTGAGTAATAATGCTGGATTTGATGCTGTTTTATAACATAAACAAAACTGGTGCAAAAAGCACTGAGGCGTCCCAGGACAAAATGTCTTGTGTTTTGTCCTGCAGTGCAGTGCTCTGTCATTTTTATCTTGCACTTGTATCCTTCAATGGCCTGAAGCTCTGACGCGTTATTTCATTATTTAAACGCAAGGCCATCCATTTCATTATTAAAAAGAGCCGTCCATTGTCGGTTCTGAGAGGTCTTAGCCTTGTTTTCTTTTCACTTGCGCTGTGTTGTCATTTATTCATAAAGAAGCTTCTGGTTTGAAGTTTCTCATAATAATAATAAATATACTGTGAAAATTGCATTTAAGTTTATATATATATATATATATATATATATATATATATAAGCTGCACCCTTCTTACATTCAATATGACAGACGTTAGGCACTGATGTTTTTGAAGGCCACATTTGTCTTTAAGATCAAAAAACATTCCAGACGTCAATGTATTTTGTGTTTTTAATGTGCGTGGTCTCCCCCAGGGTTCCTGAGCGGTCAAGCCAGATATTATGAAGTGGAACCTCTTCAAAAAGAAACCAGAAGCCATGGTGGGCCCAGAGCCCACGGGACTCGGCGTCACCCACCCGTCGCACACAATGACGATGGCCCCCGCTGTCTCAACACCTGCGGACAACTCCACCGAATCTGAGGCACCCATCAACAAGAATGATGTCTTTGAGGAAATCAAAAGCAAGTTCCTCAATGAGATCGATAAAATCCCACGTAAGTCCTGCAGAGATGTTTTACAGTCTCACTAGATCAAGAGAATCAATAGTGCATCATTATGCTGAAGGTGTTTTATGGATTTAAATGCTGGACAAATTGTCCGACCCTCAGAGTTGTGACCAACCGACCTTCTTTCTAATCTAGAAGTGCAATGCAATAAAGAGCAACTTAACATGATCTTTCTTCTTCTTGTAACCGTTCAAATCAACATGCAATCCCAATTCACTCTATTTACAGGGACAATTGACACAAAAATCCTCATGTCGTTCCAAACCCGTAAGACTTTCGTTCATCTTTAGAACCCAAATGAAGATATTTTGAATGAAATCTGAAAAATTTCTATCCCTCCATTGACAGCCTACACAACTGAAATGTAGACGTTTCAAAAAGTTCATAAAGAGATCGTAAAACTAATCCATAGGAATAGAGCGGTTTGGTCCAAATTTTCTAAAGAGACACGATTACTTTATATAATGAACAGATTTAATTCACATATAAACATTGATCAGCGAACATAAACAGAAGCTCAACCAAACCTGTTTGACGTATGAGAACAAACCTCTTGCAGAAGCTCAAACGTGCTGCGTAACACGAGAATGAACCTCATTGGTTCTTGTGGAAGCTCAAACGTGCTGCGTAACACGAGAATGAACCTCATTGGTTCTTGCTGATGCTCAAACGTGCTGCGTAACACGAGAATGAACCTCATTGGTTCTTGTGGAAGCTCAAACGTGCTGCGTAACACAAGAATGAACCTCATTGGTTCTTGCTGAAGCTCAAACGTGCTGCGTAACACGAGAATGAACCTCACTGGTTCTTGCGGAGCTCAAACGTGCTGCGTAACACGAGAATG
The DNA here is from genome assembly GCA_037101425.1 of Elopichthys bambusa. Classification (NCBI taxonomy): domain Eukaryota; kingdom Metazoa; phylum Chordata; class Actinopteri; order Cypriniformes; family Xenocyprididae; genus Elopichthys; species Elopichthys bambusa. The sequence continues at coordinate 2,636,751 of CM074440.1, read as the reverse complement.
AACCTCACTGGTTCTTGTTGAAGCTCAAACGTGCTGCGTAACACGAGAATGAACCTCACTGGTTCTTGCTGAAGCTCAAACGTGCTGCGTAACACGAGAATGAACCTCATTGGTTCTTGCTGATGCTCAAACGTGCTGCGTAACACGAGAATGAACCTCATTGGTTCTTGCTGATGCTCAAACGTGCTGCGTAACACGAGAATGAACCTCATTGGTTCTTGCTGATGCTCAAACGTGCTGCGTAACACGAGAATGAACCTCATTGGTTCTTGTGGAAGCTCAAACGTGCTGCGTAACACGAGAATGAACCTCATTGGTTCTTGCTGAAGCTCAAACGTGCTGCGTAACACGAGAATGAACCTCACTGGTTCTTGCGGAGCTCAAACGTGCTGCGTAACACGAGAATGAACCTCACTGGTTCTTGTTGAAGCTCAAACGTGCTGCGTAACAAGAGAATGAACCTCACTGGTTCTTGCTGAAGCTCAAACGTGCTGCGTAACACGAGAATGAACCTCATTGGTTCTTGCGGAGCTCAAACGTGCTGCGTAACACGAGAATGAACCTCACTGGTTCTTGTTGAAGCTCAAACGTGCTGCGTAACACGAGAATGAACCTCACTGGTTCTTGCTGAAGCTCAAACGTGCTGCGTAACACGAGAATGAACCTCACTGGTTCTTGCAGAAGCTCAAACGTGCTGCGTAACACGAGAATGAACCTCACTGGTTCTTGTTGAAGCTCAAACGTGCTGCGTAACACGAGAATGAACCTCATTGGTTCTTGCTGAAGCTCAAACGTGCTGCGTAACACAAGAACCCTTTAAGTTCGTAAAACATTAATTGAAAACCTGTTTGTATTTGTAGTATTTCATCAAAATGTCATAACTTGCTCTATGTCAGTTACCACCTTCAAGGAATAACCCTTCACATGCTGCTCGGTGACAACACAATGTCTGAATGACTCTCTTTGTTTTTCCCCCACGATGCTCTGCAGTGCCTCCATGGGCGCTCATCGCCATCGCTGTAGTGGCTGCCCTCCTCATCCTCACCTGCTGCTTCTGTATCATTAAGAAATGCTGCTGTAAGAAGAAGAAGAACAAGAAAGGCAAAAAGGGAAAGGATGGCTTCAACATGAAGAACATGCAGGGTGGAGATGTATGTAACGGTGTTCAATAGCACCCACCATGACAGCATTAAATAATGTAGTTAAAAGTCCGGATGCACACTTCAATTAGTTTAGCTTTAAAATTAAAACTAGATTATATTAACTTCTGTATTAACTGGGAATATCAACAGAAATTAGTGTTGCATCATTAAGAAAACAAGCCTCAGACCACTTTAGTGGGTTGTACTGATTATGAGGAGAGTCTGTTATGTGATTAGCTTCATGGTTTGCTTTATTGTGTTTGTGAGTAATGAGTGTTTTGTTTTCTTTGAAGAGAAATGGTACACTGGATGTTCCAAAACATGTTTCTTATGTGATTTTAACCATAAAAAGATAGGAGCTTTAAGGGTCATTCTACAAAATGAGTGCCGTTAATTATAAAATAGTTATATAATGAGATAACATTACAGAATTCAGATCAATTGTACGTTAATATTGAGTAACTTACATTTTATATATAATATTATCAGTTACTTTGTGCAAAAATAGTTGCAACTTGTAATTCAAACCAGTTCCAAGGTTGCCTTTCAAATGATTCAACGAGTCAAATATTAATATTCATTAATATTTAGGAGGATCTACTGACAGAAATGCAATATAATATACATAACTATGTTTTCAGTGGTGTATAAAGACCTTATATAATGAACCGTTATGTTTTTTTTTTTACCTTAGATTGAGACTTTTTTTTTCTACATACACCAGGGGTCCCCTTACATGTAAGTCGGCATTTTGCGCCGCCATGTTTTTACAGTAGCCCTAAACCGACAAACTGCTCTACAGAGTGTGTTTGCTTGACTGGCTGCTCTCTGCTGTCTCAGACAACATCTTTGTCCTGTGTCGGCCACCGTAGCTTCTCTGTGTGCTTCGAAAGTGAGGGGCAATTCGCAACCTTAACCTACACACTGAACCTTTAAATTGTTGCTGAGTGGATCAGTGCTTTTGAACGAATCGATTGAGCGAATAATTCAGTGACTCAGATAATTCAGAAGACATTGGCTGCATCCGAAATTGCATACTCTCTTGAGTAGGTGCTTCTTTTGAATAAGTAATTACTTTGTGACTGTTAAAAAAGTATGTTTTATGTAGTATAAATGTAATCTGGGACGTTTTACATTCGCCATGTTGTAATTATCATGTGACCTACCTGTGTGAGTTGCGTCGCTTCACTGCCATTCACAAATCCTCTCTCGTGGCCTCATGGGATAGTAAAGTGTCCATTGTATGCACACTTCGCTGAATGTATCAAGTATTTATTGCTGAATGAATCAGTGAAGTGAATCAATCAATGACTCATTTTAAGACTAAATAAATTTTCACCACCTACTGGCACAACAGTGTAACTGACAAAAGTGTCACTGCAAAATCCTCACCCTTAATGCACTAATTTCTTTTCTCATAAGGATGTTTCCACCTTCTCTGTATTCTGTTAGCACAAATACACATATATATTTATATAAAATGAGAAAAAATAAAATAAGATGGCATAGTGCAATTTATTAACACTTTATGACATTTTTGGTCTGATAAAATATACATTTTGAATCTTGCAGAAATCATTTGATATAGAAAAGACACTAATTTCATGGTATGATCCTTAAAACATTACTTTAAGTCAAACTTTATGACCTTTATTCATACAGATGTCTTAAACATCACAGTGTCATTTCTCAAAATGGTTCTCATGGTGTTGTTTACTGTCTTGACTGTCTTTCGTTCTGTTTTTTGGTGTGTTGTGAGTTCAACCTCTCCCTCTCTCTCTGCTCTCCTTCCTCCCGCTATGTGTCTAATGCGCCGCATTTCTTGACGCTCATGGGCGTCGGCGCTACGGTAGGTGGACGGATGAACGGCACAGCTGTTTGGCCGCTGAGTGCTAGCACCGCGTGGGTGGGATTGGATGGAATGGCTGTTGTAACTTCCTTGTTTTAAGCCTTTTGTACCTGCTGCTTGAAAAGATTATAGTTAAAAACAAAGGAAAGTTACAATGCAAATGAAACCCCCACTTAAGTGGAAGAATGATAATACAATAACAAAGAGACAAATGTGTAGGAGGTGTGAATGGAAAAACTAATTATTAACCCACTAATACTGGCAAGATGTTTTGAGTTCGCAAGAGATGACCCACAAGACTCACAATGAATGCATGTGTTTAAAGGGCATGGCTGTTTTAGCTGCACTAAAAGTCCTGATGTCTCAGGGATTAGAACTAGCAGAAAATATCTAGAGCTATAAAATATCATTTATTTTGCTTGTCATATAAGCTCTTGTTATATGATCATATCATCAGTTCAATTTAAAGTAACAAAAATATATGAATATATATATTTTTCAAAACATATGATCAATTTGTTCTTAAAATTAGCACATATTCTGCTGTGCCCTTTAATTTGTTGCTATATGGATATGGTTAGGAACTGACTTGAGAGTGACAATTTTTTTTTGGTGGCACATTAAAACATCTTTAAATCAGTTTACAGTCCTTATGGAAGATAAAAACAGAGATAAATTAGGTTAAACTTTTGAGCCCCAAATTCTAAAGTCCTCACAACGTGACATATTATGCATATAACATAATAATTCTGTTATGCAGCATCTTCACATAAAGTGACCCCAAAAAATATTTAGACACTTCAACCACACTTAAAAATGCCGTAATGTCATTGCATTAGATACCAAACAAAATATCAAACCAAGTGGCATTTGAGACAGACAAATGACGCTTTATTTGATATGTTGATATAAAAAAATATTCTATGTATTTCTACACTCTAAAAAATGCTAGGTTAAAAACAACCCAAGTTGGGTGGAAAATGGATTTGCCTAACCTGCTGGGTAGTTTTATTTAACTCAGCTATTGTTTAAAAATGACTGTATTGCTTGCTTAATAGAAACATTTTCAAAATAGATTGGAAACTAAAAATCAGACACATAATTACTAGAGGCAACAATAATAATCAAAAGGTGAACATTCATTAATAAGCAATTTAATAAATGTTTATTGTTTAATTATTATTCATTACACTTATTAATGAATGTTCATTTATTAAACATATTAATAAATGTTAATTTCCAACATACTTTGGGTTCATTTTAAGCAAGTAATACAATCATTTTTAAACAATAGTTGAGTTAAATAAAACTACTCAGCAGGTTGGGTAAACATTTAACACAACTGCTGGGTTTGTCCATTTTCAACCCATCTTGGGTTGTTTTTAACCCAGCAGTTTTTAGAGTGTACTATTTCTAAATGTGGTAGATGGATGATATAAGTAATGATTGTAATAATCTATATAATGTTGAAAACCCTTGATCTAATGAAGTGTGGCTTAGTGTCCAAATACATTTTTGGGGCCACTGCATAATGCTGGAATTGTGACCTATTTGTGGAAACAAAAAATGAGTTCTGCACATTATAGATTTTTTTCTCTCCCTGCAGTTTGGATGATGTTCAAAAATACACAAGAACGACATGTCAGCATTTCGCATGCCCAGAATAGCACAAAAGAGCCTGTTCTTCTTTAAACGTTTGCTGTCATCGCTTGTTCCCTGGAGTGTCACTGATGAACAGTTAAATTTATAATGCTGATGATGATGAGAAAATGCTTGCACACTGAATTATGCATATCAATAAAAGCCCCTCTCATGTTTTTCTAAGAACTACCAAACACCTAATTTGAATATAGAGTCAAAATGTAATTTCATTATGGAAGTTAAACTCTTGAATTGCTTCTCAAGATAAGCAAACAGAAAAAAGTGTCACCAATAAAAATTGTGAACTCGAGTCATTTGCAACATCCAGCCCTGAATGACAACATTACTCCTAGTCCGCTATGGCAGATGACTAGCAGGTCAGGCCAGATAGAAGCATCTCTCCAACCTTACTGCAACTGACCGGGCCCTGAGCTTGTGGCATGCTTATAGACAGGAGCCAGACATACTTTCATCCTGGATAGCGACTTGCCAAAACAATTTGCCATTTGCCCCACAGAAACAACAGGATGATGATGATGAAGAAGGAGAAACTGGTTTGACAGAGGAAGAGAAAGAGGAAGAAGAAAAAGAAGTGGAGAAACTTGGAAAGCTTCAGTACTCTTTGGATTATGACTTCAACGATAACAAGGTTAGGATGTCAGATTAATGACATTATCCCCCGGTTTCACAGACAACGCTTAAGCTAGTCCCAGACTAAAAGGCATGTTTGAGCTGTTTTACCTGAAACCAACTTGTACTGACATATCTTAAAACATGTCAGTGCCATTTGTTTTGTCTCAAGATGCACATCAGCAATGTTTTTTTCTAACACACGTTTATAAAAGCTACTTAAATGCCTTAATTGAACCAAGGCTGAATCTAGCTTAATCTAAGCCCTGTCTGTGAAACCAGGCCTGTATGCTGGAATATAAATAAACTTATTCTGACTTATTTGATCATTTTTGTTAATGAAACGTATTGCCAGTTATTCCTCTTGTCTCATATTAAAATATATTATGATGCATTTGGACACAATTATATGATTAATAATTAAGAAAGTGTTGCAGTAATTAAAGCTGCAGTCCGTAACTTTTTTTTTGGTTAAAAATGATCCAAAATCAATTTTTGAGCAAGTACATAACCAGCCAGTGTTCAAAACTGGTGGGTTTCCGGAGGAAGTTCGAGCATGCCGCCATTCGTCTTTGCGTCATTACATCATGTCTGTTTACATAAAGAAGGAGTCCCAGCTAGTAGGCTATATGGCATGTGGAGGATGCTGCAGGTGGTGGATCAGTTATAGTCTTTTCTCACAGCAGCTGCAATAATTAAACTTTTTGATGGTGGATTGTATGGTATGACAAACTAACATTAGAGATTAGACTGTACAGAAATTGAAATCTACAGGTAACACTAATACACACTAAATACACATAGTCACGCAATGCTGATGTTGTTAACATTAACAATTTGAGAACAAAGTATAACAGTAATAATAATTTGCATCCAAGCTAAGCGATCGTTAGATTTAAGGGGGGGTATCACACACAGTTTCTGCCAATCTCATGTTAAACTTAAGTACCTATAGAGTAGTAGTGCATCCTTCATATCTCCAAAAAGTCTTTAGTTTTATCATATTTATAAAAAATACATACGCTGTACCAAGTATTTCCGAAAACAGCCGAGTGCTAAACAGATGTATTTAAACATACAATACACCATCGCATTATTCTTGGATAACTTTTGAATCACTATAATGAATATGGCGTATAGTGAATGATGAATAATGAATTTATGAATTCACTACGTTTGTGTTGTTTACATTATATGTACTTAGGCGCCGATTGCCAACAAAACAGACATTTGAAGCAGTTTTACTCACCACCTGCTGTTCCGACTCATAACCGGGATCATTATCGCTTGGACCGCTCCATCTTTCAGTTTAAACGATCTGTAAATCCAGCGTAGAACTGGACCTTGTTTATGAAACCATAAGCGCCGATCCTGAGGGCTCGAGCAGCCATGGAAAAACACGAGATATTCTCCATTCATTTTAACCAATGAAAAAGTGATTTCAACTATCAGTTTCTATGGTTATTTTAATAACAAATGTCAAGAGCACATCAATGTATTGCGTGAGCACAAAACTCTCAGCTCTACTTAACGCTGGGTTCTTTGGGAAGCAAGGTTATCTTTCCCTCACAACCAAAAACACACTTCTTTGGTGACATTGTTGATTTCGTGAAGTCCTGTGACCTGTGCAGCGCTGCCGACGACTTCCGTAAACCCGAACGCGCGTTGATGGGCGTGCTCTTGCTCTCTCGCTCTGGTCAACGTGTGCGCACGCTCTTCCGGGAGAAGTGCCCATACAAGGAATTCCGACCTTGTTGACATCACTCAGGCCCATACTCGAAAAAAAAGACCCTGAATCCTGTGAGGATTTGGAAGAGAATTTTTGGCACAGAAATACACAGAAATTGCAGGTTTCAAACAGAGATGGCGACAGAGAGGCAAAACTTACGGACTGCAGCTTTAAAAGCAATTAACGGAATAGTTCACCCTATATAATTAAAATTTAGTCATTATTTATGAAAAGAGCTGTGTGAAGATTTCTCAAGAATTCTCGTTTTGTGTGGCTCAGAAAAATAACAGTGAGCTTGTGTTTGGAGTAAATAAAGACAGAATTTTTATTTTTGGGGGGTGAACTATTCCTCTGACTAATACATCTTTTAAAAGTTCCCTGTGTGATGATCTTGGAGAAAGTTTGCGCTCATGCAGTGCTGTATCCTTTACTAATGACGGTGTTTAACAGTATCTGCTGAGTCACAGCTGTAGGTCGAGTTCCAAAATGAGTTTAAACAAACATTAATGACAGTAAACTGTTATTGTTTCTTAATGCAGTCAGATTCAATTTTAATATGCATGAAGTCCCTAGAGTGGAGTTCATGAAAATGACATGTACAGTTACACTGCTGTTCAAAAGAAGTCTTTTCTGCTCACCAAGTCTGCATTTATTTGATCAAAAATACAGTAAAAAGCAATTGAAAATAACTGTTTTCTATGTGAATATACTTTAAAATGTAATTTATTTCTGTGACCAAAGCTGAATTTACTCCAGTCTTCAGTGTCACATGATCCTTCAGAAATCATTCTAATATGCTGATTTGCTGCTCAAGAAACATTTCTGATTATTATCAATGTTGAAAACAGTTGTGCTGCTTCATATTTTTGTGGAAACTATATATTCTTTAATGAACAAAGTTTTAATTATTTGATCAATTTAATGCATCCTTACTGAATAGAAGTATACATTTCTTTTTCTTTTATTTAAAAGAAACAACCTTTGAACCGTAGTGTATTTATGAATAAGACTTTCAGTTTATAATTCAGTTTAAATTTATGCATAAAGCCTGACAGACATTTCACAGCCTTTCACGGTGGGTAGCGTAGGATACGATGCAAGACGAAGGAGATAACTTCAAATGACATTTAATGGAACACTAGGAACAAGGAACATGACAATCACCAGGAAACAGCAACTACAAACACCATATAACATAATCAATACAGGACAGAACAAAGGAGAACATGTGACAAACAGAACATGGTGCAAAAACAGACATGCACGTGACAATCCCAAAAAAAAATTGTATTGTAAATTCCTTAATTGCTCTTCATTTAATCTCATTGATATATTAAAGAAATGGAATTTTATATTATTCCTACAAGAAATTCTTTTCATTTATTAAACCTCTTGCTTCTATTTTTCCACTACGTTTTTATCCACAGCTGACAGTCGGAATCTTGCAATGTGCCGACCTGATTTCCATGGACTCTGGCGGAACGTCTGATCCTTACGTTAAAGTGTTCATCCTACCAGATAAGAAGAAAAAGTTTGACACCAAGGTGCACAAAAAGACCCTCAACCCAGTGTTCAATGAAACCTTTGTCTTCAAGGTAAGCTGTTCACCAATTTTAAATGACTCACTGTAATTTTGTTGGTCAAATATTGATGTGTAAAGAGTGGCCTATTATAATATTATCCTAAAAGACAGCATATATTGTAAATTAATCAAGTAATATATAATAAAACTTGCATGATCAGAAAACCCCTGGCTCTAACAAATATCGAATAAAACAAATTACTGGTATGTCTCCAGTGATGTTGGTTTGTCATTAGTGTTCATTGGCTGTTTTCTGCAACACCAGCGTTTTGGTCCTAATGCTTCCAGCAGCTCCTGAATGAGCTTTAGTTTCCCAGAGTCGGTAATGAGCTCCGGAGGGGCCGTGCATCCTCTGGCGGTCACTGCTAGAGCTCTAATAGTCTCACTCTGAGAAAAGTGATCTAGGACAAGAACAAATGGCTGTCTTCAAAGCTTCTGCCTTACAGTTAGAACAGCTGACTGTGTTTCTAAAAATGGACTGCACACTGTACGAGCGAGCGAACGAACGAGAAAACAAAGCCAAGTGAGGAGGTTTTCTCATGTAATTATTTTTCACATCGTTTACAAGAACAGATGATTAGAAAAATGACCTGTAAATGTGAATATATATATATATAATATTTGAATATATATTAATATTTTTTTATTAATATTAATTAATAATTTTAATGTTTAAAAAATAAAAATGTTATTAGGCTTTGTTTAAATGTTAAAATATTTTATTATATTTTAATATATTATACTATGTGATTTTGTATTATAAATGTATATTTTAATTTTTAAATATTTTATTATAATATATTTTAGTGCATTATACTATTTGATTATGTATAATAAATGTATATTTTAATATTTTAAAAATGAAAACGTTAATAGGCTTTGTTTAAATTTTAATATTGTAATTATATATTATAATTTTATATTCAAAATGTATATGGGTTTGGATTCACAAAATCAAGTTTTTATTAATAATAATAATAGATTATATATTCTGATTTAATATTTTATTATTTTAAAAATGAAAAAAAAAAAGAAAAAAGCTTTAATTCACACTCCCAAACATTTAAATAGATTTTTAAGGTATTGTGCTATTTAATTATACATTATATTTTATATTTTAATATTTTAAAAAATGTTTATAGGCTTAGACTTTTCATATATTTTAAGAATGTATTTTATAAGAATACTTTTAATTTTCTTTAAAAATTCTAAATATATTAGATTACTATTACTATTATTATTAGATTCTCTCTCTATCTATCTATCTGTCTGTCTGTGGCAGAGCAGGTTAAATCTCCTTTATATAACAATACTCAAAGAACAGTATGCTCAGATTTATCACTCAGCTCTGCAAAAACTGTTTGAAACTGTTTGAAATCTATATATGTCAACTCTTCTCAATGGTTTCCATGTTAGATGCCGTACCAGGAGCTGGGTGGGAAGACACTGGTCATGTGTGTGTACGACTATGACCGATTCTCCAAACACGACATCATCGGCGAGGTAAAACTACCAATGAACACTCTGGATCTGGGTCAGCCGATTGAAGAGTGGAGAGACCTGGAAAGCGCTGAGAAAGAGGAGGTGATTAATTAAATGATCATCGATTTTTAACTGGTCCAAGCCAGATTTGAAAAGAAATTAAGCAGTCGTGTTGGAGATGCATTAGATCGGTCTTCTCAAATGCATTTGTAGATGATCAAACATATTGAAATCTTTTCCATACAGCCTGAGAAGCTTGGTGACATCTGCATCTCCCTGCGTTACGTTCCCACTGCGGGCAAACTGACCGTTTGTATCCTTGAGGCCAAGAACCTGAAGAAGATGGACGTGGGCGGCCTGTCTGGTGAGATATGAGACCATGAGTCTCCAGCAAGAAATGTTTCATATATTTGATGCAATTAACTCTATATTTGACCTTTGGCAGATCCATATGTGAAGATCCAGCTATTGCAGAATGGAAAGCGTCTAAAGAAAAAGAAGACTACAGTGAAGAAGAACACACTGAACCCGTACTACAATGAATCCTTCAGCTTTGAGATCCCTCTGGAGCAAATGCAGGTAGATTATGCAGTTAGACCAGAGTTTTTGTATATTAAAATATAAAACATATATTATATTATATTATTATTCTAATATTTAAAAATAAAGTCTGAAATCACAAATATTTCATATAATTTATTACACTGTTATGATATATTAAAATGTAGTAATTTAATATTTAAAAGAATGTTTATAGGTTTGATTTGCATATTCACCAAATAAATATATATATTTAAAATATTATACTATTTATATTATACTAGATTATATATTATATTATAACTTTATCTTTTAATATTTAAAAAATAAAAATTGTTTAGAAAATTTATTTATTTTAAAAAAAATTCTTTCAAAGTTTTGCAAATTGTCTATAGTTTAAATGTTTGATTTTATTTATTTTTATTATTATATGCCTGAATGTGCATATGTTATTTAGCATAGCAAAATTGAAGTGTACATTTTATGCTAAAATTGAATAAAAAGTAGATCACAAAAAATGTTTATGGGTTTGGCTTCACAAATGTTTAATATATTTTAAGATATAATTTCTGATTTATACAATTCATGATTTTGTTTTAATATTTTAAATATGAAAAAGTAGGCTTTAATTCAGTCACAACATTTTAATATACTGTATTTTAAAATTTTATACTATTTAATTATACATTATAATTTTAGATTTAAAAAAAAAAAATGTTTATAGTCTTTGAATGTTGAATTTGATGATTCACAATTTTGGGGAAAAAATGCACTGAAACACCTCGAGTTCCACAAGTTCATCAACGTTCATAAGTTGTGTTTTTAGTACCAGATTTTTACAATACATTAGAATTAGCTTGGCTAAATTATTTTCTTTTTTGTTTTTCTACTTTAGAAAATCATTGTGGTGGTGACGGTCTTCGACTACGACAAGATCGGCAAGAATGATGCCATTGGAAAGATCTTCATTGGCAGCAAAGCCTCAGGCACAGCACTGAAGCACTGGTCTGACATGTTGGCCAACCCGCGCCGCCCAATCGCCCAGTGGCATCCCCTCCAACCGGAGGAAGATATCGACGGCGCTTTGGCTGCCCTTAATGCCAAGAAGTAACTTCTCACATCTCAGCCTGACTAACCAACCAACTAACCAACCAACCCACCACTGCATGACACCCCACACTCATCCGTACGTGCTCTGCCAGTTTCGCATAATCACCAACAAAAACACTGAATACTCTAAAGAATATACTTGAAAAGATGAACAATATCACATGTTCGCCACATAGTGTAAACCGAGGCAGGAGAAAGGGACAAATGTGACACATTTGGTCCGAAAGAACATTTGCAAATATCAAGCAAAATGGCAGTAGAAGTAGCCAGCAAGAAACACATTTTTAACACTGATTGTTAAAACCCAACAATGAAAGTGTCCAAATTCAAAAGTGCACAAAAAAAAAATTAGTAAACACACCTGGAGACTGTTATTTATTTATTTGCAATTTCCCTATAATTTTCCCTACATCATGTCGCATTATTCTACATTTTCAACTAGTTAACTGGATTGTATATTAAGAGGTTTTTATTTCATCTCATGAACAGGAAGGAATTTATTTCGGATATACTGGTTTTGTAAGCTGAAATTTTGTGCCTAATCAAAAAGTGCAAATAGAGTTTATGTTACAAATATCAACACGTTTGCACAATTAACAAAGCAATGATCACGTTCAGTTAACCATCCCAGGAGAAGTAACTGGTGTAGAACAGAGCTGTTTACATTGTCAGTGGGTAAATCAGGCCTTTGGGTCAGAGTTGAATCATAAGACACATGTGCATTTATGTGCCCAAAAGAACGAAGATTCAGGTCTATGGTTTTGTAATAGTGCAGTAAGATAGGACTGTATTAATAAATAGGAATACATGGGCTAATAATTCATGAGATGTTGCAATATACATTAATGTTAAATTCCACACTAGTCAAGCATGGTTTACACATAGTCAGTGTAAAAGATAGAGACACACAAATAGAGTCTTTTACACCGACCTAACCAGACACGATGAGATCAATTTCAAGAGCGACAAACAATTTGTCTGTCCACACCAGACGCGATGCGACTATAGCTGCGTTTCCGTCCAAAGTTGCGAATTTAACTTGTCCGCAAGTTTGGAATATCGCATAAAACATTTGCGAATAAAGCATTCAGTGAGTCGAAGAGAACACTTCCTGAAAAACTGGCGCTAAATATCACTGTATATGATAATTTACTTGCGCGCAGACGAACCGCAACAAATGCTGTCATGTTATCTCGCATTCAGATGCCTGGTGTTTGTGAATGCAATCATGTCAAGCGCTCAGGCAAAATCATGACTTTGCTCAGGCATTACAAAATGACTAAAACAGCATTTCAGATTCTGTGATACGAGATCGGTCCGCTGGTTGGTCCAGTTATGCCATCCCATCGCAAAGTCATTTCTTTTTTGATTCGCATCGAGTATTTTATTCGGTAAAAGTCTCAACTTCACTCTCAACTAAACTGATTACGCACATAATCAAATTCATGAATATCACGCTGTTTTAACATTATTAAAAATACATACTGAGTTACTGAAACAATCTTTGTCATAGAATACACTTGTCTGTTCACAATGAGTTGACAGTTTGAACTTTCTTGTTTCATTTGATTTATTTTGAACATCTGAGGTACATTTTTCACCGTTGCTTTCAGTACGGTTATAAAAGACACACTAAATGATATTCAAACTCAAATTGGACGCTTTTAACATTAAATAAAGCACATAAACAGTACCTTACATTATTATTATTATCATACTTTGTGTTGTTCCAGCCGCGACGTCGCAGAAAATAAACGGTTTCTAAAATAGAATCATCGCGTGTCGCCGTCGCGGCTAGTTAGGACAAAAACTCCGATTAACATGGAAAATATACCATTTATCGCGTGTCGCGTCTGGTTAGGACACGGTGTAAAGCTGTGATTACAGTGCCAAATCCAGATGTTCATATCTCTCACATATAAACCTGGCAGGCGTCGTGTTCACTAAAGCTGGCTGTAAATGTTTCGTGGGATCATACAAATGAAATTTGCACTCAGTCGGTGTGTCCTTGAGAGATTTTCATGAGTATTTAAAATACATTTTGAAAACCTGGTTGACGTCACTGCCTTCTTTGTTCGGAGCTCAAACTCACCCGAGTTCATTCAGTAAACTCCCACTCTCCGAGATGCCAAAGTATTTAAGTGGAATTGAACGGTAAGTGGCGGTAAACTTCACCCACATATAAAATAAAGCAATCCGAAGCGTTCAGATCCACTCGACTCCAGCTCCATCCCTAACGATGCTTGTGTATATATGCATTGATCAAATTGGTTTCTACAGCATGTACCTATAAATTGATGTACATAGAAGCATGTTTTAAAGATAGAGCATAATTATATTGTGTATGTGTGGCATTTGTCATTTTGATAATAAAATGTAGAGGAAAGATATAATGCACTGAATGCACATTTTATGAAATTTCCCTGAAAGGGTGTAAGACATTTAAGAATATATTAATATAGAGTTTTTTCAAAACACTTTTGAATTAAGAGCTGTGTGTAACGTGAGTGATAGACTCATGCTTGTGGTGTCAGTTTGACTTGATTTGCATTTATTTACTTTTTTATTGTCCAGTCAACATGTATTTGTCACGTTCCTGTGTTTATTCTGTCCTGTTGATGTGAAAATAAGAAATAAAAATGTTCAGTTTGTGAATTTACAGGAATGTCTTGTTAGGGTGAATCTCGCAAAAACATATCCAGGTCACATTTCACCACAAAATCAGAAGAAACTAAATGTTTTGCATAAAGAAAATTAAGCCTTTTTTTGCATTAAAATAATGAGAATTTAATGGGGAAAAGTGCTTAATTTTTATGATACTAATGCAAAAACAAAAAAAAGAAGTAGTAATGGTCCTAAAATAGGCTTTTCTCCCAGGGAAGTATTTCTTATTTCTTTCTTTTGATTTCGGTGTGAAACATGACCTGAACGTTGTTTCATGAGTTTCATCTGTTAATGTACAGTGTGTAAAACCGCTTTCTGAAACTAGAAGCCATATGCATGGGCCCTCGCAAGAGCTCATCGTTTTTGGACAAAACAAACACCTCAACAGAAATCAATAATGTAATAACCTTCACGCATTTGAGCCAAAATGATGTGAGAGCAACTGTCTGTTCAAAGACGGTTTTTGTTTTGTAATTCTTCACAATAATTGAATTATAAGTAAGGGATATTGGCAGGTATGAAAGTGCTGCCCTTATGTTTTCATAACAACATGTATTCACACAGTTGCTTGCAAATGTATTGTCATAATTATGGTGATCCACATGTACAATGGCATGAGTTTATAATGCAGTGTGTGTACAGTTGACAACCAGCTCAAGAGACCTACGCAAACGTGTATTTTTTAGGTCATTTTTTGGTAAATTTAATTTTGGATGTTTAATTTTTGAGTATGATTTTCTGAATAACTACACTTTTGATCCTTAGTTTTTCTAACATTATTTTATAGGATTCAGAATTATTAAATGCAACGACAGAATTTCATTAGATGGGCGCAGCTGAATGTTTGTCTATATCAACGTATATAGAGGCCAAGATGGTATAATTCATGATCAGAGATGGTCTTTTAATGGCCAATGTGTCATAAATTGTTTTTGTTCTCATATTTATTGTATTCACCTTCAATTCCTTCATTGAATGTTTGGTCTGTTATATGTAATCATTTCATTTTTTTATATGACTCTCTGTTTGGTTGAACAGCCTTGGACTGTCTACTGCTACTTAGGAATATTTGTCTGCTTCTGTGTGTTGTACTTTGCAATAGGACCAATGTAGAAAAATGTCTTAATGTTTCTTCTGTGGACGTGAATCAAACTGCAGGGGTCTGGTGTTCCTCTGCAGAGCAAGCAACAAAATCCCAGTCTTCCCTGGGACACTGTGGATGCCCCTTCCCTCTCTGTGTTCAGACAGGTTTCCATTCTAATATCGGACCATATAGTCACAAAGACCTTCCCAATGCAATACTGCCAACATCTCAGCTTACTAACATCTCCTAACAGTCCCGATTCATCGTGTAAAGACTCTTCCAAAGAACTATGCCTTCCTTTTCTGTTTGTCCTGTGTGGAGGTTCCAGTGTTGTCAATTCCTTTCGTGGATGCTTTGGCATGCTTTGAATTCCCCTTCTACAAATGAACACATCGGCCAGTGAAGAAAAAGAAAGCCTTTCCTCTGGCGATTCGTGTAGCTTCTTGTCATCCTGTACAACCAATGTGAAAACCAACCAATAGAACATCTACATGCAGATTTATCCATGAGTTATCGATTAGTTAATCATAAGAAATAAAGATCTTTTAAATATATTATGTTTGAAGTGTTGTGTCAGTCCTTGAATGAAGACGGTAGGTTTTGATGGGCGACTGAATTAAATATTTTTATTCATATAGGCCACTGTGGGATTTGTTTATAGTACTCCCAAGATAATATAACTATTTGTTATATCTAGTCTAGTTTAAACGAAAAACTGTCTTGTATGCTATCAAATGTGCTCATGGCTAATTTCTAACGGACAAATTATTTAAACGATTTATGCCTGACACGCAAATGAAAATCTGTCATTAAAATTTTGTATGAATGATTCCCAAAAAATATATATAATAAAATAAAAATTAATGATATACAATAATATAAATATATACGCTATAATAATTATTGTCCAGTGATAAAAAACAAAAAACAAACAGACGGTGATGGTTGGTGACATTGGCTCACTGTGATTGGTCAATCCTGACAAGTGCTGAGAAAAGTAACAGCTACCACGTGACAAAGCCCGTCTACTTTCCGTAGTGCTCTGATCAATAATTTACACCTGAATAATGGCACCGATTAACGTAAAATGAAAGATATTGAATTTAAATAATACATTGAAGAATTAAAATATAAGGTGTATTATTAAAATCCGCCGTATCTGCTGCTTAATCCACTGATCTCAAACTTAATTCCTGGAGGGCCACAGCTCTGCACAGTTTTGTTCCAAGTCAAACACACCTGATCCAGCTAATCAAGGTCTTCAGGATTACTAGAAGCTTCCAAACAGGAGTGAACTGAAGCTGGTTGGAGCTAAACTGTGCAGAGCTGTGGCCCTCCAGGAATTGAGTTTGAGACCACTTGTTTCTAGGATTTGTCCTCCCGTGCAGCAGGAGGCAGTACAGCTAAACAAAGACAAACTCGAACGCGTTCGAGGCAAAGCACCGGATGTGTTTATCCTAAATCTGACAACAAACACAGCCGTTTTATTAATTCTCAATTTTCCATAACACCGCAAAGGCTACAAATTAATATCTACGGGTAAGTGGTTTGTTTTGTGTGTGTTTGATTTATAGATGTAAAGATATTTTAACAGTGCATGTCAGAGCCGAAACGCTCCGGTTAGAATCAAACATCGTGTTAGTTTTGCACTGCTTAACTTATCTGACAAAGACGTACCATGGTAATACCATGCACTATATTCTTGTGAGATAATAAACGTGTGTTTATCCGCAGCAGCAGCTCAGCATCATGTCTGCAGATCTGGATCTGTCTCCTCCAGAGGTTCCCGAACCCACTCTCTTCGAGAGTCTCTTGCGTTATGGATTATTTCTAGGGGCCATTTTTCAACTCATCTGCATTTTAGCTATAATTATACCCACATCCAAGAGCCACGAACAGGTGCGGACAAGTTAAACTATTACATATTTGCCTTGATATCTGACAGCGGTCAAAGTTTTAAAGGGATAGTTCACCCAAAATGGAAAATTCTGTCAGTTAATTCCTCATCCTCATGTCGTTCCGAACCCATAAGACTTTCGGTCTTCGGAACACAAATGAAGATCTTTTTGATGAAAGATTTAAGACAGTCTACGCGACACTTTGACGCTTCAAAAAGTTCATAAAGAGATCGTAAAACTAATCCATATGAATTGAGCGGTTTAGTCCAATTTTTCTGAAGAGACTCGGATCACTTTATGTGATGAACAGATTGAATTTAGGCTTTTATTCACATAAACATTCATCCACACACATTAGTTGTGGTAAACGGAAGCTCAAGCATTTTTGCTTGACGTGCGAGAAACAATGAGGTTCATACTCGTGTGTTACACAGTGCGTTTGAGCTTTCCCTAGTGATGGGAGAAACAAAGCTTTTCGAAGCTTCGAATCAATTGAGCCAATTGCTTCGCCAAATGATTCATTGTTTAGAAGCGTTTGAAACACCACACGCTGGTGACGCCTTCCGGTCAAAACGGTGTAAGTGCAACAAAAACTCAGGCCAAACATGCATTACACAGAAAGTATAATCTATCAAATACAATTAACGAATAATCTAATATCATTAAATATTAAGTGTCTGTAATATGTGTTCTTTTATCAATTTTCAGGGCTTGTTTTGTCTGTTCTATGGATGGCTCAGCTAAACAAGCCAATAAGAGACTATTAACTACTATTGTTCCTTTTAATTATACAAATGTCTCATTAACATGTCTACAATGGCATAAAACTGATCAGAGATCAGGTAAAGACCATAGATACTTGTTCAAGGGTGCACCGCTGGGGGGCGAAACTCAGTGACTCAGTGATCTCTTCACAGAGATCGCCCCCCAGTGGTGAACCATTGAAACTTCGAAACATTTAGAAACTGTTATGACGTAATGACGCCTCGTTTACTGAAATCATGTGACTTTGGCAGTTTGAAACACTCCAAACCAATGATTCAAAGCAAAAGATTTGTAAAGGTTTTGAACCAATTGAGTACCTCAGGGATGATGTGTTTTTGTAGGCCAACCCGGAAGTTACGCACGATCGAAAGCCTATGCATTTTCCCCATGGACTTTTGGAAAATCGCAAAAAAAAAAAAAAATAAGCTGACACTTACACGTTTTGTCTATCAAGATAATCGTTACAAGTTAACACAATTATATATTTTGAAGCCTAAATAAAGTCGTCAGATATAAAAAGCTAACAGTAGGCTATAAATGGACTACAGCACATCGCGGATCAACGTCACCACCACCAAGCTTCCTCAAACCTTATTAAAAAAAACAACTTTTTTTAAAAACATGCTCGCTGATTATGATCTGTGCTGTGTATGAATAATTCACTTTTTCATGCTGTCCAAATGTCCTGTTTGTCATGATGACGTCTAAAGTCCCCGCCAAAGGAAGTAGTCCCTTTTAGCAATTTGTTAGCAACCGCCGTTTTTAAGACACAAAGGTTTAGAAAAAAAAATCACAAGCGGGTTATAACTGGTGTGTTTTATGTCATAGATTAAAACGTGAAAATATTTAGAGGCTTTGTTAACCACAGACCTTATTGCAGGCGATTTAGCAAAAACCCATAGACTTTAGGGCGATGGAACCGGAAGTCCTAAAATGCTAACTTGCTTCAGGGCTTTGCCTACAAAAACACGTCATCCCTGAGGTACTCTGAGGTTTGTTCTTGTGCGTCAAGCATGTTCGGTTGAGCTTTTGTTTGCTGATAAATGTTTCTGAATAAAAGCCTAAATTCAATCTGTTCGTCATATAAAGCGACCGTGTCTCTTCGGATTAAACCACTATTCATATTGGTTATATTTTACGATTTCTTTATGAACTTTTTGAAGCATCAAAGTGTTGTGTAGACAATGGAGAGACAGAAATCTCTTAGATTTCATTAAAAAGATCTTCATTTATGTTTTGAAGATGAACGACGTGAGGGTAAGTAGATGACAGAATTTTCATTTTTGGGTGAACTAACCCTTTAAGTGAGCTAAATATAGATGGTACCATGGGAATTTTTTTTTTTTTTTTTTTTGGGCAATAACGTCATGTTAAAGTCCCCATGAACCGGATGTTGCAAACAAATTTTCTCCAGCTGTTGTGACGTATTTCCAAGTGAAACAGGGTTTTACCTTAGCGCTCCTCTCCATCTCTGGCTCAGAGCAGACTAATGGTGCGTTCACACCAGACGCGAATGAAGCGTAAAGCGCGAGTGATTTACATGTTAAGTCAATGCAAAGACGCAATTTGCGTGGAGGCGGCGCAAATGACCCGGCGTGAATTGAGCGCTTCAGGTGTTTGACATGCGTAATAGTGATTCGCGTTAAAAAATATGAACTTTGGCGAATATTCGCTCCGTGTCAACCAATCAGGAGCTTGCTCTAGTAGTGACGTGATTACGACGTAGCGAGCGGAGGCAAAAAAAAAAAACTACTTTCCCGCTGACGAGTTGATGTGTTTATTCAGAGGAAGTGTGCAGAAACGAGACTGGAGCCGCCTGGCAAAAGCCCCTCTCATGACGCAAATTCACGTCTGTTGCGAAGTGAATTTCACGCATGAATGAAGCGAGTAAACTCACGTTCAAGAGTCCCAACTACGCGCGAATAGCGCAATTTATTCGCTCAAGTCGCGTCTGGTGTGAACGGTTTGAGGGGAGTGGTTTACGCGCTTTCAACCCAAGTTGTCAAACTGACGTCATCAGAGAAGGATTGCCATTCCAGGCCGGAAGTAACTTTTCATATTTTGATTTAAGCTTTTTTTTTTTTTTTTTCTGTGTATAAACTTGCACTGATTAATTGTTCATGCGAGACTAGTAATACACGCTTACAAAGTAAATAGGATCAATTTTGATTTCATGATGACTTTAATACCAGCGTGTTCTTTTAAGTCAAGACACTACAGGCAAAACTTGTAATGCAAAACATGTCTTAATGTAATAATAATGATCAGTCAACTGGGGAAATATGGTAATGTATTAGTCAACTTGTGTCTTGCCATAAGGGGGTTTCAGATTCAAATGAATTTATTCTGTTGTATTTCATAATTCTAGGTGGAGCCGTCAGAGCCAGTGGACACTCGCAGCTCTGAGCAAAACCGAAAGCCAAAGGGACCCGTTCAACAAATTCGACAGAAGCTGAAAAAGGAGAGCAAGAAGAAGAGATAGAGTGTGTATACTGACTGAGTGAATGTGAACGAGAAGGAAACACTAAAGGTGCAGCAGGAACCTTGTGTAAAGATTCAGCTGTGGATTTGTTATTGACTTAAAGGACGAGATATTGTTCAGTTCAGCCATTATAACATCTGATTTCAGTTTGGATGTTGCCACATACTTCAAAACAGTGTTATGTCACATTATACATGTATCTGTGTTTTTGAATAATCTTTAGTGTTATTATTTTTATGGCTTTTTTAAGTACCTTCATCTGAATAAACTGATGGCTGTCTGTTCTGCGGTGATAATTACAATGTTCAGTAATAGTGTAACCCAGGTGTAATGTTCAAATGGCACACAAGATATTTACATTTTTTTAAAAAAAAACTACTGTTTTAAAAAATACTGTTAAAATTATAATTCTAAATTGATTGTTACAAGTAAGAATTACAGCATAACGCAAGCTATAAATGTTAATTTTATTTTCATAGTCTGGCTAATTGTTTGAGTGCTAATTATCATGGTAAAGATGCTTGCTATTTAAAAAGGGTTAATAAATGGACACGTTATTAAATATTTGAGAATTGTATTTAAAACTATGAACTTGATACATAGATTAATAACACCTTTTTTTCTTAAGAACATTTTCATGAATCTGGAACTCTTGAAGCAAATATAAAACTGTATAAACAACAATTTTGTATTTTAAATATTACAAAAAAGCTTTCATGATGCTCACGTAAATTGATGACACAAATATAAACACATTTAAGTATAATCATGATTACATCAGCTGTGTTAGAATATCTAGTAGTAACTACTAACTAATCAGCATTCAGTTTGCTAATAATTATCTGCCAGATTGGTTTGCATTTTAGTTTGTTCCAACAGAATAACAGCCACTTTAAAACATTTTATTTGAAATACACATTGATAAATATGTCTTATAAAGTCGCTCTTTGATTAAAAACACGATTTGAGAAAATAGGCATTTTACATAAACAGCAAAACACACTGATATTATGTCTAACGTGATCTTACTGAAATCATCTTTTTGTGTACAAATCATAGATATGATGAAAAACAAGGAATTTAAATAGATCTCAATGCCAAGACGTCTTCGTCAGCCTGATGTTGTTTCATGAGAGGGGATGTTGCCTTCCATATTAGAGCTTATTTTTATGAACAAGGTCCCTTCTTATAACAGCATTCACTGCAGGGAAAAATAAAAACAAAAACATCATTAGTGGTGTTTGCTAAACTGACGTGATCAAACCTTCAACAGTAAGTATTAAATGTCAGTATGTGTTCCAGACATACTGTACGTGTTGTTGAGGACAGTGTGCTGGTCCTTTACTAAATAATGCACCATTTTCACCTGCCGACTTTTATCAAGGCATTTTTATGATGCTCATGCATCACACAGACGTGAATGAACGCAAGGTCGGACACTGCAGTCAGTCTGCGCCCCACCTAGACACAACGATGTACCTAACCTTCCAGTAGCTGGCAGCACAGAGTTTAACCTGACAACTTTATTTGGTTGTGCTTCCTGTTTTTCTGCTGAGACAAGTTAGTGGGCTAAAAATGGAAAGTTTTCAGTCTAAAATTAGATTAGGGGACACAAGGGGTAGCGCTTACAGGTATAATCGGCTTGAAATAGAAGCTGAAGCGTTGGTGTGATGCTTTGTAACTCCTACGCCATCCACCGCAAATACAAACAAATCTACATCCTTGATCTAATATTAAAATGTGGCACCCAATATCAGCTACACCAGGCTTTACGTAAATAAACAGAATTCAAGTTTATTTACGAGTGTTTCTGTAATTGAATGCTTTCCTGAAAGATCAATAGTGTGTCCTGTTTGTCCCTGTATGTGTTTTAGGTCTGCTAGGAGCTCAATATTTAACAGGCGTTGGCAGAACCTGAGGCACTGACCCATATAGCAGCGCCTGATAAGAGTGGCATACATTAGAGACTCAGAAAGAAACTACTAAATATCTGCTATATCAACACAACTTGTGTGGCATGCTATACACCATATACAATCCTATATTTAAATGAAAGTTAAAAAGCATTTAATATGGAAGAGCCAAGCAATAATAAATAATATAATAAATAATATTAAATAAATCATTACATTTTTAGAATAAAGTCGTTGTGTTTTGAGAAAAAAATCATTAAATTACAAGAAAAAAAAGTTGAAATAAAATGTCAACAATAAACTCACTAAATTTCGAGAATAAAGTTTTTGGGCCTCATTTATAAAGCGTGCATACGCACAGATTTGATCTTGAGAGTGTGTACGCTTAAATCCACGCTGACGCTCATATTTATAAAAACGGTCTTTGACGTGGAAAAGTGCTTAGAGCCACCTCAGGGTCTGAGCAGACGTACACGTTCCTGGTCAGATTACTGCAGGTTTTTGGAAATCTAAGCTATTCTTGCAGCTCGCTAAGGATTTGGACGATGACTGTTGATCTTTTATATGTAAATGACATTAATTAGGTGTCGTTTACAACGCGGAGAACTGAAACCATTCAGCTGCGCGCAAGTTCAAGATCATTTGCGATTTATAGATTTCACATCTGAAAGAGAGGTGTACGCTTGTTTTCTGTGTGTACGTTCATTCTATGAATCACACATACGCACATCTGAGAAATGATCGTAAGATCAAATTTAGGACGGTTTCTGCACAACATTTTATAAATGAGGCCCCTTGTGTTTTATTTACATTTCAAGAAAAAAGTTGAAATAAAATGTTGAGAATAAACTTCCCAAATTTCGAGAATAAAGTCGTGTTTCGAGAAAAGAACTAATTGAATTTTAAGAAAAAGTCTAAATAAAATGTTGAGAATAAACTCACCAAATTTCGAGAATAAAGTCATTGTGTTTGAGAAAAAACGTTACATTTCGAGAAAAAAAGTCAAAATAAAATGTCGACAATGAACTCACCAAATTTCAAGAATAAAGTTGTTTCGAGAAAAAACTCATTAAATTTCAAGAAAAATGTCGAAATAAAATGTGGAGAATAAACGCATTCGATCACTGAACCGCGTCTGGTGTGCGACATATGGCGCTTCATCCATAGCGCGCACACAGAGAGCGCACGAACAGGCCTACTCTTCTTGAGCATGAACGAACTAATACACTTAAAAGTATGGCAAAAGTTGGAATTGAGAATTGTTATTTAAAAGAAAGCCTAAATATAGCTTCACTAAGTGATCAATCTGTCATGTTCTCTATCAGCGTGTTTATTCTCGACATTTTATTTCGACTTTTTTCTCGAAATTTAAAGATTTTTTTCTCAAAACATGACTTTATTCTCTAAATGTAATGATTTTATTCTCACCATCATATTTCAACTTTTTTCTCAAAATTTAATTAGTTTAATCTTGCATTACAATGACTTTAATCTCGACATCGTTTTATTTGTTTATTATTACTTGGCCCTAATCCTCTTCCGTAAATTAAAAATGGTGAAAAAGGTTTATAAAATAAACAGCTCCAGTGTCTAAAAATATATATTTTCCCTTATACACTCATATAAATGTATAAACTCTAAAATCTTGATGTCCAAATAAGTTTTTCAAAAAAATCGAAAACGAAACACCTAAAACGAACCTGTTCAAAACTTGGATGTTGTAGGTGGTTGTCAGGACGTTGCCTTTGCAGTTGCTAAGGTGTTTTGAGTGTTTTAGCATGTTGCTAATTTGAAAATATTTAAAGCAAAAGAAGTATTTGAAAATCATTCAAAAAGACAAAGGTACAAGACTGTGTGACAGCTTTAATGAAAGAACTACAATTCCATGAAGCATTGCAAAAGACAATCAAATTAAAAACAAAAAAATTGAAATAAGAAACTAATATATACACTGACTCTGTAACACTTTACAAATGATTTGATTTTAATAATGTATTAGTAAATGGTGAAGTTAACATTAACTAAGATTAATAAATGCTGTAGAAGCATTGTTCATTGCTAGTTAGTGTTAACTAAAGTAGTTAACCAATGAAACCTTATTGTAAAGTGTTACCACTGACTCTGTCATTCACAGTGCTTCATGGGAGTGGATGAACACTAAATTGTTTTTTGGCACAATTTGTTTCAGTTCTGTGATTGGAGATTTGTCTGCAGAATCATGGGTAATATAGTTTTTCACCAGAATTTACGCTCTAAAAAAAGCCTGTTCACGCCAAGAACGATAACTATAAAGATAACAATAAAGATAACAATAAAGATATAGTTCTAAATATAGAAGAATAGCACTGTCCACACCACAGATATAATGATATAGAGAATTGATATTGTTGGGATCATTTTTAGAACGATTTTTTAAAGTTGTTGAATGATAAAACACTGACAGCCAATCAGAATCCATTCTAATTTAAGGGCTCGCAGAGGTCCAGAAAAAGCCACCACTGTTTGACAAATCAAACCCCCTTTTCAAGGATACTTTAAAGAAAATGGATATATGAAAAACAATCGGTCATACCCTCAGAATAAATGGTGAGATGGTATTAATGGTATTAACGATGAGATCATTATTCCAGGCTAGCAAACAGTGTAACATAAAATTACCTCAGATATCCAGCGCTAGTTTCGACAACATTGTCTAGCTTCCTTTTAAGTTGCTTTGAAAAAGACTAGACGTTGTTTTTATTCCACTATATTGACTTCATCAGCTAAATTCACTGTTAGATTAGATCGATTACACTAGCTATTCACTCCAAACATAGCATTCTGAGGACATCTGCTGGTTAAAGCCGTGTAAATGCAACAAGAACAGCAAAAACACACTTTGAAACCGCAGCGCGTGAGCTTAGAATACACAGACTGTTATCGTTCAGTTGTGTGAACACAAATATAGTTATCATTAAAGTTATCTTTATAAGTATGAACGGGTGTTAAGTTGAAAGCAAATACCATCAATTAATAATCTCGTAGCTCACAGTAGATCTGTCTTGAACAGTTTATAAGTTATTGTTAAAAATCAATTTCCCTTATGAGAGAATGAATATGATCTGTACTTCTGGAACCTGACTGTAATTATAACTGAAGTGTCAGAATTAAGCGCAGCAGATCAGAGTAATGATGCCCACAAACCATCATCCAGATAGGCCTGATCCAGGTTCTCCTGCTTGATGGTGACTCTCACAGGACTGACGTTTCTCTGCTGCTGCGCGGGCAGGTATGTCTGCTGATGGCTGCGGGCCGGTGGGGACCTCCCCGTGGTTGGGGACGCCCTCGAGCCGTACGCCTTCTGATGGGCCCCAGCGGAGCAGAGCTCTGACACGTCAAGGGTGGGAAATAACGAGGCGGCCGTTTGGATGCTGTCACCTGCTATGGTGTGCTGATAGGTGTTAGACACAAATGTAGACACTGAGGTCGCACTATGTGTGGCCGCCATACACGAAGCATGACCCGGGGAGCCAGCGAGAATTCCTGGCACCTGGTAGCGAATGGATGCATGCTCGAGGTGGTGTTGTGGGACAGCAGGATACATGCCAGATTGAGGTCGATGGTACAACGGCCCGGAGGGCATCATACAACCGTCTGCAAGATGGGAAGAAGGAGGAGAAACGCCCATGATGGGACGCACAGTACAGCCTAACTGTGCGTACTGGTATTCTTCGAGTGGCTCTGCTTTAATCTGTGGCACTGGAAAGGAAATCCAAATCATTTGGATTAGTTTTACAACAAAAAAGCTTGGTTATTTGTTCATAAAGGGACCGAAGGCTGCACCTGAGAGGGGCGTGTAGGTGAAGTTTTGAGGCTGGCTGCATTTCTTCTTCCCATTCAGCACGTGAAAGCTGACTTTGACCGGGTGGTAGATGTTGGGGTCCCGATATGGAGGGATTTCCAAGAACAGCAGGTTCTGATAGGAACACAACTTACATTAAACTTTTGAACACCATTATTGAAGACCATTATGTATTATTTTTAGTGCCGTCAAACCATTAATCACATCCAAAATAAAAGTTTGTATTTACATAATATATGTGACCCTTGACCAGAAAACCAGTCGTAAGTCGCACGGGTATGTTTGTAATAGTAGCCAACAACACATTGTATGAGTCAAAATTATCGATTTTACTTTTATGCCAAAAAATCATTAGGATATTAAGTAAAGATCATGTTCCATGAAGATATTTTGTAAATTTCCTATTACTTTTTGTAAATTTCCATACTTTTTGCAACCTCCTTTTCCCAAGATAACAGCTCTGAGTCTTCTTCGAAAGTGCCTGATGAGTTTGGAGAACTCCTGAGGAGAGATCAGAGACCATTCCTCCATACAGAATCTCTCCAGATCCTTCAGATTCCAGCTCCATGTTGGTGCTTCTTCTCTTCAGTTCACTCCACTCATTTTCTTTAGGGTTCAGGTCAGGGGACTGGGATGGCCATGGCAGAAGCTTCATTTTGTGCTCAGTGACACATTTTTTTTTTTATTTTTTTTTTTTTGGTATTTGATAGAATCCATGATGCCATGTATCTGAACAAGATGTCCAGGATCACCAAAACAATCTTGAGTGTTTGCTGCTAAAAAGCTTTTTTTTTTTTTTCATCTGACCATAGAACATTTGAAAAGTAACTGACACTGCTGGAACTTCAAACTGGATGGGTTCTATGGTCAGATTGTTTTGGTGCACACAGGGGTAAAATGTACCCCATGTGTACAGTTAAATATACTGCTGGATCTTTAATGTTGTGGGCCTATTTTTCTACCGGAGATCCTGGATATCTTGTTCAGATACATGGTATCATGGATTCTATCAAATATCAACAAATAAAAAATCAAAACCTGACTGTCCCTGTTAGAAGTCGTGGTTGGATCTTCCATCAGGACAATGATCCAAAACAAACATCAAAATCAAAACAAAAATGTGTCACTGAGCACAAAATGAAGCTTCTGCCATGGCCATCCCAGTCCCCTGACCTGAACCCTAAAGAAAATGAGTGGAGTGAACTGAAGAGAAGAAGCACCAACATGGAGCTGGAATCTGAAGGATCTGGAGAGATTCTGCATGAAGGAATGGTCTCCGATCTCTCCTCAGGTGTTCTCCAAACTCATCAGGCATTACAGGTAAAGACTCAGAGCTGTTATCTTGGGAAAAGGAGGTTGCAAAAAGTATTGAATAAAAGGGTATGATTAATTGTGAGCAATGTGTATTAGAGAAAAACATTTATTTCATAATGAGATTTTCCCCCCATTTAAAATTATTATTCTCCATTATGAAAGGTTTAATTTTTGTGGATTTTTAAAATAAAAGATCAAAATGATTAACGATGCAGATTTATTTTCACAGCCTTCTTTAGTCATATTTATATTTATATATATATATATATACACACACACACACACACACACACACAGTACACACACATACATCATTAAGTAAACACAAACTTTTATTTTGGATGCAATTAATTCTTTAACAGCACTAATTATTTTACTTACAGATGTGCTTTTGTCTCTGTAAACTTTCGCCTCTGCCTCCCATATCTGTAAATCAACTAAGACAACAAAACAGGCATTTTAATGCAGAAAAAACATGCATGGAAACAATAAATATTTCAAACATCAGATTTCCTTCTTTTATTCTATGCATAACATCTAAAATTTTAAACAGATCCATATTTCCTAAAGAAGGGTGGTTTTACACTAGTTACACTACACCACACTGATTATTTTGAAAGAAATTAATACTTTTATTCAGCAAGGATGCATTAAATTGGGCAAAAGTGACAGTAAAGATGTTTATAATGTTACAAAAGATTTCTATTTCAAATAAATGCTGTTCTTTTGAACTTTCGTTTCAACAAAGATTCCGGTAAAAAAAAAAGTATCAGTTTTTACAAAAATCTGAAGCACCACAACTGTTTTCATCATTGATAATAATCAGAAATGTTTCTTGAGCAGCAAATCATCATGTTAGAATGATTTCTGAAGGATCATGTGACACTGAAGACTGGAGTAATGATTTATACTTACACAGAAAACTATTAATGAGTTTAAGAGACTTCTTTCATAAACCTCAAACTTTTGAACGGCAGATTACTTTTTTTATATCTCAGAACTCATTTACATCCGTTGATATACACACGCCCTTGTATTCGCACTATTTATTGTTCAAAGCCACAACAAATAGCTTGTCCGTGACTTCTACATAAGCAACAGAGAGAAAGTTTCATGCATAGTGGATAAACTCCCACTCTCCTGCTGTGTGTCTTGTGCTCTGCAACTATCACTTTGAGTACAGGAAAGAAAAGAGACTCTGTGCTTGTAGATGCTATCTGTGCAGAGCAAACCACATCCTCTCGCACCACACTGCACACCTAAATGGAAAGTGCTGCTAAAAACTTTGCTTGCGTCAGAAAGTGTAGGTGGTGTCTATAGGATGTCAGTGTGAGTCATGGCTAATATATGCTATTGTCCTCATGGTCGTTCTGTGACACTGAGATTTCACTCAGCCTGTGCTGGACGCTGTCACTCAAAATATTCTTGACATTGCAGACCATTTCTGGTGTTTCCACAAATCATTCATTAATTGCATTGAATTTAAATCTTTACTTGGTTTAGTATCTGCCAGTTTAATTTAATTTAATCTATTTTATTTTTTAATGCATCTACTTCCATATTATTTAAATGTTAATGTACATAGACTATATACTGTATGTCTTTTGTACTTTGTAAATATTGGTTTTAAAAATGCTGTATCAAAAATGTTTTACTTGCCTTTATGTAGACTCTCAAATAATATGAAGTTATTAAAGGTGCGTGCATAACAATTGTAAAATAAGTTGTTTTTGAGACTTAAAAGTACTTCTTAAAAGTATTTCATACCACCTACCATTAAACATAGGTCTAGAATTAACGTTATGTACAGTACGTAGGCGTTGGTTGAGGTTTCTGACGTCTTTAAACACTCACAGACAAACTGGCGGGAATGTAGATGTGTGTGTGTGTTTATGCAAGCTTTGCAAGGCTTATCTATTTTTTCACTCTTGTGTTATTGCAAACCAGCCTGCAGTCTACCATACAACCCAGACCTTCATGACTCCAGTCTGAACCAACATTTTTCTCAGCATATGCAAAGCACATCAATACGACTTCAAACAAATCATATGCTAATTTTCTCCACAGATGGCTGATAGTGCCTGGAGAAGTCAAATATTAAAAGAGTTATTTGTTGATGGTTGAAGCTGTTAACACACTACAGCACAAAATTAGTAGTTGTGGATCTACTTTCACCTTCTGTAAACGTTTTTGAAAGTTATTCATCCATGTAAAGTGAGATTAGAATCTCCCTATCTGAATTTCTACCCTCACTGATTTGTATTCACTGAAAAAGTGAAGTTTGTGTGTCTAGAGATATAGCGTGGCTCCAAAAAGGATTTGGATACTGAAAAATGTCCAAATGTTATTGCATTAGATCATAAAATCAATTAGTCTATCATCTAATGCAATAACATTTTTAAGTTTGCCTTAAGTGTCTGAATAATTCTTGGGGCCACTGATGACCTCTCAGCTCTCTAAAACAGCCACATCAGCCACTGAAATACCCATTGGTTAACCACTACACTTACAATAATTAGTAAAAGTATAAACAAATCTCTCACAGAACAGTTTTACTTACCATGCGTTTTCTCAAAGAAGATAACTTTGGAGTCTGAAGTGAAGTTCTGGCCCCTTAGGATCATCTGCAGTCCACCCAGAACCGAACAGTGGTCCATGTCCTGACGCTCTACCGCTGGCTGCTCATGGGCCGACCTTTGAGCTGTAAGACATTCATTCATTTAATATTGAAAATATGATATTTGACCATTTTGATATGGCCAAATAACAGAAGTGCACATTCTGCATGATGCCACTTCCAAAATCTACAGATTTTTTTGAGTAAATATTAAGTATAATAAAATATGGTTACAATTTATTTTAAGGTGTTCTTGTTACAGTGTAATTATACATTTAAGTACTTACTATAGAGTTAGGGTTTGGCTTAGGGTTAGTTGCATGTAATTCTGCATAATTTACTATTTTTACTATAGCAAATACATGTAACATGAAACAAAGATATATATATATATATATATATATATATATATATATATATAAAATTATAATCGGTTGAGAACTTGTCAATTCTCTACAGAAAAATGGATTTTTATACATGCAAAACATGCATTAAAATGTATGATTAAATTAATGAGTTTGAGATGAAAAGTTTCAATGCATACAGCACTCAATAGTCTGCGAGGCCACTTGGAGAGAGAGCCACTGGCCTCCGGGTTGAGGAACATGGACACGGAAGACCAATTTCACTCGTGTGTTTTTCCGTCCCACGTCCGTCTCTCCTTTCTTCAGCTCAATGTCGGCATTTCTCAGTTTCAGGATACCAGCACAGTCAACTCTAAAAATGTGAACATAGATTTAGCAGGCAAAACTAAAAAAACACTGGCTGTTTTATCACTTCCTGTTCAATTCTGGTTTCCTTTTTTGATATTCTAAGAATCTACTATCCTAAACTAGATATAGTGGAGGCTAGTTGTCACATTTCTTGGAGCATATTTCGGCAGGTTTATAACTGAAGGTCTTTTCTGGTGCTATCAAAACAGCTATTGAACATTTCCACCATTGGACAGGGCATGTTTTTACACTATATGGGGTAAGTTGTCACAAGGAGAACCTGCCATACTAGGCTATTTAATAGGTTTTCAGCTACATTTAAACTGTTCACGATGCAACAAATGTAAAAGCTGCAGAACCACTGCTTTATAGCTGAACAAAATTTGTTTCATGATTGACAAATTTTGCAATATCAACACTGTTATTGAACTGAATTTGAATAAAGACACTATTGCCTTCTGTAGAGCTGCTTATAGCTGAATTGAACTTGTTTCATAATTGATGAACTTTACATTTACTGAACTGACTTAATAATGACACCATTGTCTTTTTTAGAGCTGCTTTACAGCAGAATTTGTCTCATATTTGTCGAAGTTTGCATCAATGATTCTCTTATTTCCCTCTTTATTAACTGTAAAAGCTGCTTTGAAACAATCTGTACTGTATACAGTGCTATATACTGTAGATAAGATAAGGTGACTTGAGCTGGAAAATACAAACACTTGTACAATTGTATATATGACTCAAAACCTCATAGCTATTGAGATACTTCCGCATGTGACAACTAACCCAAGTCTACTTTATGTAATATCATGATCTTCTTACACAACTCTCATGTTCTCCTTGGGCTCCAGTGGCACCTCTAGGATTTTGGTTCCGCTCAATATTCGTTCCTGACTGTTGGTGGTGACGGTCTTGCCGGTGATGCGGTGGACCTGGTAGAACGCGTGAGGTCTGAGGTTCCTGTCGTCAGCCGTGCCGATGAAGATCTGTAGAGCCAGAGGCTCCATCCCGGTGTACCCTCGCAACTGAGACAGTTCATAAACCACCGTTTATTTCTGCACATGCTTCACACTTTACTGACTATCAAAGGGTGACCTAACATTTAATACAAGATAAACTATAAATAATAAAAATGTATGATTGTGGTTGCATTACAAAAATTTCCTGTATCTGCATGATTAAATGCAAATGTTTCCTCAGTGTCTTTAAATCTGCTAGATTTTGGTGATTTTTAGTGTATGCAATGCATGAAGGCACAACACTTTTTATCTCATATCTCTGTGTGAGATATGCATACTAGCTGAGTGAAAGGTTTAGTCAGTGTAGATGATATGACATATTGGCTCAGCGATAGCAACGACAAAAACATGGATCCTCATTTCCCTAAAAATGGACACTGCACTTCACGCCGTAACAGGGAAATAACGTCACCACAATCATTGCGCTATCTCTCTCTATGTCTCCACCTCGTTTCTCTTATCAAGCTCTTCACTGACAGTTTCACCAACAGTTTCAGGTCTTTCAGTCGCTCACACAAACATTTGTGCACATTTTCACATGCAGCGATTCTTCAGAATTGTCATATTCGCTTCCCACGCATCCTTAAAAAACCAAACAAAAAAATACCTTCCGCCCTCCCACGGCTTTGCTTCTTCTAAATACACAGCTCTGTCCTCAATTTACCTGAACGACAGGATGGCCTCCGGCAGATGCTTTGACAGCTCCTCGGCTGCCCTCCGTCTCGTAGTGGGCCCGGTGATGTTGTCTGGGTTGAACATCTATTCTGAGCTCATACTGCTCACTGCTGCTGGGGAGAGGCCAGTCCAGCGCTGGCAAGGCCGCCACTGGCATACTAAGAGATGAGAATCTGTTTAGTTAATCACAATAACCATCACAGATCACTTATTTACTAACTTAATAATAAGAAGGATCTGGGTATAAAAATCCATGGGGGTCATGACACATTTTAATCTGATACTGAGCTTTGCAAATCTGGTATTCCCAAATGAAGCTTTTATTGCTCAGTCTTGTAAGCATTAAATTTTGTCTCAGATGTTTCTACTAAACTATATTAGAAGAAATAAGAACTGACACAATGAGAAACTAGTCATGCAGTAAGAATATGAATATGGATAGCAGCTCAGATCCATTAATATTGGGAGAATTCGATTAGAAATGTTTAAGTTTATATTGAGATTGCTGACTTTTGATATCTTGGTAGAGTTTGAGATATTTTTTAAATTCTAGAAGAGACACATGTGAAACTGAGGAAAAAAAATTGAGAAGTCTTAATCTCATTATTTCTCAGTATTGGAAAATCTCATTTCCTATGGGTTGTGGTGATGGTTATAACAAAGTCCCTTTAAGACAAGTCATTTCACTCGACGGCCATCTTTGAAACGCTTCTCGGGCATGCAAGTGCAGCTCCTATCTCTTTGAATGGGGAAACATCAAATTCTCCAAAGCTGTTCGGCAAGCTTTCGATTAAATTTCATATTTGTCTCATAACTGTCTCATAAATTTTGTTTCTAAACACTTGAATCATGAAAAAAATAAGCATTTTTTTTAGACTGGATCAATCAATGCGCATGCATCTGACTGTTTCTATAGGAACCGGAGCTTCTAACGGCAGCTGCAGTGATGCAATGACTTCACCAATCGGCGGTTGGCTCTTATTTAGAAGGCGGGACCTATTCCGCCATATTGTGCGTTGCAATTTCTCCCATTCATAATAATACGAGTGCACCGTCTTTCTATATATTAAAGTCTTTGGTTATAATCAGTTGATTGAGTTTTTACTCATTTGTAAGTAGATAAAGGCATCTGCTGAATGAATAAATAAACGTAAGACTGTTGCACTGACTGGTTATCGATCGGTTATTTCATACCTACAAACCCCTGCGAGAGCCTGACTGGACCAGTTGGCTGGCATGAAATAGCATGATTCCATAGTGAATTCTTTTTTCACTTCCGTCATGGTTGGGAACATGCCCGCCTGGCCTTCTGTGTACACAGAATACTCTAGATTAGGCCTGACAATCTTAGTAGGGATCGGTTTAGTCAAGCTGCTGAGGTTGTTCATGGAATCCTCCAAGTTTGCCAGTGGATATAACTCGGTGGGCTCGTCTCTGCCAAAATGGAGATTTTGAGTCTGAACGTAGGTGCGTTTGCCCTGCGGAGAAGCCGAGCGAGAACGTGGAGAGGATGAGCGGCGGTCAAGGACGGTGTCTTCTGTGATGCTGGTGCGAGGGGACGTGTTGGGAGAACCTGAGGCTTGGATGGCCTGCATCATCGGGCAAAGGTCGGCTTCAGTCACTCCGACCAGACTTCCTTCACCACCTCCGGGAGAGATGCAGGGTGAATACGTCCCTGGAGAATAGCCATCTGAATGCCAGCTAGTAGAGGAGGTGCTACTAGCCGGACTGAGGCATTGGCTCTCCCTGTAGGGCATGTCGTACCCTGGAACGGTGAGCATGGGCCGATTGATGTTTACAGGGTTGGTGAGAACATGGTCATGGTGGTGCAGGTCAGGGCAGGTGATTTCAATTCTCGGGCTGTTGCCTTGGAGGGCTCCAGGGTGGGCGGCAAGCAAGGAGGAGTGACCGAGAGACTGTCTGAGATCAGATTGCTCGTAAGTGAGAAGGTCATCGGCAGGGAGATGGTGGGAAAGCTGGGAAATGGACGCTTCACCGTAAAGAGAAGGGTCTTGATGAATGCATGGGGAAGTTTGATTGGTGCCGTGGTTGGAGGGGACGCCAGACTCATCAGCTACAAAAAACAAATGTGAAAACACATTATTAGCCATTTCACCATGTGTAAATATAGCATTATAACCAACCTATTCAGAAAATTCTGAATGTTTCCTGTAAACTCTTCTTATACTGGTACTTGAAAACAAAACAGTTTAGCTGCAGTGAAAGTTTCCACTACATCTTTGGTTTCACCTAATGTGTGTAACCCACTTTTGAACCCAATGCATCTTCTAACTTACTCCAACTTTAAATTGAAATGCAAAATGTTACCATGGTTTATCAAAAATATTATGTTGGTAATATTGAATTCTTTGAAATACCTTGTACTATCATAAAACATGGTAACCGTACAGCACCATGGTATGATAAAGTATCATTCCTGTATTATAGTTCTGTTTTGGTAAGATAAATGACTAATACAAAGACAACTATTTAGCCTACTTTGTATAGGCTACAAGTAAAATACTTAGGCTAAGTTACAAGAAGATAGGGGGAAAAAAACTTGTTATGGGCAAAAGGTCTAAATAAAATTATGATTAACAATTAGTGATATCAAAAAGACTAACCTTGGTCATCTGGAGGTAAGTCGTTGCCAGGTTGGTTGTACAAGAAAAGTAATGGAAAGTCCAGTTCTTCTTGACCGTCGGGATTTTCGTAGAAATTACTCATTGGACAAGTTTTCAATCCAACTTTCCCTCAAAAAAAAAAGTTATTTGAGAAGTAAAAAGAAACGAAAATTTTGCAATTTTACGATAGTTTTCTGCAAAATAAAAACGGTTAGCGATAGTTAGGCTAGTTTCTAAGGCAACGGAACCAACTGTCAGTCAGCTGCGCTCGCGATCTACTGATGATTCGATTGCGTGTGAGAGCGCGAGAGATGCTGAGCAGCTTCCTGTTTGAAAAGAAACTCCCTCAGAAAGCTCTGTGACCGAAACTAAGAATAAAACAAACAGGTATACGACTTTGTTTGTCAGACTGTTAAAGAAAATGGAACTCAGAGCTGCAGAACACACTAATAAGTGTAAAGTCGGTCCGTTTTATCATAGTCTACTCGTAAAAAGAAGCACAAACACCTCACCTCAGACATCCTCAGTAAACATAAAGTTCGTATATTTATTCACATCTGTATAACATACATATTTAATGAGTACAGGCTACTTCACCAAAGTATCTTGACTCTAGGTTATGCTTTCATCGTGCTACTTGTTTACAAGAACGAATTCATGTGTTACGATTTAGGTCTTTATGATTTAAGTTGTAAATTAAATACATAGTCTGTTGGAATAAATCGAGTATAATGCTCTGTCAGACTCTTAAAGGCACAGCGCGGATATTTTTAGAATGACAGATGCAAATGATGCGAGTCTTTGTTTTTACAGTGATTCCTGCCGTTTACACCTGTCCATCCTCATGTCACCTTATAAGGGTTCCTTAGCAACAACAATGGCGCCATCTGCTGGACTGACCTTTGAATGCCTTCTTTTTAATCAAAATGAGTACTTGACATGGCATTTCAAGCAGTGACCGCAGTATCACCGCATCTAAAACACATCATAAATACATTTTCTTACCACAGACTGCGAAAAATTAAAATTTCACAATTATATCATGTATGTACCATGGTTAGTTTATATTATTCATGTGCACCAGACATTTAAGGTAAGTTGGGGTAAGATGCCCCCCTGGGGCAAGATGACCCCCCCAACTTTATCTTTTTCACCTGACCATAGATGACACAAAATCTCATCTCAGCACTTTTGATGAATGGCTACACTATTTTTAATCTCATTTTGTGCCCCTTGAAAATAGTGATCTATGATATATATTATACTGAATATAATTTTTATGTCTATTTGTTAAAGAGGGATTTGTGGAAAAATGACCTGTGGAGTAAATGTTATAGTTTTTATTTTGAAGTTAGACCTTTGGGGTAAGATAAGCCACCCAGCATTGGCACAGGAGGTCCCAAGTGGCATATTATTATTATTTTTAAATTTAATAATTATTGTAGTCAGTTAATGTGGTAATTATTCAGTATTTCCATGAATTAGATCTACATTTCAGACATCTTTGCTTTCATTAAAACTTATATTTTAGTTGAGTGAAATCATTCAATTCGCATTCATAGTGTTGCTATTATGACATATCTTCAATTAAAATATGGGCAGTAAATAAAATATTTGGACATTTTTTCTGTCATCGGTTATTCAATTATCGTCAACTAAACTGTCAAAATCAAATTTTAAATACAATAGTAATTATTTAGTCATTTACATTAATGACACTGTGACATTTTAACTGTTAAATCTGACTAATTTAACTACATCCCTGCCATTCTCCTCTTTATTTCACAGCTGTATGTTCTTCTAGGCTCACTGTCAGTGTTGTTACCATTATGCATTTTATAATAGGTTGTTAATCTTTATTGTTTTTGCTGTGTCATCCGCCATGTTAACTGATTTAATAAGTGTTACTGTCAGGGGTGTTACTGGTTCCCAAGTGTAACACCATGCACTGACAAAAGAGCATGCCACACAATGACATTAAATGCATTTCTTTATGACCTTATATGACATACAGGAAAACAAGACAAATTAATTAGCATGCTAATATAGCACAATACATGTAATATGTGCTTCATGAGTATTTTAAAGAAAATAGACGGAAATGCCAGTGCAATTTTAGATCGACCCATTCGCGTGAGGAAAAACAACGTCAAAGTAGCCTGTCTTCGCAGTACAGCGCTCACGTGCGTCCGGTAAGAGAAAGTCAAACGCGTTAGTTCAGTGGACACCGGTCGGAGCTCGCGCTGGTTCCTGTTGCCACAGCAACCACTGAGGAGAAATCCGTGCAGTTTCTGATGCTGTAGCATTACCGCAATGAGGGGGATGTAGCAGTTGTGGTCGGACAGATGGGACCTCAAGATTGACTGTGACTCACCACAAAGCGATGAGAAAAAGAAAATGTAGCGGTAATGGACGACTGTAATATCGGACAGGAGGGACGAAGCTGGAAACGACTGTTTTCGAGCCGCAATCAAGACCTGAGGGTGAGTGTCATTGGCGATAACTGCGGATTATATATATATATATATATATATAAACCGTGATTCTGTTCATTAAATTATTAATTTATATCAAATGATTATTTGCATTTTCAACACATAATAGCTACGCAACGTATTCGATGGACATTTACGACGCCGCCGAACGCGACTTTTTCCAAAGGCAAACGTGTGTCAAATTCGTTTTAATAATTGATTACATTTATCCGAGCTGTCATTTAAATATTAAAACGACGTATGGATTAGAAAAGCGACGGTACGATGTAAAATCGTCAATAACAAAACATCACATGGTTCGCAGCGACAGACATCGTTATTTATGTGATTAATTGTGTTTGTTTATTGCAAAAACTAGAGTCGATTGTCAATATCAGCAGGCTATATTTGCTGTTCTTCTGTTGCCCTTTAATAAAATTCACTCGAAACGATAAATATAAAAAAAAAAAAATACCTGTTGGACCTAAACCAGCGATAAACATTAGTAATAAATATATTTGTATCTAAATGATGCAAAATAGTAATTGCTGAGAGACTGATGTATTGTTTGTGAGTGATATTATGAAACAGTATCTTACTTTTATGGTTTTATAAACAGCTCATGTAATTAAAGGTAATTTGCATAGGTTTTCCTGTCATTTATCATTACTGGATCAATAACAAATGCACTGTACATCTCTCATAAGTCTTGATATTTTAACTAATAGATACTGAAATTGGCCAAAATCATTCTGAAATCATACTGAATACCAGTCTGTACCCTAAAATATTCATGAATAAAATAATTATATGACTATGTCTTTGATTACAGTATGTATAAGTCAGTTGACAAGAATTTGATTGATTTGAAGAGTTATTGTACTGAGTACATGATATCTGTATCAGACTCCTCACTAATGAACTGTGAATACAGTCATCGAGAGAAGTAAGAGGCAGAGAGAGTCTTAGCATGTTATATAATGTCTTATGTGGAGGATGAATTGTAATTACCTCACTGAAAAAGCCTCTCGAACGCCATCATTAATAGAGTCGGCCACTTTGAAGAGTCAGTTCTAGATGCGAGACACAAACATAATGTATGTTTAAGAGCAACATCATTGTCTAAAAGGATCCAATTCTAGCTTTCACAAAGAACATGTGCTATAGATGGAAAGATTCGAAGTGCTTTGTACCTCAGCCCCGATTATACTTATTTATGGCAACAGTGTTCAGTCCTGGCAATGTTCCTGATTGCAAAAAGGCATGTCTTAGCAAAACCCATTGGTCACTTGAGGACGGGTTGATCATTTACGACTTTTAGGTGATGTCTTTCAAGCAGTGGCCACCATTACAAAATATCTCCCTTCCAAATCTGGGCCCACATGTAGATGTACCCCGTCTTTCAGGACTCAGAAACTAGGCCACTGGTCACCTGTGTGGGTTTTAAACCTGCGCTTGAGTGAACAGAATGGCTAACTCGCATGTGAAATCACCACTGAGCTGTCACATAAAATCAGGAACTACAACAACAACAACAAAAAAGAACCTTCTGCACAGTGCATAAATGAAATTTGTTTAAAGCGGTGGTTGATTATGATTTTACTTGTTTAACTTTAGTTAGTGTGTAATGTAGCTGTTTGAGCATAAACAACATCTGCAAAGAACACGCAACAAAGGGAGCCGGGCCATGTTGGGCTGCTTTAAGCCCCAGGTATACTTTAGCTCGCACACCCCATTCGTGTGCAGCCCAAATTTCAAGCCCGCGCGGACGGTGCGCATGCACAAGCAGGACAGAAGAGTCCACTAGGTGGCAATATACTGAGCACAGAGTGCAGTCGTCAAAGAAGAGTGTGGAAAGAGCGATTTAAAAACAACACGCTTAAAACCAGACGAGTAAACTAAGAAGCATATCCTTCTCCGTCGTTTTAGATTCTTGTTCTCTTTGTGTATCTTCTGAACTGTGTTGCAATGGTGGATGCACTATTTTTCTTCTCCGATCTTGTTCAGAGAATGTCCCGTTGATGACACGACTCAGTGCTGCCCTCTGATGTCTGGTAGAATATAGAAAAAAGTTGTACTGCGCATGTGTCGAACTCAGTCTTCCGCGCGCATCTACGGTTGAGTATACTTCGAGAGATGCGTGGACACGACTTTCCGGGCGCAGAAAGTTAAGTATACGCGGGGCTTTAGAGAAGAGGAAGAGTTGTTGTAGTAGAGTGTTGTTGCAATGCCGTCATTTTACGCCGGACTGCTTCACAAACGCTGGATTTGCACAAAAGATTAACATGACGCCACATGCTAGTTGATGAGTTGAATCAACTCCACAGCAACTACATAAATTTATTTAATTCAAATTCAATTTAATTCACATCTATTTGTATAGTGCTTTTCACAATTATGTAATTTCAGAAATGTACATATACAAATCATGCAGTTAGCTAACAATGTATTAATTTAAACAATGTATTAATTTAATGTATACAATAAGCTCATTAAAGTAATTAATACATGTTAACAATGATTAGGATATGTAGCAAAATTTTGAATGGTGCATGTTGATCCAGAGTTTGCTTCATCTGAAGTCCTCGCAGGGGTTGGGGTCATCCCTTCACGGGTGGTGATCATCTGAAGTCTTCCTTAGAGGCTGGATCCAAACTGAAGCTGATGTAGTCTCTAGTCACCTCGGGACAGGCACTTTGTTGTTGTTGAGCAACCGAAGCGTGAGCTGTTAAAGCTCCGCCCTCTTCTGGAAAGGGGACCTGGAGCAGCAGCTCATTTGCATTTAAAGGGACACACACAAAAACGGCATGTTTTTGCTCACACCCAAATAGAGGCAAATTTGACAAGCTATAATAAATAATCTGTGGGGTATTTTGAGCTGAAACTTCACAGACACATTCTGGGGACACCAGAGACTTATATTACATCTTGGGAAATAGGTTCCCTTTAAAAAGATACCTCTCTCAGCATGCTGCAACTGAAGAAAACACATGCAAATAGACAAAAACAACAGCAAATTAAGAAAACA
The DNA here is from genome assembly GCA_037101425.1 of Elopichthys bambusa. Taxonomy (NCBI): domain Eukaryota; kingdom Metazoa; phylum Chordata; class Actinopteri; order Cypriniformes; family Xenocyprididae; genus Elopichthys; species Elopichthys bambusa. The sequence goes on along the minus strand of CM074440.1, from coordinate 2,595,932 downwards.
TCTTCATCATTTGATAGTAGACAATAGATTTTAATAAATAATCACAACACAACCAAATACAGAAATGCGCTGCATAACACAGACCACAACAGAAATGTTTCAAGGGGACACAACAAGTGACAAACCTGGCTGGGACATGCATATTATTTAATGTCTACTTGTCAGTGGTGTTTGTCGATGACCTGAAAGGTGAGTTTTTTGTTTAACATCCTGATTGTATGTGCGTTGTGAGTATTTGCAGTGCATTTGTTTGGTTGTGAATGTTTGCAGCGTTTCTGTATTTGGTTGCATTGTATTTGCAGCACATGTGTTGTCGAACTGATGATGATGTTTTCTTAATTTGCTAGTGTTTGCATGTGTTTTCTTCAGTTGCAGCGCGTTGAGCTCTCTCAGCCACCTTAGTTGTGGTTGCACAATATATTTAATAGCAACTCTTTGTTATTGCTTTTAAAAAGCTCTTCTAACATGTTGAACAGATCTGAAAATGTAATGCTTCTATAGTAGTTTATCTTCATCACAGTCTGATATCTTCTGTTCAGTTGTCAAGACAAAAAGTACATTTAGTGCTGATATCCGGATAGCTCCACTGGGTGCGATGGGTTCCTGTCAGTCTTGGGATAAATTAAATTACTGGTAAAAAAAGAAAGAAAAAATGTATATAGGAGATTTATTTACCTGTATTAGGCAATCTCTTTAATTTTGCACAGAAATCATTCGTAGGTGCATTGCTGGCTGATGACACACCACATTCCTGTCAAGGTGTTGAACTCAGTGCCAAAATTAAGATAATTTTTTGACACTTATCATCCAATTGACTTTACTTATACACATCCCAAGTCTTATTTTGCAGATCAAACAAAACAAAACAAAAAAGAAAAGAAAAGAAAATGTTGTTTTCATAATCACCAGGCCACACAGGCCAGATAATTATTGCCATTACTGTTGTAATGTAGCTTTTCTAAAATCTTGCCAATAGTTAAAAGGGATAGTTCACCCAAAAATGAAAATTATCCCATAATTTACTCACCCTCAAGCCATCCTAGGTGTATATGAGCATCTTCTTTCAGACGAACACAATCGGAGATATATTTCTTACAAAAAAAAACAAATCGCTTCCCTTCAAAAGGTCTTTATTAACCCCCTGGAGCTGGATTCATATGGATTACTTTTACTTATTTATTAGGGCTGGGTATTGACACAATTTTCACAATTCGATTCGATTTCTATTCACACGCTTGCGATTCGATTCAATTCGATTATTTTGGATGTAGTATATCAGTTACAGTTACTTTCCTTTTCTAGAGGCAAAAAATCTCTCAACTATCGCTGTAAACTACACATGGGAGTCAGTTGGTACTACTTTACTGTACTACTGAAGGTTAAATTACACTCAGTGAATTAATTTTTTTAATAAATAAAGTTTAGAATTACATAATCATATTTCTACTCCAATTCGTTTTTTTTATATATATAAACACTTAAATCGTGGCTGTCAAACTGATTTATTCAAACATGCATTAAATACTGAAGAACATTATAATGAATATGTAACGGTGCATATCTATATTTATCAGAATGCTGCTTTCTAGAGTTCACTAATCTAGCTGACTAATGAGTTTATGGTCACTGAATATGTTTTTCTGAGGTAAATGTGACGTCACGTGACATTGTTTACAAGCTGTTTTATTGAAGTCTTTCCTAGGTTGAAACACTGATTGAGCTATTACACGAGACATGATATGGATTTCGGTAAGTTGTACTGTATATTTTAACATCCCTTCAGATGTTTCGTCATGTTGTAACTGGTATTACAGTGGAGGAGAGGATGTTCAAATGAGCTCCGCACTGCCGCTTCTTTAACTGAGGCGCTAAAGCGATATGTCACGTCACATTAAACAGCACCAAAACGGTATTTGTTTTTTGAATCTCATAATAACATTGACGTCATTTGAAATCTGAGACGCTGCTTCATATCAAAAGTAACAAAGCACAAAGATTAGTGCGATTTATTGGATGGGAGGCGCGCTACATGTTCTGTTCATTGATCAACTGAAAACAGACTAGACTAATCAATTCTTGGGATTTAAGAATTGATATTGGTTCGTAAAAATGAGAATCAATTAAAATCGAGAAATCGATATTTTTTACCCAGCCCTATTATTTATGCTTTTTTTTTTTTTTTGGCTTCAACATGTGGTCCCCCCCTTCACAACCATTATAAAGCTTGGAAGAGCCAGGATTTTTTAAATATATCTCTGATTGTGCTCATCTGAAAGAAGATAGTAATATCAAAGACTATAGAATAACACAAGACGTATTGTTTTGAATGGGAGAATGTGCAACGCGCAATATGGCGGAATAAGTCCCGCCTTCTAAATAAGAGCCAACCGCCGATTGGTAAAGTCATCGCGTCACTGCAGCTGCCGTTAGAAGCTCCGGTTCCTATAGAAACAGTCAGATGCACGCTTCCTATAGAGATGCGCAGTTAGGACTGCACATGCGCATTAGCTTGATCTAGCCTGAAAAAATGCCTTTTTGTCATGATTTAAACGTTCAGAAACAAAATTTACGTGACTGATTTCAAATATTAAATTTAATTGAAAGCTTGGCAAACAGCTTTAGAGAAGTTGATGTTTCCCCATTCAAAGAGATAGGAGCTACACTTGCATGCCCGAGAGGCGTTTCAAAGATGGCCGCCGAGTGAAATTACTTGTCTTAAAGGGACTTTGGTAATATACACCTAGGGTGGCTTGAGGGTGAGTAAATCATGGGACAATTTTCATTTTTGGGTGAACTATCCCTTTAACACAGCAATTTAATACTAGTTATGTAAACGATAGCAAATAACAAAACAAAAAAAAACAAAAAAATGAAGAAATGTTAGCATTGATATATGAAGAGATGCTCTTGAGGATGAACTTGACCCTTCTGTCAGTTTTAGATTATTCCTGCAGAATTTATTTTCAGCCCTTTTACCCGCCTGTGATTCTCAAGCATCAGTTACACATCTAAAGTGGAAACACTATCAACGCCTGAATAAATCTGCAGCAGTCAGGTGGTACAGTGGTCATGTGGTACATGTAGGAGCTCTCCGAAAATGATGCCCTTTTATTGTTTTACATTAAATAGGCTTTATTGGCATATCTAATCTAACTCAACTACGTTAGTCATCTTTGGTTTGTAAACATTGTCTGTCAGCCTGGAATTACCAGTTTGACTGATCAGTGATCCTTAATATATGCATCTAGGCTCTAAATTCAGAGATTCATTATCATAATTCTTTTCTATCCCATTTAAACTAAACATGAAGTTGTTAAAGAGATTGCACTTAATTAAAATAGCTGAAAATAAAGGATTATATGTTCAAATTAACATTTAAAATAAGAAGCATTTCAGAAGGGCTGCATGCTCCTCAAAAAGAATGACGTAAACACTGGAGCCGGCAGGTGAGCTGGTATTATTTATGTAACCCACAGCACCAGGACACAGATGGTGTTTTCCTGTGAACGCCCTTTGCATCTTTATTTCCGCTTCTCACACAAACACATAGCCTACACACAGACGCAATCGTCTCCTGCCGTTACTGGCACTACAGGTCACCAAAGAAAGATGATGACAAACACCAACTGATACTGAAATTCAATTATTTTAGAAACATGACACTCAGACATCCTGAACAGACTATGATTTAAACAAATGGATTTTTCATTACAGACCTCAGGATTGAGAGTTTAGTTTGTGAGTAAATTTCCCAAAACATGCCAATTTCACCCCTCAAAATAATAATAATAAAAGGAAACTACATTTTGCATGAAGACAATTAAGCACTTTTTTTTTTTCTTCATAAATCTTATCACTCCAGTCAAGGAGGCTCTTTTTCTTTAATTTTAGTGAGTAAATCATGGGATAATTTTTATTTCTCTGTGAACTATCCCTTCAACACAGTAATTTAATGCTAGTTACATAAATGATAGCAAATAACAATAAAAATGAAGAAATGTTACCATTGATATATGAAGAGATGCCCTTCAGGATGAACTTGACCTTTCTGTTAGTTTTAGATCAGTCCTTCGCCTGGAGATCTGTACCTTCCTGCAGAATTTGGTTTCAGCCCTCTGAGGAGGCTCTTTTTGAAATTTTAGTAATATATACACTTCTGTGCAAAAGTCTTATGCACGTCAGTATTTTCACCCCCAAAAATGGTTTTAAGCCAGTTATTTGTATCTTTTGCTGTAGTGTGTCAGTAGGAAATATCAGTTTACATTTCCAAACATTAATTTTTGTAATTATCCAGTGAGATTTTTGAATACACAAGGAGTCTGACAACAGCCGGTGCTCCACGCGGAGATCTGATCTCACCATCATCGAATCTGTCTGTGATTACATGAAGAAACAGATGAAACTGAGACAAACTAAATCCAGAAGAACTGTGGCCGTGTCTCCAAGACACTTGGAAGAAACCTTCCTGGTTTACAGTACTGTGAAGAGTTTTAGGCACTTGTGTAAAAATGCTGTAAAGTGAGGATGCTTTCAAAAATACTGCCATAAATAGATTTTATTTATCAAAACTTTTAACTAAAATCAATATTTGGTGTGACCACCCTTTGCGTTTAAAACAGTTTAAGAAAGCTTTTGTTGAGGTACACTTGCACATTGTTTTCAGGTAGCTTTGCAGGAAGGTTTCTGCAAGCGTCTTGGAGACACGGACACAGTTCTTCTGGATTTAGTTTGTCTCAGTTTCATCTGTTTCTTCATGTAATCACAGACAGATTCGATGATGGTGAGATCAGATCTCCGTGTGGAGCACCGGCTGTTGTCAGACTCCTTGTGTATTCAAAAATCTCACTGGATTATTCAAATTAATGGCAAAATGAATGTTTGGAAATGTGAACTGATATTTCATACTGACACACTACAACAAAATATATAAATAATATATAAATAATTGGGGGTGAAAATACTGACGTGCACGTAAGATTTTGCATAAGATTTTGCACAGTACTGTGTATATATATATTATATGCAATTCATGCTTAATTATCATGAACATAATATGGAAAAACATATCTTTCAATAATTCTAAAAACTAGCTAAATAATTTCTTTATTTTGGGTTGCCGACATGAAGGTTTCGTAAGACGTGTTCCATAAATGGAAGCATTAACTAATTTAGGCAGATGCATGTGCTTGCCATTCCGGGCTGCACACCCTCGATTTTCTTGCCAATGTTTTCTAAAGCCAACATAATGGTAAGTGCAGATCCAGCCCCTGAATTTCAGCATCACACAAATTGCATTTAAAAATAGCACATTACTAATCTGAATAAGAACCTTTATTTACAAGCCACTTGCAAAAACTGCAGCCATGACCTAAGTATAACGCAGTTAACATATTCCACTGCAAAGGCATTGATTACTTCGCTAAATGTAGATGTGCCTTTAGCATGTATTGACTCGCTGCCGTTTTAATGGCAAATAAATTCTGTGTGACGGTAGCGTTCTTTTAACCTTCGCTCCTCTCACTTCATCTTGGATGTCATGTTTGACCCACTGGCTTTTATTCAACAGACTGTCTGCTGCCATTTATGTGACCTAGCTGAAAAACCCTTAGAGACAAGCTGCCATATAATGTCAAAGTCATAATTTCAGTGCATCTTCGTGTTCTCGAATGTTGGACATGAGTGTGTGTGTGAGTGTGTGACAGTCCTTATCACAGTCATCAAGGTTGGGGGGGCTGTATCCTCTAGCGCCGCACACATGCTATTTATAGACCGGCTTCAAATTCTAACAACCTGCGCTTTCAGACATGGAAAGAGATGCAGAAAAAAACAATGAAATGTTTCGCTGTGGGAAATTAAATTTGCATGTTTGCCACGCTCTTGTTATGTTAACATCCACTTGCATCACTTGTTTGCCTCTCAGTGTCAGATCGGAGTGAGTCACGTCCACAAGGAATCAGGAAATACAGGGGCTAATTACATATATAATCAACTTTATATGCTCTCCGTCAGCTTTTGCGTGAATGGTTCGCCACACCTATGTTTGTTGAGCACATATAAGCATCTCCTCTAAACATTCCCTCTAATTACAAAGATGTAACCAAATATTTGGGGTAAAAGTTTAAGAATTTGTCATTTAAAAAACGTGATCAATGATCGGCCATAAATCTGAATATGGGAGGAACAACTATAACTGTTTTTGGTGGGCAGTGTGCATGCTTTCTACCACGCACACCCACCCCTATGTTGATACTTCGATACGCCTGATAGGAAGGGCTTGATGAATATAAAGGGTTTTTAGCAGTGCTGGCTCAATGACATTACAAGGGTTTTACTCACACAAGGTAAGTCTAGATAGCAAGCTATTCCCTGCAAAGTGTTGACATCAATTTTGAATCTATTGCATTCTTATTGTATCTAGATAACAGCTCTGTCTCTTCTCTCTTTTTTTGCAGAATGAACAAATATCTTCAAGAACTCCAATATGAGCATTCATAGTTGAAGGTCATAATCAAGTGTAGCCATTACTGAAAGAAAATATCTGGCAGTTTTCAGGATGATTCTGCTGACTTTATCTGAATCTGTGATTCTTCCACCTCATTCCAGAGTCAACTATGAATAACAACGCAAAAACCTGCTCTTTGCCCAGACTCTGATTTCACAGGAATTGGCAGACACTTGACAGCCCTGCAATGGAATATTTTTGGACCTCTGTAGTGTCAATATATTTATTTCTTTATTGTCTGTTCGGTTTTGTCTTTCTCTAAATAATGCTGGAAAAACCCACGTAAGTTTTTGAATTGCATGCGAAAAGTGAATGAAGATACTCATTTAGCATGCACTGAAGTTCTGTACTGCATTTTTAGCATAATTTACTTGTCATAAACATATCAGGGTCTCATATCATGGACATATATTATGTTAAGCTTTCTGTTAAGGACTTCTGTTTTGCTTCTGTGGACCTCTAATCACCATTATGTGCTGCATGCTCTTGGAAAAATGAATTTAAGCAATTGTTTTTGGTGAAAAAACAAAAAAAAACAAAAAAAACAAAAACAAAAACAAGGGCTACCAAGGACAGTGCTCAGGTGCTGCTCCTATAGCGTACTAAAATCTGCTTAATTTGAACATTCGCACCTGCTTCCTGGCTCTTCCAGTCCCCTCGGCTGTTGCCGCACTTAATCTCTCAGGATGAGCCAGAAGTCTGACTCGGAGACTGAGGGCTCCCAGGTGCCTGTGATTTACACAGTGGAGGAACTGGAGTGCAAGATCTGCTACAATCGCTTTGACACCCGAGCTCGCAAGCCCAAGGTGTTGAGCTGCCTGCACCGCGTCTGTGCCAAATGTCTCAAGAAGATGGTGGAGCTGGACTCGTCTCCGAGCATCATCAGCTGCCCCTTCTGTCGCCACGAGACCCACGTCCCTGATGAGGAGATCTGGCTTCTTCAAGATGACAGCAACATTCTGGCCATTCTGACTTACCAGGACCGGGCGCGAAAGAGCGGTACCGCACCCAGCGGTGAGGTCCTTTTGACGCCCAACAGCTTGAGCGGAGGTGAGCAGGCCCACAGCTCCTCCGATTGTCTCGTCATCACAATCATGGAAGTCCCTGGAGAGTCGCAGTCCTCGGACTCTATGAGCATGCTGAACATGGTACGCTTGTATCGGCCAGCCAGCCTGGACTCCTTGCCTTGCCACCTGCCCGTGCAGAAGTGCCGGGCATGGACGTCCCGTTCGGTTCCCCGCTTTCTGATGGGTTTCCTCTGCCTGGTCTACTTCAGCTCTCTGCCACTGGGGATCTACTTGCTGATGATCCAGCAGCTCACAATGGGAGTGATCCTGGTCAGCCTGGTGCCCTCCACCCTGGTCCTTTGCGTATTCTATGGCTTCTGCCAATGTCTGTGCCACGAGATCATGGAGGCCATCGCCACATAGCACCCCACTGTCTTTGGGCTGAACTAGCAAGACCTGTAAAAGAACAAAAGCCAAATGACTGATGCATATCTGCTAATCCCAGACACCCCATATTTTCCGTCACACCAGATTATACCAGCATCTACCAGTAAACTCCTTGTAAATCACCTCACATTGTATGCAGGGCCAACTATACTTGACTTTAGCAGTTGATTACCAATGCAGGCTGAAGGTATTGATTTTGGACTGCATCAAAACGCTGTGGTTTTTGTATCGCATTTAGCTCACCCAATGGGTCTTCAACAACTGTGATATAAATAACACGCAACAGAGAATGAAGTCCTTCCACTCTTTAAAATGGAAACCACAGGATGTGTTCAATAATACTAGATGAATTTGTTCATTTTCTGTTATATTAGGAATATCTGTGGTATAATTTCAATCATTGTCTCAATGTTCTCGTTGAAGTTCCTAGTTGCCTTTGTAAGGCATGTCAATGGCCAAGCTGTAATGTATATGTAAAATAAGTGAATTTGTGTTTGTCATTGCTATGAGAATGGACAAATACTTTAAAGCCACCTGTTAGATATTCAATAAAGATTCTTCCATATCTAACACAATTCTGGATTAAACTCTGAAGTCCACTTATCATACTTGAAGACTGGTAGATTACAGTTCTGGAAAAAGACAACAACAAAAAGGATAGATTGCATTTGCAACTGGCATCCTAAAATATAAAAATAGCTATTAATGAATCATACTTTATATACAAGCAATACCCTCCTACATCACAATTTTGAGTGTGAAGCAGATTATAATTATGACTAAGGAATTATTTCAGTGCCTATTACAGCTTTGCTGTTTTGATAACTGAATGAACTAATATTACTGGTGTTGCTCAGGAGACTTAACCCATGGGAGCATACGTGTTGCATCAAGCGACACAGCTTTCAAACAAGCCCAAGTAAGCACAAGAGAGTCAATAAAGGATCCCCGTCTGTTCCTCCCCAATACCATACCACTCTCCCTGTGGACAATTAACTTCACATAAACCACTGTGCACAGCACACACACGCACATATATACAGACAACCGCACACAAAGTCATTATGCATGGATCTCTTGATCTAAAATCTTGTCCTCCCAACGCTATATGTTTTATTCTTTCTGAAAAAGAAAGAAATTTGACATAATGATCTACAGCGCAAGGTATTCTGGGAGCATGGACAGCAAGGTTTGGGCCTAATTTGAACAAGTGTCCCTGAAGACCGGCCTCTATAAATGCTTTGGAAAAAAGAACAGAGGTGAGCATACGAATACAAGGAGGTCGGCAGAAGTGTCTCAAACGGATGTAATCACACTGAGAAACAGGACTGGGAAAACAGCTAGCAAGTTTCAGAGGGGTATGAAATCACACGGACATCTCTGAGGCTCAAAAAAAAAAAACCGTAAGTGGCTTTTTTTCTACAGTAAATGTTTTGGTATACAAACGCAAACTAACCTTTAGTTTGAACTTTATCATATCAAAATGATATAAAAAATGAGGTAAAATAAGAGCACTTGTTACTGTTTGTTTTTAAAACCACTTTGAAACAAGTTTGCAACAGTTCTTAAAAGAGAACTTTAAAATACCTAACAAATGAAAGGCAAATGATTCCACATTTCTTATTTGACTATGATATTTATGGATTTAAAACTCATACTGCATCAAGTTAAAAGGTTAGTTCACCCAAAAATGAAAATTCTGTCATTAATTACTTGTCCTCATGTCGTTCCAAACTCGTAAGACTTTCATTCATCTTCGGAACACAAAAGATCTTTTTGATGAAATCTGAGAGCTTTCTGTCCCTCCATGGACAGCTAACACAACTGAAACTTTGACGCCTCTAAAAGTTAATAGAGATCGTAAAACTACTCCATATGTATTGAGAGGTTTTTTCTGAAGAGACACAATTGCTTTATATGATGAACAGATTGAATTTAGGCTTTTATTCACATGTAAATATTAATCAACTCACACATCGGTAGTGGTAAACGCTTGACATGTACGAGAACCAAAGAGGTTTTGTTCTCGTGCGTCAATCAGGTTCGGTTAAACTGGTATGTTTGTATGTGAATATAAGCCTAAATTAAAACTGTTCATCATATAAAGCAATCAAGTCTCTTCAGAAAATTTGGACTAAACCACTCAATTCATATGGAGTATTTTTACGATCTCTTTATGAACTTTTAGAAGCGTCAAAGTTTCAGTTGCGTAGCTGTCTATGGAGGGACAGAAAACTCAGATTTGATCAAAAAGATCTTCATTTGCGTTCCGAAGATGAATGAAAGTCTTACCCTCATTGTTGTTCCAAACCCGTGAGTAATTAACGACTGCAAATTAATGAATTTTCATTTCTGGGTGAACTAACCCTTTAAGACCAAAACTATATATCATTTAAATTATTTTAGTTAAAAATCATCCAGACCCATTCTGAGATTGTAAGACCAACAATAACTCTTAAATATTCTGCCAAGTTTAGGTCGGTCACAACAGGAGTGGTAATGAATCGCTGGCGGCAGTCAGTGGTGGAGATCCAAACCAGAAAGAGGCAGGTGAATGAATGTGAACGGGCACAGGCCGCCCTGAGCAAAGTGACAGCCTGCTTTCAGCAAATGGCAACTTCCTTGGGGAGCAACATAGATGGGAGCTTCCTTAGAGAGGAGCTGGAGGAAACCAGGACAGTAGCTCATAAAATATGCTCAGGTAAGTCAGGACAAGTAGAAACAAAAAGACAAGCAGAACAAGTACTTCAAAAATAAGCTAGCGATGCAGAAATTTTACATTCTCCTTTCAGTATTTTTCTGCACACCGGCTGGCCATATTCAATTACGCTACATTCAAACTGTTGAAACAGTTGACTTGACCGACTCATGTTTCAGGGCTTCACCGGAGGCTGCTAGCTCTGCTGACAGAAATGGAGCAAGGACAAGAGGACAAAGAACAGGTTGAACGACTTTGGGTGATCTTCTTGTCCAGCTTGGAAAACTTCCAGCAGGACCTAAAGAAGGTCAGAGCCTTGCAAGAGATATTCCCTCTCACCCAACGCAAAGATCGACGAGCCCTCGTCAACACAGGTTATGCAGGTGGAACTTCGGAAGTAGCAGCTCGAGCAGCCATGGTGCAGACGCCATGGTTATCAATAGAGGAGACGGAAAGACCAGACCTGAAGACCCATATAAGGGGGATTGACGTTCTGCTTGAAGAAATGCTCCAGAGAGTTAACGTGCCACTGTGGTCTGTTGAACCCACACAAGAAGCTGATGGTGGGCAAGAAGAGGATGAAAGCTTGGAGGACATGATGGAAGTGGAGGTGGTGTCTCAAAAGAATATATCAGGCTGTTGCCATCACCACAACTGCAAAGTAGGCTGTCTACTTTGTCTGCTCAGCTAAGTTCAGGAATTGGGTGAAATTATTATTTTTTTTTTTAGTTGAGATGCATGAATTCTGCAATAACCGGTTAAATTGTTGACCACCATACTTTGTAAACCCTTTTACTCAATACACATTTTTAACAATTTTCAGACTACAATTATTTTCTGCGGCCAGTTGCATAAGATGCTTAGACTAGTCTTACAAGTCAAGTCAGTTATTTATTTCCACCACCCAACCATAGAAAATTCTGTCATTTACTCACCCTTATATGGTTTCAAACCTGTACGAGTTTCTTTCTTCTGCTGAACACAAGATGGTAACTAATGACTTGCATATTTTTTTTCCTACTATGGAAGCCAGTAGCTACCGTCAACTGTCTGGTTGTTCAGAAGAAATTCATACAGGTTTGGAACAACATAAGAGTGAGTAAATGATGACATTTTTGGGCAAACCATCCCTTTAAGACTAGGGAATAACTATGTCAGTTAAATAAAGTTGCTTGGTTTCATTTCAACCCCAAAAGTAAGACTGATTATTACCTATTGACTAACTGCTAGTTGGTCAGTCTAGTTCTTAAGACAGTCTTGAACATGTTTATGCAACTGATCAGTTATTCACCACAAAGACTTTATATTGTAAATATCAAATAAAACATTTAACATTCTGGTGTTATTTTCCACCTTTTTTTATTCCAATAATTATGCACATTTCATTCATCATTTTATTCAGGCAAGTTTAATACAACACAGAAATAAACACACAGACCCATTACAGAAAATGTACATTAATACAAACAAGAAAACAGACACAGATAAAACAAGAGGCAGACGTTTGTTCATTTCTTGTAGGTTGCGTGCAAATGAGCTTTGAAGGCTGCAACAAAAGTGATTTGAAACATGTCAGTTTATTGCAGAATTCAAAAACAATTCTCTAAACACACTGCGGTTTCAAAACTGCTTCATTTTGGCGTGTTCTCTTACCTTCCTGGTCATCCCATAGTTCAGCAGCTGCAGAGTTCATTGGACTATCATTGTTGGGTTCTGAAAACAAGAATTCATAAGTACAACGATCCAGACAAGATGGCTAGTCTAGAGTAAATTACTTTTGAATTGAAAATCCAGTTGTGTTTAATTTCAATTCAACATCCTAAAGATCATGACCAGTTCAATTCAAATTCCAACTCATGAACTGAAAGGGAGCCAAATCTTTGTTTCTCACATAAAAGCAGAACCCACCTCCTAGTAGACTCTGAATGGACAGTAATATGGAGCGAACGTCATAAAGTGCAGACCACTTGTCCTTCAAAATGTCTAGGCAGATGAAACCATTCTCATCAACATTTGGGTGGAAACAAGCAGTGATGAATTTCACCCGAGGGGCGTTGTAGGGGTACCCGCTAGGAAACTCCATTGAAAGTTTGTACCTCAAACCTTCATAAACCTAAATAGAGGAAAAAATTAGGGATTTACACAAGATTCTCTGACTACCTACATTAGCTTGCATGCAAGAATCACATTTCCTGACACCAAGCGAAAAACAACTCCCACCGTTCCTTGAGCTCCATCTATCGTGCCAATCCATTTGAAGAGATTGTCAGACTCTGGAAATGCTGAAATCCCCTTGTCTCCTGACATCTGCATTGACACAAAGCACAGAGTTAACTAACTACAGTTAAAGGGTTAGTTCAACACCAAATAAAATTTCTGTCATTAATTACTCACCCTCATTTTGTTCATATTTGGAACACAAATGAAGATATTTTTGATGACAGAATGCTGTCAGATTGCTTTTGTAACTACCACTTCTGGAAGCTTAATCGTGCTGCGTAACACCAGAATGAACCTCACTGGTTACGCAGCATTCAGGTTAGGTTGAGCTTCTACTTATTTTCACTGATCAATGTTTACATGTGAATAAAAGACCAAATTAAATACCTTCATCATATAAAGCGAGTCTCTTCAGAAAATCTAGACTAAAACGCTTGGTTCATATGGATTAGTTTTACAAAATCTCTTTATGAACTTTTTGAAGCGTCAAAAATATCTTCATTTGCGTTACGAAGATGAACAAAAGTCTTACGGGTGTGGAATGGCATGAGGGTGATTAATGACAAATTTAATTTTGGGGTGAACTAACCCTTTAAAGAGACCAAACATAATACCTGCTGTATATAAAGGTCTTACCATTAGCGTCATTAGCTCTTGCTGAAGCCTACAGAGGGAAAGCGGAGACATTGAACATGAATTTGAATAAGAACAAGTGCTAAACTTTATTTTACTTAAGAAAAAGATTTTCAAATGAGAGACGTGTCATTTGCAGATGCCAAGATATACGTAAAAGTGGTATTAACAGCAGTCAAACAAATTGAGGAACTAGCACCCCCTAGGCACAAAAGTCCCAATGGATTTCTATTAAAATATGAATTTCAGTAAACAAAAAGACCCTAAGAGGAAAAAAGAACTACATTCTAGCTCTCAACAGGACCATTACAGGGCTTGACTATAAGGACTGCACGATGGCCTGGGGCCAGTGTGAACGACGCTCGGGACAGCAGACGGAGCGGTCACTTGCCCGATCAGGTGAGAGATATATATCGTCTAGGGTATCATAATTGTTGATTTAACAATCTGAAATTATTGAGTACGTCTCCCACTTCATAAAAACCAAACAGAACACCCATTGAGTGCACGCTTTCACTACGTGATCTAGTCTATTAAAATGCCCCAGAATTGAAGATAAGGTGCAAAAATTACCCTGTATATCTTTCATAATTATATTATTTAATATAGTTAACCAATATTAAGCAAAGAGCGCCATTTTTCTTCAAGTATCAGCATGATTACGAATGTGATAGATTTTACACAGCGTACAGTTTAACGAACAAGAACTTAATATCAAGTGATTTACATTTTAGACACGTTTCTCGCCTACGAAAACAGTTCCAAAGTCTATGCCATTGTTTTGCATCTCTGCATTCATTCCTGAATGAATCTGCAGTTTGAATGAATGGGTTGAATCTCAAGTGACATTGGCTGCCACCTACTGGCGGGTTTAATTTCACCTTTAAAGTGTCTTTTCATTTTTAAAATAACTTCAAATACATTTTCAACATTTCAAAACATTATTTATGCATCTGTAACTGCTCTTGACTGATTAACTTTAATAAAGTTTAATCTATGGTTATGTAGTTAGCTATACATTAGATTACAATTTCAGCACCTGAAAATCTCCCGTTTAAACCTACATGAAAAACTTAAAAGCATCGTTTAGTTCTGTTGTATTTATTTTTGCTATTACTCATAATTTGTTAACATTTTATTACTTACTGTTTATTTGACCATTTAAAATTTGAGTTAATCTAGTAGCTTTTGGTGTCAACCCTATTTATTAAGGTTACATGTAGCAAAAACAATAACTAGGCTTATTTTATAGGCCCATTTTCTTTTCTTTTACTTTATTATTTTTTTTGTTGTGGGGCAAGTGAAAATTTGAACCGCTGGGCCAGTAGACAAAATCCTTAGCATTGAGCACAACACATTTAAACTTTAAAGATTTTGAAACTCCTTTTACATACAGTTTAATGATTTTAATTCTTCTGGAACCATTTTTGACATAAGGAGAGAGAGAAAAAAAAAACTCAAATTTGTCAGAAACACAAGTTACACTCGCTCACGTGATATTGTTTAATTCCAGTACAATACACAGTATTTCAATACAAATTCTGTTCCGATAAAGACTAAAGAGTTTCCAAACGAACCAAAGAATCATATAACAAGCCTGTATGAATTCCAGTTGTTACAAAAATATCTTATTGATCCCATAACACCAATATAAATCCTACATGCGCTTCTTCCTGGGAATGGCCCGTGTATGTAGGTAGCACTTACAAGTTTTTCACTACACTTAAAGGGAATATCTGGACAATCAAACCTTTTAGAGACGGATCCTTTCGACACACTTCCGCTCGTCTCGCTGCCCTTCAGCGCTGCTGTTGATGCGGCTGCTGCGGGATCCATATTCTGAGAGGCCATCGCGTCAGATCTGCGATGGTTTGACATGAGGAAAAGTGATTTTTAATGCGCACATCTACAACATACAAACACGGTTTACAACACAGAAAACGCGTTTACGTTAGGGAGCTAGTCAACCCGGCTACACTAACAAGCCGATGGAAACCCAAGAAGCTGAATCGAATTCGTTTTTTATAAAAGTGGCAGAAATAAGACTGAAACTGCTTCGGTTTCGTACTCAAAGAGTAAACGGTTCCTCATCTGGATGTGAGGTAACGTTAAAGGCCTACTCATTTTATAGCAGCGATAACCTAAACATACCTAACTACTAAAATAGAAGCATTTAGAAAGCTAACGATACAAAGAATACATAACTTGTGTATTAACTTAATGATAACTAAAGCTGAAACATAAACGACAACAAATGGCCACTCGTCAGTTAACCTATCGAGTTGGCGAATGCGCTAATTAAATCATAAAAACAAACTAATTTATACAGCAACATAATAAAAGGTATATGAGCCAACTTTAAATATATATTCATAGCAATATTACTTGACATAATAGGCATATTACCGGCTGTGTTCAATGCAGTCAACAACACTAACCGACTCTTGAACGAATTTTTTAAATCACATCCCGCCCCCTTGTTTAAACTTAGGTTGCCGAACGGAAGTCTCCGCCTAATCGCCATTTCAACCAATCAGAAGCACAGATTACGAACAAAGCGAACGCATAGCAACCAATGAGCATTGAAGCTAGGCACAAAACATTTTGATCTGACTGGTTGATACAGCCCGGTGGGCGTGTCTATAACCGTCAGTCATTCTACAGTGCATCATGGCTAGATTCCTCATACTTTTACAAAAACGATAACTGTAAGTTTGAATTCATTTGAAAACACCATTTAGCACAAAACGTTTATTGGTAAATACATTTACATACAATAATAAACCGTTCTACATTTTCAGTTATATCACATACAGGTATGTAACAGGTATGAAATTCATTTAGAAAATAATTTAAATAGCCCTCCCCCCTTTTTAATAAGCCAGAAATTCAGTCAAATGTAATTTTTTCATTTCATATTTGTAAAAAATATTCAAGATTACAAAAGATACTAAGGTAATAATATCCTAGCTCATTGTATAATTATGCTGCTAGAGGAAGTAGCTATTTTGTTTTTTGTTCCTTAGAATAAAGCTGTATATTTAAAAAAAAAAAAAAAAAAAAAAAAAAAAAAGCAAATAAGGGGAGAAAATTAAAATGACTAAATACATTCCCTTTTAAAGCAGATATGACAAACAATATGACAAATTCATAAAATCCATTTGTTAAAAAAAATATGATAAATGATCAGGAAAAAACACATACACATACAAAATGTCCATTAACCACAAAATTAAAAAAATTCATTAAGGCTCTATATGTGCCTCTTTAGATTCAATTCTTTAAATACAAAGTCATAAAAAAGCACAAATTTTTTTGATATGAAAAAAGAAAAAAAAGAAAAGAAAAAAAGGAATCAGATCTTTACCATGAAATGAAATGTGGAAATCTGATTTGCCAAATAAACCTCCAACACAACAATTCCTGGGCAACTTGATCATAATGCCTGGGTCTACTGTGAACATGGCCAAACAAATAACAAAAAGTTACAGTTATGCGAAATTGATAACACTGAAGAGTGTCTGTGGTCCATCGACTTGCCTGGCGAGGTTGGCATTAAACAGCGAGATCATTTTCTGTTTTCTGTGCATCCATTGCCTTCTGCATCTTCTCCACCATCCAAATGGGCACTAGAAATGGTTTCAATTCATCCAGCTTCAAGTCAGGACAGTCCCTAAGAATTCAGAGAAAATATGATGACGCATATTCCCTCTAACATTCATTTAAAAGTCTTCTTTTTTTAGTTTTATTTAGTAAGAAAATGAAATGTGCTTATTTACTTGTAGTCGTCACTTTGAGCAAGATCAAGAATATCCTCTTCTATAAGAAGATAGGCCTGAGAAGAGAAACAGTTTAAATAATATTTACTGCTTCATTAGAACATTTTTTTTGTAAACACAAACACATAATATCCTCACCATCTTTCCACCTGTGGCTCTCATGTGTTGTCTTTCTGAAAGCCAGTGTTTGTCCTGAGCGTCAGCGGCATACTGAGACACAAAAGATATTACGGCTACTTCCACATGAACACAGAAACAGCTTAATCAACGCTCAAAAAAAGTCAAACATACCTTGAAGAGCTCTGCGTGTTTGATGTAGATTCTTCCTCTTGTACCGCCCATTCCCAAAGCCCTAAAATTATATACAATATCAGTACTTCCTGAACGTAAATATCCAAATCACATTTTGTTTAAAGGGGATCTATAATGCCCCTTTTACAATATGTAGTATAAGTCTCTGGTGTCACCAGAATGTGTCTGTGAAGCCTCAGCTCAAAATACCCCACAGATCAGTTATTATATTTGTGTGTGTCCCTTTAAATGCAAATGAGCTGCTTCTCCTGGCCCCCTTTCCAAAAGAGGAACAGCTCGCGCTTCGGGTTCTCAACAACAACAAAGCTGGAGAATCTCACGCAGCCAAAATGAGGATTGTCAGTAACGGTGTTCAGCCTTACATTGTTCAAACCGGAGTCGACACTGATGGAGAGACTCAGGAAGAAGTTACAACTTTTAGACGTTTGTGAATGGTTAGTGGATAAATTTATGTAGTTGCTGTGGAGTTGATTCAACTCATCAACTAGCATGTGCCGTCATGTTACTGTTTTGTGCAAATCCAGCGTTGAATTGACCCTCGCTTGTGAAGCAGTCCGGTGTAAAATGGCGGCATGGCAACAACACTCTACTACAACAACTCTCCCTCTTCTCTAAAGCAGCCCAACATGGCCTCGCCCCCTTTGTTGTGTGTTCTCGGGGGCGGGGTTTATGTAAATTTTCGGGTTTGTTGTAGTCCTTAAAAAGTGATCTCTGTAAAAGAAAATATCTCCCTTTGCATTGAACTTTGAGCGTTGTAACTTTGCAGATGTTGTTTATGCTCAAACAGCAACATTACACACTAACTAAAGTTAAAAAAGTCAAATCATAATCAATGACCCCTTTAATGTTCATGTCAACTATAGTGAAAAAGACCGAAAGCATTTGAGCAAACCCATGTACACTTACTTATTTGCCCTGGATCCCAGAACGAATGTGCTGTTCTCATTCAGTCTGGATGGGTCCCACTAAACAGACATCAAAACAGACACATTAATATCATATAAACTTTTCATATCAATTATTATACCATTTTAAACAAAATATCTACCTTAGGTCCTTCTCTCTTTATTGGCTCCGTTACTTTGATTTTCGCTCTGCAGAATATGTTTTAAAATGTCAAAGGCTTGAATATTTAATAAATGGAGAAATCAGATAAAACAATAAATATAAAGGAAACTTACGGAGTGCTGTACGGGGCTGTTCTGTCGTACTGTACAACTGGACCAGGAGGACGACCTTTCCTCTGAAAATAGACAAAAAATATGTATTTATAATTGTTGGTATTCAGAACAACAGCACTCTTGCTAGTGTGATAATGTTTATTTAATATGCCCCTATTATGCTTTTTCAAATATTACCTTTCATGTAGTGTACGTATAGCGGTTTGTGAATGTAAAAGGTCTGCAAAGTTTTAAAGATCAAAGTGCACAACAAATAAAGCTACTGTCTCCTAAAAAAAAGAAACGATTCTGAACTGCCTAAATGAGTCGCCAGCAACGACCAATCACAACAGACTGGGCCGTCTCTGACCAAATCAGAGCAGGCTCACGAAAAGGAGGGATTTAGAGAAACTGAATCTTTGATCAGACTCTTTGAGAAATTAGGTGATGAGCAATGGATATTATGAGAAAATTAAAGTGTTGACCTTGGATGCATGATAAAGGTCCACTGAAGTGCCTTGGAACACGCAGCTTTATTCACTGTTTTGACATAATTTCCAATGAAACAGGAAGACAGGACGGGATATATCTAGAAGCCCCTCCCCTTTTTTTCAAAACAGCCGATAGTGTTTCGCCTAGATCACCGCTCGGTCAGAGCAGTTGAGCTCGTAAAACCCAATTTTCCTCATAATTTCTAACAGTTTCCCCTCCATATTTCTTTAAAATATAGCATTGTTTGCAGAATTCAAATGTGTCCGAACGTTTTGTGGTCTGTGCCGCATATCCGCTGTGCTCTCGTGTCTCTGGACCTGAGCAGACTGTGCTCACGTTGCGGCGGTTCACGTGACACTGACGCGAAATGGACTTAATTCGCATCAATGGAAAGCATATTTACACTGTCTGAATCATTCCCTATCCTCTATATAGTGCACTATGTGCCATTCACTATATAGAAACTAGTAAATGTGTGAACAAGTGACCGATTTCAGCTGCAGCTTCAGCGTCTGTTTAGTGTAGGAGGGGGCAGGACTTCAGATTCTAGAGAGCATTTGATTGGACAGAAGATTTGATGAGAAGCTGAAGTCCGCGATGATGTCATGACAAACGGTGATCCATTTTAGCGGAAGTGAGAGACTGCAAGCTTTGAATGCTTGTCATTGTTTAGGAACACACCAGCTTATTCATACGTTTAAGGCTAACATAGTCATACTAAAAGCTAAAAAAACTTAAATTTTGATTTCAGGGGGACTTTAAACTTTTGTAGGAGACGTCCAAAACAAAATTAGGAACCTTTAACCTCATTATTAAAATGGCACTTTAAGGGAATTTACATATGGGTAAGAGGGCTTGATTAAATGTTAATTTTTATATATACACTAACGGTCAAAAGTGACAGTAAAGACATTTACAATATTATGAAAGATTTCTATTTCAGATAATTTTTATTTCTTTAATTCTGTTCATTCTATTCTTTCTATTACAAGCTATTCATCAAAGAATAAAAAGTAAAATAATCCTGAAAAAAGTATCATAAAAATATGAACGGTTTTCAACATGGATAATAATCATAAATGTTTCTTGAGCAGCAAATCATCATATTAGAATGATTTCTGAAGGATCATGTGACACTGAAGACTGGAGTAATGATGCTGAAAATTCAGCTTTGATCACAGGAATAAATTACACTTTAAAATATATTCAAATAGAAAACAGTTATTTTAAATTGCAATAAAATTTCACAATATTACTGTTTTTACTGCATTTATGATCAAATAAATGCAGCCTTGGTGAGCAGAAGAGACTTCTTTTAAAAATATAAAATCTTACCGACCCCAAACTTTTGAACGGTAGTGTGTGTGTGTTTTTTTCCCCTTCACCTTTTTAGGGATGGGGCTGTCTCTCTGGCCAGAGGTGTCGTCTGGCTGCCGTGAACGCTGTGGAACCAAAAAAAAAAAAAAAAAAGAAACCCCCCAAAACCAACAATTTAGAACTGAAATAAAATCCATCAGAACTAAAAAATACCAGATATATCTCTAGTTTCTCAGGCAAGCCTGACTGACACAGACTTTAACATCTGAAATCCAAATTCTTGCATAACAACATTTACCTTCACTGTGGCGTCAACACTAGGTTTCGGAGTAGTTTTCTCTGCATCAGGAAAGAGCTGCTTTGCCTAGAACAGAACATGTCCAAACACTTAACTCATGATTCACCACAAATTTCAGCCTAAATATTTGCAAAATTTGTGTATAAATTATATTTTACATGTTCTAGGCAGTTTCTGCAAGCATCTCTGATAAGCTGATCGGGCTGCACGTCTCCCCCAACATTCTCTTTCACATTACTGGCTGCCTTCTCAAAAAACTGTGCAGAGAAGAGTAAAAAACAAACATTATCAGAGCAATTGAATCACACACAACCAGTCCTAAAATAACCAAACATGATCGGTCACTCACCTTCATATATTTTCTGAACACAGCACGGATGTCTTCATTGAAGCTGGGCTGCAGTACGGTCCGCAGAAGATCCATGGAAATCACAGGATCTGTGTAACTACAAACAATGACATGTTCAGACAAACAGCAATGTTTTGAAAGAGCCACAAATGTCTTACAGCATATTAACCTGGGATAGGCTAAAGTATTTTAACAATGGAAACTAATCTTCAAATACACATTTGTGAACTTACCTAACCGTCATCTGAGAGCGTCGTCCCCTGCGATGCACCTGTCTGTGTTTGATCATGATGTTCCAGGGATTCTGCCATAGAAAAACATGTTTTCACAGCATCCACATGAAGTGTAAAAGGCCATAAAGAAAGATGCAACAACCAAGAGCCAATCAAGACATGCTATAAAATGACAACAGCCCTTTTGCATGGTTAATATTATAATTGCATAATAAAATATAATATATATGTTGTAAAAAATTGAGTGATATCTGCCGATATCGATAGTTTAGGGGTTCTGCCTTTTATACCTTCTTTTAAATTAATGATAGTTTCATTATAATTAATCATTATATTTTGAAAGAAATGCAAATAAAAACTTTATTCTCTCCATTTCATCAACTTGTTTCCGAGTAACTGGTATCAGTTATAAACAAACACATTACTCAAATTAATATTAACGCACATTAACTAAATTCTGAAGATTAAATTAATATTTCTTAACTTTCTGAATGTTATTAATTCATATAATTTCTATTAAAATTGAGCATCAAACTGGTTTCTTAGCATTTTCTTTACACAAAGCCCAAATGCAGTGCATTTTCCTGCCCTCTTTTGATTGACAGGATATATCGGCCCTGACTATCGGCTGTTTTTAAACTATCGGTCGATAGCCAATAGTGTGAAAATTTGATTTTATCGGCCGATATATCAGTGCATATCTATTGACAGCCCTATATACTGTGTTGGGGATTACACAGTATCATTACATTACATTATCATTACCGCATTACATTACGGGGGTGAAAACTTTTGAACAGGATGAAGATGTCCCTATTTTTCTTATTTTGTTTAAATATCATTTTTTTTAATTTAGTACTGCCCTTCGGAAGCAACAGAAGATAGTTGCATGTTTCCCGGAAGACAAATTAAGTACAATTTACCTTGATCTTCAAATTCAATGTGTCTTAATCTTAACTTAATGCATCGTGTTTCCTTCTGGAGCATCAGTAAATGTTTGAACCTTTTTTAATAGTTGTGTTTGAGTCTCTCAATCGTCCTCAGTGTGAAAAGACGGATCTCAAAATCATACAGTCACTGCTGGAAAGGGTTCAAATATGCAAAAAATCCTTGAAAAGTGAAGAATCTGCAGGACCTGGAGTGTTTTTCTGAAGAACAGAGCTCAGTTTAACTGCTCAGAACAAACAAGGGACTCATGAACAACCATCACAAATAATAATAATAATAATAATAATAATCTTGCTCAGGACAGTACTGAATTAAAAATAACATGCATTTTGTATGATCTCTCTTATTTTGTTAAAATTATTCACATTTTCACAGATTCTGCAAGTGGTTCCCATACTTATATATATATATATATATACACACACACACAGTTTTGCTATATATATATATAAATATAAATATAATATATATATATATATATATAAAACACATATTGTACATTTTATTGTTTTAGTGCTTAAGTAGCGAGTACACTTGAAGCATGGGACTAATTTGTTCTTAAAAATAATAAAATAAAATAAAATAAATAAATAGAGAAAATATTCCAGTAATAAGGATCTGGGTACTTAATTATAACGAAAAAGCAGGCTTCATTTTCTTTGTGCAGAATGTGTTTTCTTTTTCAGTTTTCATATTCAGTTATGATGATGACGGTGACGATGAAGATGAAGATGATGACACGAGTTTGACTCACCACTGTCTGAACTTGCTGTTCAGTGAAATCCTGCTGAAGCCAATCCCGGCGTCCCTCACTCCTGTGGGCCCCCATCACTAACAATCAATATATTCTCAGCGGATCAATGAAGATCGATAGAAAAGCTCCAGGGGTTTCTTGATGTTGATCGATAAGTGTGCACTTCACTGCCGCTGTGAGCTGACAGCAACTCAATGCAGTCAGATAGCAGGCGAGCTAATTCACACCCTTTAAACTTTACTACAGATATGCATTGAGAATAACTGGTTTAACGGCATGCATTTAAATACAATGAAATAGTCAGAAAAGTCACTGTTTGTCAAAGTTCGAGAGCTCGATGAATTTTCAGTCGCTTCCTCAAGCTCAATAATGCAGTGACGTAAACAAGATTGCAAACGACTATCGCACTTTGTGTCGCGAATTTCAAAATAAAAGTCAAGATCGGCAGTACGCATGCGCATCCCCAACATGGGCGTGGTCACACTTCAGATTCACTTACACGAATCGAGCGGCCATTATTGTTGTGGCACGGAAGCTGCTTGTTCGTGGCAAAATTTCGGTTGCACTTTATTTTACAGTACGTATACTTACTTAAGAAAGTACTGGGTAATATAGTTAAGGTTAGGTTTAGGGGTAGTACCTAGTTATTGTAATTACTATAATAAGTACAGAGTATGTAATGTACATTAGGAACAGGACTGTAAAATAAAGTGCTACCGAAATTTCTGTTCAGAGAAATATTTTCCCTGCAAATGTTACTTTTCAAATGTAGAAAATATAAAATTTTGTTTTCAATCAAACGCCATACGTTCATGGTTTGCTATCAGTGTGTACTGCATACCATGGTATTTGCTTAAAAGGAATAAATACATGTTACTTTTCCACATAATTGATTACCATATTTATGTACTATAGTACTACAAGGTACTTCAAAGTATACTATGCCAGGTTCACATAAAACATGGTATTACTAAATAATACCACGGTACAAATTTCAGCCAGTACCTTAAAGAGCAAGTATGTACAATAAATATAATAATGCCAGAGATGAGTTCATGATTTCAATATTTTACTGAGAGCTTTTCTGATTCAGAGGAAAATCTTTATACCACTTTAGGTGATGGGGAAATGCCACAACACTGATAATATACAGGTAGAAGAAACAAATTATATAAGCACAGACATATTTACATTCACTGAATCTTTTCTTTATCAGAATAAGATTACAGGGGAGACATTCATGGCATTTTAGAGGACATTGAATCAACAAACGCAATGGCGACCAAATATAAATCAATCAACATGACTGATAAATGCAAATCGGTTAAAAGCCTAGTGTGGCAAAGCGTACAACTAACTAAACAATATAGATTTGTACAATTTATATATTGTTTTTTTTTTTTTTTGTAATTAAAAATATCAGGTCATGCAAGATAAAAACCTAAACACACTCTTGTAAGAAAAAGAACAACAACAAAAGAATTATAAAAATAAAGTTATGGATAAATGGATGTTTTTGCTGGTTACACTTTATGCATTACTGATGCAATCGTACACGGTTCTACTTAAAGATACAAGATAAATTCCTCCTTTTTTTAATAACACTTTGGTTTAGTTTAAAACAACTATTTCATAAATTCTATAATTCATAAACAGTTTAGAACCAAAAAGTTAAATAAAAAAAAAAATCATGGTGAAAAAGACATCTTTTGTGTTCTTTTCCAATAAACTCATAACAGCCGTGTGGGAAGAAAACAAATTCTGTACAACATCTACAGTTCTGCTGGTGATCCACTCTGGGATTAAGAAATCCAACAAGTGTCCGATGCTCAATGTTATGTTGTGTTGGATTTTAAAAATGGCAAGCTGAGATACATTACGCATTAAACCACTGGAATGCTTTTAAACCTTATATAAAAGCCATTTACCAAGTCAATGTAGTCCAGTGAAAAACAAACAAACAAACCTATACTTACTTACAGATGGAAGTGATTGGGTTTAATAAAGTGATAATATACAATACGAATTTCTACATGCGTATTAACATGGCAAAAAAAAAAAAAAAAAAAAATCCACCATTGTAGTGTTAACAACAGCAACATTTAAAGTCGAATTGTTGCAACAAATTCGATGAATAACTTTATCTTTTCCTTTTTTAAAATGTACATTCAAAACGCTGCCCAGTGATACAATTTAAACTCAGTATTATGTAAACAAATTTCTATGATTAGGAAAAAAAAAAAAAAAATCAAATTTAAAGCACTTTTAACATACACGAAACAGTGAAATCAAGGCAATAGCAACCAATTCTAATAACTGGACTCTAATGCAGTTATCAAAGGAAGAATGTTTGCTTTTCTTCGTTTGCGTTTCCAGGTGTCGTTGCTCTCAATTATAAAACACCCGAAATGAGAGGTAGACTCACTGGAGAAAAATGAGGGGCGTACGCCATATTTAGGTGCTAAATCATTTTTCAATAAAACCACAAACAGGTGGAATAATGCTTTCGTAACTAATAAGAAATTTCACTTTTCTTTTTCCACTTGCTAAATGCTACAATTGATGTGACCCAGAACGCCACACTAGGGTTCACACAGGCTTGTACTTTCCAGAAAAAGCAAATAAAAGGTACAAAAGTCTTTAAATAACTATTGTGTTCTGTACAATATTTTAGGAACAAAAGAAAACAGACTGGATTCGACTGCAAATGGATGACTATTTTTCTGCTTGTTTACTGACCTTTTGTTATTACATACAGTATATATTCTGTCATGGAGAAATCAAACATGACCGCTCAACTTAGAAAGGAACGCCTATGAATGCTAAAAACAAACAGGAAGCAACTAATGATTTGAGAAGCCCTAACGCTGATGCATGTCATGATGAAGGCTTTTAAACATAGCTGCCTGATCGCCGATCGTCTTCTGACACAGAATTATATAAAAGAACGATAGACAAGCATCGGTGCATCGACTCTTTGACAGCTTCATATTCCTGCCAGTGAGAAAAGCACAAAGTTAAAGAGTGAATAAATCACAAAGCCTGTCATATTTCACCCCAAAATCAATAGAAAGAAATTTTATTTTGTTTGGAAAATTAAGCCTATTTGAGGACCAAGTTATTTCCATATATTATAATGCAAAACAAATGTATAATAATTCACTAGCGTAATGCTGGATGTATGAGTAAAGATATCCTAATGCTAATATATTCCATTGTGTTTGATTCAATTTATGCTTATTTTATTTTTTTAATAGCATTGTAATAGTAACATTAACTGTAATAATACAGTAAATAATTACTGTATAACGAATAAAAATAATGTCATTCAAGTTTAACCACCATTGAGAAAATTGATGAAAAACTTTATGAAATATTTATGAAAAATATTGTTCTTTTGAACTTGGTGTGGAATATGACTTGTTTTAATGAGATTCACCCATAAAGGCCAAAAAAAAAAAAAAAAAAAAAAATGATATGCTTGACTACTTTTACCATCTCTTAAAACAAAAACAAAAAAAAAGACAACAAAAAAAGGTGACCAAACTATCTACACACTGATAAAAAACCCAACAATTATGAGACTCGAACCCCTAAAACAAATAATCTTAAATAATAGAGGCGGAAGAAAGTAAACAAATCTTGCGTGAACATCTAAACCCGACAGCGCAATATTATACCTCTCATACAATCACAGACTCTTTCCCATGAACATACATACACGTGTCCACACGGCCAGCGCCGCGTCTAAATGTTTGTTGTGTCCGGTGCAGTCTTGTCAATAGGACTGCTGTTGTCTTGACTTTTAGCAGAGCGCTCCTGGACTGGTTTGGAGTCTTTGTCTGCGGTACTGGTGGAAGAGGGACCAGGCGAGGGTAATGAACGTCCGGAGACCTTATACGCCCCCAGGAGCTCCTGGATTCTCTCCGTGGTGGGCTCCCATTTGGCAAAGCCAGCATTGTTTTGGAGGAAAATGACTGCCGTTCCATGGATGGCCTTGTAGTACATCTCTTCTCTGAAAGGCACAAAGTCGAGAGAGCAAACCACAAGTTAAACCATCTGTTTCGCGCAGTAAACAATCAACTGGTAGAACAAGGAAATAGACCAAAAAATAGGGGTTGGCAAAAGGATCAAAACCTTCTTTTACAATACGAGAAATTTTATTACACAATAATGATATATATCACAATATTATGGAAGCTTGTTTTTGCCACAGAATAAAAAATAAAAAAGGTAATTGTGACTTTTTAAATCACACAAACGCCAGTTTTTAATCTCACAATTGTGGAAAAAAAAAAAAAAAAAAAAAAAAAACCAGAATTGCAAGATGTAAACTATATAAACTCAATATAATAGCAAGAAAAAAAAGTCAGAATTGACATTAAAAGTAGAAATTATCTTTATTTTTTATTCCGTGGCGGAAACAAGCTTCCATATGATAGTTATTTTTGTTATTTTAATTTTATTATTAAAAATCAGAACAAAGAAGCAAATTACAAACAATAGGACAAATACAATAGAACAACAACAACAACAAAAAATACAAATTAATAAACAAATGAACTATATGAAAAAAAATTCTCATGTAATCGGTTTATTTAGTTTAGTACAAAATACTAAAGAAAATGAATAATTAATTGTAAAAATTAGGGCTGTCAAGCGATTAAAATTTTTTAATCTAATTAATTACAACATGATGTGGCGATAAATTAATCTAATTAATCGCACCTCAAATTTGACTGAGAAATTACATATTGTAAATATTACAATACATAGAATGTATTAGGCCTACATATACTCTTTTGGACCATGAGGGTGAGTAAATGATGACAATTTTCATTTTGGGATTAACTATAGCCTACCTTTAATGTTTTTATTAATAATATGGAAATATAAAAATTATTTTTCAAATGAAATTATAGGCCTACTCTAAATACGAAACTAAAACTGCCAGTACGTGGCGGTAAAGTCTTGATTCATTCGATTCATTTAAACGGCTGATTCACTCAGGAGTGAAGTAAATGGTTCCCTTTATGAATGGTCCATTGAATCACTGGTTCACTCGATTCGTTCAAAACAGATTTAGAAATGAAAATAACGTATATCGTATTTGCATTCGTGCTATTCTGAACAGAAAAAACAGCACACGTGTGATTTAGCTTAACTATATCATATGATGTAAATATGAGACAAAAACTCATGAATTTTAGGGGCATCGTAACTGCATTCTATAGGCTACATCATGCATTGAGTTTTTGCCCTGCATCATATTCATCATCAATCAACTGTATGAAATGTCAGATGACCTAAGTAGGTCTGGGGCGAGGCAAGTGCGTTAAATGCGTTAATAATTTTAACGCATTTATTTTTCACTGTGATTAACTAATCTGATTAACACATTAAATCGACAGCCCTAGTAAAAATAAAACACTGCATACTCTTCAGATACAAGATACAAAAGTCATTCAGTCAAGAGCAGTGAGTGATTTTCTCTTTGTCTTTTGTTGACTGATTAACATTAATGAGACAGATGGCAGCAGGTTTATTAGGCTGCCGTCACTTTAAGAGCGAATGCACAGATCTAATATACTAACACGTGTTTAAATCGTCGCCATGATATATATCCTCACACGGCCCAGCCCTAACAACAAATGTCTGACCTTTTGCAGATGTGCTGCGAGCCACTGCGGTACTCGTGCTCGAAGGCAGGCACGGTCATCTGGTGCCTTCGGAAGCGGCTGGACTCCATCCGTGTGAGGGCAGGGGTCGGCGGGTCACGCCACTCTGGCACAAAGATGATGAAGGACAGAGGCTCACTGGAGCGTTCCAGAAGATCCTGAGAAAGATGGCGAGACAATGAGAATCGATATTCCAATCTAACGAATTTGGGGTGAGATTAAGTGTCACACACCTCAAAGCGTGTCACCATGGCGTCCATGAGTTCCTCACAGAATGGAGGGTTTGCCTCAAATGAGCCACTGGCTGGAGAGAAGCTGAGAAATGGCCTGAAGACAGACATGAGGAAGCGATACAGTAAAGCAAATTAACTTCTCTGATAGAAGCCACACTCGCTTTTATCTAACAGCAGCAACAGAATAATTATAATAGTCACAAATGTAATCAAATTATATGTATTAGGGCTGTCAAGCGATTACAATTTTTTATCTAATTAAATGATGTGGCGATTAATTAATCGCCACATGTGGCAATGTGGCTGAGAAATAACCCCCAAGAGATCATTTAAAGTCATTATTGTGTAAAACATCAAATAGGCATTACAGATAGTAGCTTCAGAAAGAAACATTTTATTTGATTCAACTTTTGGACCATAAGGTTGAGTAAATGATGACTGAAATTTCATTTTTAAGTGAACTATACCTTTAATGTTTTATTTATTTATTTAAAATTAATATGGAAATATGAAATAATTTTTAATTAAGTTATACACCAAGTAAACTAAAACTGCCAGTAGGTGGTGGTAAATGTCTTAATGATTAAGTCGTTGAGTCATTCATTCATTCGATTTGTTGGCTGATTCATTCAGGAGTTAAGTAAATGATTCTCTTTATGAATGTTCCATTGAATCATTTGTTCACTTGATTTGTTTAAAACGCGGATTCAGAAATGAAACGCTGCTGTGTGTTGCTTGGAGACAAACAGTTCTGCTTTTTCTTTATATTTTTGTTGGCAAAACTAAGCAAGAGCAGACAATATTGTGTCTAAAATAACACAATATTAACTTCTTATTTATTGAACTGTTGTACAAAATCAGTATCACATTTGCACTTGTGCAATTCGGGACAAACGCAGCACTCGTGTGATATAGCTTCACTATATCATATGATATAAATATGAGACAAAAAACTGAAAAAGGGGCATTTTTGCCCCCATATCTTGAATTTTAGGGTCATTCTAACTGCATTCTATATATATCATAGTAATATATTGCTTTTCTGTCATGGTAAGTGTACACGTACACGCACACACACACACACACATACATATACATATGTATGTGTGTGCGTGTACACTTACTATGACAGAAAAGCATTATATTTTACTATGATAAATATATAAAACCAAAATAATGCAGAATCATTTTAAAAAACAATCTAATAAGATTTTAGAACTGCCTTTTTATAATACACAATTATTCTCAAACTGTTGGAACGTCACTTTTTATTGTGTGGCAATCAAGAACACATTTACATACCCTCGAGATCCAAAGAAGCCGTCGATGTCTGGAAATGCGGAGCAAAACTGCTTGAAATAGCAGTTCAGAGGAGAAGCGAAGCATTCAAATGTCACTCCAAACTTTTTGTTGAGAGTTTCAAAGACGGGAACAGGCAGTGCCCCCTGCAGGCCAGAGCCCTCGTTCACACCAGAGCCAAACATCACCTGTAAATTCACAACACGTTAATGCTGCATTTGCTTTCCTGATTGAATACCAATGCTTGTAAACTTAAGTCTTACCTGGTATCTTTTGATAAGGCACCACACACGAGACAGGAACTTTTCAAACCTTGGGTCATCTATACAGCTGTATCGATATAGGAGTTCCTGTTTATGCCAGAGAAAGAAATGCAACAAAATGAGAATCCAATGTAGTACAAGTTTCTGGTTTTAATTTGTTTTGAGCTAGTGTTAGCATGTACACACCAATTTGTTGAAATGACCGCGGTTGACCTTCACCATTTCCCCTTTATACCGTAGACAAGCGATGTCATTCTCGAAGTGCAGCTCAACACGTGGCTGAGGAGGAGACGGGATGGACAGTCTGACTGGATAACAATACACCAACCGGTTCTGAACCTCTGTCGACTCTGTGCTGTCCACTTTAAAGCAAAAAGAGTAGTTCAGAGGGGCTCTAAACAAAGTCAAACCAAGAGCAAATACTGGCATCAGGGCCAAAAATTCATCCTTTTTTGGAGTTGAAAAATTTTTTTCAGATTCATGGACATCTCCATCTCCTACCTGTATTTGATTGATTTTATTTAAATGTATTGCCATATCAGCTTCACAGGTTATTACACGGCTGATACAAATTCAACATTTAACAATATAATAAATACAATACCGTTTTATATATACAACTATATAAAAGATTCTTTAAATGGACCTATTAACAATTTATTACAAGTACATGTTACAAAGCAAGTCCTTCAAAGTTTGCCCAGATAAAAATCATTGTTTCATGACATTAAAAGGTACACTATGTAACTTTTTTGTTCAAAATTATCCATTTAAATAATGAGGTAATACATCGTCAATCCTCGTCAATCGTCAATCCATCGTCAAAGTTGCTCCGGCTACTTTGTATGGTGTGGGAGTGGCAGAGGTTAGTTGTCACAACGAGCGAGAAAGGTTGACATGGATCAGCTAAATCTCCAAACTCTAGAGAATCATCCGTTTTAAACAAATGCCAAACATAGGAGAGTCTGCTGGCAAAAAGAGAACGCAGCAGAGCTCGTAATAAAACCAGAATCAACATTGGCTTGGCTTCTCAGAGATGGCAAGAACTGAGGAATCTGAAATGTTGTAAAAGCGACACGGAGATAGAGCTGCACGATTCTGGATGAATTGAGAATCTCAATTTTTTTGTTTCAAATAGAGATCACGATTCTTCCACGACTCTAAACAAAATAACGTGTAATTTACTAGAGGTTCTGACAAAATGTTAATAGGTGCAGTCTATTTAACAATGTTTAATGAATTTGTTTTTTTGTTTTTTTTTAAATCGGATTGAATGGATGATTCAATGACTCACTCACAAATACTACACTTTTTTCATTAGTGGATGAATCAGTGGTTTTGAACGAATCGCTTGAATGATTCAATGACAACTATAAACATTTATACCAGCACTTCTGTGATAATTTGAATATTTGTAACAGAAATAATTATACTGTGTGGTTGAAAAGCCTGTTTATGAAGCCGTTTCACATGACAACTGCTCTATCTGGGTCAGTGGCAGCGCAAAGGCAGATCTGGATGTTCCGGTGTGATTTTGTCAAAGGTTTAATAGACATAGGAGAATCGTTGTCATTAAGGAATAAGGTGTTTGAATCGAGATCACGATATTTTAACGTTTAATTATGCTGATCTACGCGGAGATGATGTTTTTATTACTCTACAGGTGAGTAAGGTATTTTATTGAACAGATAAATTGCCATATGTAGCTCTCTAACAGAGTTAAAAGTAAAGCATTATCTATTGTGAAGGCTCATTTCATTATCGTTGTTGTAGCGCTGTGCTGGATTTTATTTTCAAGGAAGTATCGTGTCTATTAATGGGTAAAGCTACAGTAATGTCTTCAGCTAGTCAGGTTGAGATCCTTTCCATCTAAACTGGTTATATCTCTTAAGCCTAAATAGTGAATTATTTATGAACAGTAGAATAACCATATTCATCCACACAGTCACGCGGAGCGGAATCACATTCAAAACAACATTCTTACGAAAAATGCATTCAGTTTTGTTTTTTAACTGCTAGAGGGCCAAAAGTTACATAGTGTACCTTTAAAAATTGGGCAGAGCAAAATAAAAAAAAAAACAGACAAGTTGATGCTACAACACTGACAGTTTAGAGTTTCTTCAGCCTTCAATAATTGCCCATGAGGCCTATCCCACCACAGGATTACTTCAAATAATTTGTTTTTCCTCACATTCTGCTTGCCATTTCCATCTCCTACCTGAGATGTTGCACTCTTTAAGCAGAGTGAGGTGAGCCTGGCGGATCCTGCGCACATATTCCGCAGAAATGTGATAGATCTTTGAACAGATGCCCTCAACAGAGTCCTTCGCCACGGACGCCACGTGAGGGCCGCACTGCTTCCGTAAGTGCTCGAGCCGATCCTGAGGAATGATCCCATTACGGTCATGTATATGTACGCCTTAAAATGCTGTCTAGGTAGGAGCCTCAGAACAAAACTACTGAGAATGTACCATGTAGTCCTCCTTGCTGGCAGAATGGTCTCGTCTCAGCCAGTTCATCGTGTCCTCGACGTTCCACTTCACCACCTTCCGACTATCAGGAGTTGCATTTCTGTCCAAACATGAAATATACTTTCAGACGACATTCATGTTAGTCTCACAACTTTAGTAACCAACATGAATAATTACCTGGAGTCAATCATTTTCTTGGCCGCCTCTGCATATTTAAACAAGAGTTTCCTGGCCTCTTCCTTGTATTTGATCCGAGAGAGCCTAACATTTGTTGCGAGGAAAGTTAGAAAATTATAAAACCATTTCCATATTGAACACAAAAGCAATAAGGAACTTGGTTATATGACAAACACTGATGTTTTAGTACCTGATGGGGATGTCGTTCATGATCTCTCTGAACATGGACGGGGAAATGACCGGGTCGCACTCACTGGGCAAGAGCGGATCCACACCTTTATCCACCACTTTTCTCTCCAAAAGCCAGCGGTTGAAGGATTCCCGTGGAGGCTCTATGCCTGAAAACAGTTAGTCAATCTCCAATTATTCCTAAATAATCATTTCTAAATTACAATTACACAGTTTAGAAGTTTGGGGTTTGTAGGATTTAATGTTTTTGAAAAATTCAATATTGCAAAATATTACAATTTACAATAACTGTTTTCTACTTGAATATGCAAAGCTGAATTTTCAGCATCATTACTCCAGTTTGTCACATGATCCTTTAGAAAGCATTCTAATATGCTGATTTGCATCTCAAGAAATGATTATTTTTATTATCAATAGTGATCGACCGATATTCATTTTTTTTTAGAACCAATACCAATAATTTGTGTTTTTGTGCCCGATAACCGATATGCAGAACCAATATTTATTTACTGTTATACTTCTGTTTTTGACACAATTGAACTGAACTGAAACCATTTTATTTATAACAATCACTCCCTCCTTGCATAGAAAACAAAACAAATCTTATTTATTCAAAAAATTATTTATAAAAAGCATCAGCAGCAACACTAATGTTAACAATAAGCAAAATGTAGAATGTCTTCAATGTTTTCAGATGGAGAAAATAAATTAAAGACAGGAGTCATATCAACTTTGCAGAAACGTAATACATTTTAAACAACAGTTTTAGTAGATTTATAAGCTGTTTAATAGGCTAAAGAGTGAAGAATAATTTGCTGGATAATGTTAAATAACTGAATAATATACTCTGGAATATTGAAATATAACAAACAAAACATTGTATTTTATTGCATTTCTCAATTGGTATGTTATATCAGAATTATTAATAATGTTTTTGTCGTTCTAGATTATGAAATATCTGCTGTTTATCTATGCATTTACACAGAACTATACTCAAACTGCGATCGCTCGCGGAGATAATTATTTCCATAGAGTTGTGTTTACTTGGATGTTTATTAGCGAATGAATGGTTATATAGTAAATGTTTATATAATTACGGTGTTTTAAACAAGTGAATCTTGTTAAAAGTTACATGCGGTGTCCGTGCTGGAGAATCTGAGTGAACAGCAAAATGCAGACGACTTCACAAGACTAATGATGAGCATATAGACAACAGAGAGAGAATTAAATTCAGCGTATTTATTTCCAACATGTGCTCATTCATGGCTGTATTATTTAATTCATGTAAAGTGATTATCTTACGTGGCTCTGTGAGCATTAATGGCTGGTATGTTAAATAAAGTTTACTAATTACAGCAAAGCAGGTAAGTATACTTTACCTGTGCATGCCGTTGTCTCGACTCCCCTCAGATGCGCTGTAATGGCGATCCTGTGCGCAATTCTCAAAACACCCACAAGATGGCGGCGTTTATCAGTATATCCGATATTACAAAACCGATATCCGATTATAGTAAAATGCTTATATATCGGGGAAAATATCGGTCGATCTCTAATTATCAATGTTGAATGCAGTTGTGCTGCATAATAATTTTGTAATACACTTTTTCAAGATTTTTCAGAAAGATCAAAAGAACAGCATTTTTTTTGAAAAATAAATCTTTTGACATTATAAATGTCTTTGTCACTTTTGATCAATTTAATGCACCCTCGCTTAATAAAAGTATTAATTTCTTTACAAAAAAATCCTCCATTATATCCATTATATAAAGTTTATAAACTAGTTGTAACAATTATTTATATAGCTCATCCTCCTCAGCAAGTTACTAAATGATTTAAAAGAACCGTGCAGCATTTAAGATTCAAACTTTGAGAAAGCTTTTTTTTTTTTTTTTAAATGGGAAAATACTTAGTACTTGACAGCAGCGTCTCACATACCCTCACGCTGAGAGCACAGCTCGTGGTAGTGCTGCCGCAGTTTGGTGGTGAGTTGTGCTCTCTGCAACTCGATCTCCGGGTGTGGAGGGAGGTGGTTCGCTGGGGCTCGCTCTCGGATCACAGCGTTGGTCTGAATGTCCAGGTCCCAGTACACTCTGAAACACAAAGTCCAGTTCAGACATGTCACAGCGCAGAGTCATATCATGTTTATAGAGCTTAACAGCTGTAAGAGCTTAATATGAACTCTAAAATAACTAGAAAATCAAAGTAATGTCTAAGCAATAGAGCTGCTGCTGCACCATTAATTATTATTACAAGGTCTTGATCTTGATTCAAAAACCCACGCAAACTTATTCCTAAACAACAATGATTCAGCTCTGTCTAATAAACCTTAGATAAGTACAATCACACCGAATCAAATCTGTGTTGGCGCTGCCACTGATCCAGAGAGAGCAGTTGTCATGTACAGATATGAAACAGCTTCACAAACAGTCTTTTTAACCTCACAATATCATTATTTCTGTCTCACAATAATTCAAATAACCATAGACATTCTGGTATAAAAGTATATACAGTATAGATATAAACATTGATGTCTATGGTAGTGATCAAAATAGACTAAATCAGTAAAAATCTCCTGTTGAAAGTAACTTGAAGCTTCAAATAAATATTATATTAATTATACACCAGTAGGTGGCGACAAGTGACTCATTTTAAGTGACACATAAAAAAAAAAATCATGTGATTTTGCACGATGGGACGGCATAACTGGACTAATCAGCGGACCGATCTCGAGCATCTGAAAGCATCTCCTTTTGCATTGAACTTTGAGGGTCGTAACTTTGCAGATGTTGTTTATGCTCAAACAGCAATATTACACACTAACTAAAGTTAAAACAGTCAAATCATAATCAACCCCCCTTTTAAAGCAGATGCTTTCAGCCAAAGCGACTTATAGATGAGGAACATTGCAAACATGGGACAAATCGAAAAAGACGAGCTCCGTACTCACACAGAGGGCCGGTACGGAGCCGGCGCAGGCACACTGGCCTGGCCTTGTTTATCATCTGTGGCGTTGACCCAGGGTTTGACTCCTGGCGTGCTGGGAGAAATAGGGACAGTAGGAGTGGTTGGGGTGACAGGAATCTCAACCTGAAATCAGAAAATGTATTCACTAAAAATGCCTAAAACCAACAGTTGTTGCTAAATAGATATTTATTACAGAAATATCAAATAAGCATGCTACTTCACATCTATTTCTGCTATTAGCACGAAAACTGACCTTCGGCCTCTTGAAACTGTTAGGGCCCGCTTGAGAAGCATCCTCTGAAGGATGTCTCTTACGCTGCCCGTTTCCCAGGCCTGCGTCGCTTATCACCTCACCAGAGGCTGGAGCCGCGTTCAACCCCAGAGGATCCGACTGAAACAACGGCAAGGACAGTGTTGTTATTATATTATTAAGTAAAGCTGAAATAAAATATAAATATTAGATGGAAAACTTAAACCACCAGATAAGAAAAACTACCAGAAATAAAATAAGTTTAGGAAACAAAATTACTAAAACTAAAATAAAATTAAAGCTAAATAGAAAGATTAAAAAAACAAAAACTAATAAAAATGTCAAAAGCACATAATACTAGTTTAAACTAAAATAAACACTGGAAACGAACCTGTACGAACCTGCTGAATGAATGATTCAATGACAAATAAATGTAACAGTCACTTGTCGCCACCTACTGGCATAACGATGTAATGATACAATCGTTATTTGTAATGCCAAGTTACTTTTAAAAGGTGATTTACTCTATTTTGATCACTACCATAGGCTTCAGTGTTTATATCCGAATAATAAACTTTTATCCTAGTACTTCTGTGATAATATAAATATTTGTAACACAAAAATAACAAAACTGTGTCAAAGGTTTATTATACGCAGGTGGATAGTTGTCATCGCTCGGGTGTTTGAATCAAAATCGTGCAGCTCTAATAAATAATACTAAAATAACACTGATATAGGAAAACTATTACACATTTTGTATTATATCTAAAGAACCTGTATAAACAATAAACCCTGTCAAAGTTCTTCCCCAAATGTTACATTCATAATAATGTGATTTAATTGGTTTTGAAGGCTGAACTTACAATGACATCATGTTGCCCCAGGACTGGCATCTCCCACAGCGACTGGTTAGTGAATCGATTGAAGTAATATGGCCGATTCTCCCTTTTACTCCAACATTTTGACCATCCAGCCTGAATCAGCTCATCTGAAAGTGAAACTAAAAATCAGATGCATAGATTCACAGGGTGTCCCATTGGTCACTTAAGCCTCACAGATACGGACCTGGCAGCTCTTGGATGGGTTTGCTGGTTGAGGGCGAGAATGGAGCCGCCTGTGACGTGGACCCGGTGGGCGACATGACCAGTGCCGAGTCTGCCTTTATTGTTCCGTGGTTTTCACTCGTCATAGCTCCTCATTTGTCCTGTCTTATGATAGAAAAGGTTTCATCTTTACAAAATGAAAGCATTGCGATTCTAAGAGCACTAAAGGTCATTTTAAAGGGGATAGTTCACCCAAAAATGAAAATTCTGTCATTATTTACACACCCTCATGTCGTTTTAAACCTGTAATACCTTAAGCAAGACAAATTAAGATATTTTTGATGAAATCCATGAGCTTTTTAGCCTCCAATAGACTGCAAGGTTATTACCACTTTCAAGGCCCAAGGTGATTTAATGATGTCTTTATTACATTTCTCGGCCTTGAAAGTGGTAATAATGGAAGCCAAAAAGCTCACGGATTTCATCAAAAATATCTTAATTTGTG
Source organism: Elopichthys bambusa (assembly GCA_037101425.1). NCBI lineage: Eukaryota > Metazoa > Chordata > Actinopteri > Cypriniformes > Xenocyprididae > Elopichthys > Elopichthys bambusa. The sequence goes on along the minus strand of CM074440.1, from coordinate 2,557,711 downwards.
TTCTGAAAATGAACAAAAGTCTTATGGGTTTGGAACGACATGAGGGTGAGTAATAAATGACAATTTTCATTTTTAGGTGAACTAACCCTTTAACCCTAAACATGTTTGGGGTCTGACATAGTGTATAAAACATTAATAAATGCAAAATAAATTTTACATCATAAGCTTACTTTGTGATAAAAAGAAAGATTAAAGTTTCAATAATAAAGTTTTGAATAGGTCAAAAGAACATTGAGTCAACACAGTACAATTCAGTTCAACTTTATTAATTCCCAAAAGGGAATTCAGTTGTGGACATACAAATAAAAACACAGACTGACACAGCCTGTAATCAATGAAATAGTTGAGTAAGTTGAACTAAGTCTGCTTGGGAGGATGTGAAAGAAAAACTGCAGGGAAAATAATGAAACAAACATACTGAAAGTGAAACTTTGGATCCTCCATTAGTTACACATGCACTAAGAGAGTTCGAAAGTGTTTCAAACAATCATTTAATTCATAGATACGAGATATGATTACCATGGTAATTTTCAATTCAATTCAACTTTATTCATTGTAAATAAAATAGAGACTGAAGCAGAATCCTGTAGTTGAGTAAGAGGTAAGAAAATGACAGATTTTTCTTTTTTTTCTAAGTCTGCTTGGGTGAATGTGAAAGAAAAACTCTGCAGGAAAAAAATGAAACGTAAACATAATGAAAGTGAAACTTTGGATTCCCCATTAGTTACACATGAAGTAAGAGAGTTCAAAAACAATCACGTCATTCAAATGATAAACGATTATCATGGTAATGTTTGGTATGGGATGTCCAGTGACCAAGTACCTTGTAAATTATATTGTACATTGTCAAGTATTCAGTAATTCAGTATCATGGTACACTGATGGTAATGTTTTTAAATTATATATAGACACTCTGTGTACTTCTGAGGAATACCATGGTAATACCATGGTAAATGTGAAGGCACCATGGTATTACGCTTAACATTTATTTCGCTGTCCCGATTAAATATTGACAGAAAGTAATTTATCGCTTAATCTCAGAAAAGACACGAACGGCGTGTTTTTCCTCAAATAAACCTTTCAAAAAGCACTATGGCGGTGACATGGTACAGTAATGTATCGGATAGTAATACGATTTTACCATAGTATTACAATACGTCTTTTAGTTAGTAACCCCGGGTATCAGATCTTGTATCTATTCTACGAATGTGTTTACTGCGTTTATCGTCGTTAATAAGAGCACAAATGAGTGAAAGAAGGGCACGCATGCGCCTGCTACGCCGCCCACCCCAGATCGAGCCGCCCGAAAACAAACCCGAAGGAGGAGGAGAAAAACATCCAACAAAGAGCTACGGCAGCACAAGACTCTGTGCTGGATAGAGCAGGTAAAATAAGATCAAGTGGCGTATCATCTGACTTCATTTGGGCACAGAAAGGACGAGGATACATAGGGCCATCAACACAGTGTGTCAAACTGCTCATTTATTGAGTTTAAACCCCGTCAATTTTCGACCGTTACGACCACAAATTTTAGGCGCGCACTTCTGCTTCGTGGAAACGGTCGACAAGATGGCGCGCGCTCTCGCATACTAGGCGCCGCGCTCACTGCGCATTATAATGTCTGTTTATTGCGTGCATTACGCACGTTTGCAGCAACCGAGGGGATATTATTGTGCCCCGTGCATTCCGCCACTCGCCCATAGGTCTAGTGCTGCTCTTCAATGGCTGAATCCCTTACCTTGGAGAGGTTTGATCGGAGTCCTCAATAGGCTTTGCTCTATTCGGTTCGGACCCGCCTCCGCCTCTCCCTCCCCACCGACTCCGCCATCTTGTATCGGGCACTCGGACGCAGTTAATGCGCAGGCGCGGGTTTAGTTGCCATCCGCAGTGAAAGTCGTCAAACCCGAGCGGCCATTTGTAGAGCGGCATTAATTCATTTTCAGTCTACTGTGAAACGAAATGACAAACATAAATTAATTGTTTTGTTTATTTATAGGAAACCGTGTGAACGTTCTTTGTTGTTTGTACAAATCAGCTTTGGCAATGGCTATGTTTTGAATGTATTATTATTAAAGAAAGCACATCAAAACTCCGTTAAAATATAAGATAGGACATGTAAGTATATGAAATCCAGTCATAAACAGATATTTAAGACCCAAATTAATCCTGAAGTCTTAACACTTAGCATACACCTCAACACCTCCTCTATCATCATTATATTGCAGTTACACTTTTAACCGTTTGTGTTGTGCACTCATAGAACAAGGTACCAGAAGAAACCTAAAGATGTTCTTGACTTTTACAAATTAAAATTTACAAATAAAAGCTGTTTAAATAATTGTTTTCTTGTCAATGTTTGCTTATGAACTCTACCACCGTTCCACTTTTACACATTTTACTTATGTCATTTGAACTATATTTGTGAATTACACATTCATATATATATATATATATATATATATATATATATATGCATTTAAATTGGACTTCTGGTTAGATGCTGGCTGTTTGATTGGCTCTGTATTTGTACTCTGCACAATAATCAAATATGAATATCTAAATAAATTATACATCTAGTTAGGTATGAATACATTTTCTGACAGTGTGATTTTACTATTATTTATGTAATATTGTAGTATTTAGGCCTATTAATATTTTTATACTTTTCAGTTTTCATTTTAGTTTAAGTTTTAGTAATTAAGTTGTGCTTTTGTAATTTTTAAAAAATATTTATATTATAGCTTTTATTTATTTTGATTTTTATGTATCATACTATATGTGTGTGTGTGTGTGTGTGTATGTATATATATATATATATATATATATATATATATATATATATAAGGCCTCAAGCCATTCATCAGGGATGGTGGTCTACAGAAGTTGTGCAAGGCCTCTGAGGGAATTCTGGTCTTCGGTGGGAAACCAAATCAAATATTGTTGTTTCTAAACTTGTGCTACTCATTTGCCTGGTATAAAGAATACGGGACGCATTTCCACGCCCCTACTTTCAAACAGGTTTAAGCCTATAACTAAAAAGGAAAATTTGATATGCTCACCCAATAATTGGTGGCCAAAAACCATCAAATGGCATTTTTTTCTGAACTTGATTCTCCAAAGTGAGCTCCACCTTGGTCCTCTGTGGTTTTAAGCTAAACCCATTTCTTGCATCATGTGATTCTATGAAACCTTGGTTTCTAAGAAGTCATGAAGTAATTTAAGGTTTAGTCTCCAAAAATTAAAGGGCAGACGACTGGAATCTGTTTAATGCAGCCTGGAGCCATCGTTCCACTGCCTCACATTAAATAATGTGAACTTTTAGAAAAGCAGCAACTATTTAGTCAATGAAACAAAATTCAGTGATTTGCTGCATGTTAATCTTTGGAAAATGTTTTCTTTGCACATCGTCATGCTTATGAATTTTGCCACAAGGTCATATGGCATGAGGCAAAGAGGAACACCCTTTTACTTTCTTTTACTCCCATATATAAACTGAGAATAGTGAACCCAGACAGGGAAGCAAGAGGATTTAAACAGGCATTTCACTGATGATTTCCAGACTGCAAGAAAATATCTGATTCTTCTAAGAGTTTATATCTGAGAAACACTAAAGTTACCCCGCCTGTATTTCCACACCGCTGTAAGTATTCTATTATTGTGAAAGGCACTACAAAGGTATTTGGGGAGGGAAATATGGGAATAAGCTGTAATGCTTGCACAAAATGTGTACAAAGTTTATGGTTTCTCTTTGTGCCATCACTCAAAAGAGAACGAATGCCTTCCCAGCACAAATGGAGGTAGGTTTATGTTTCTATAAGGCTAATTTGGATATTTGCACTCGTTTATGGATATCGGACATCACCTGCTTTTTAAATTTAGAACTTTATAGAAGCTTTTTACATTATTGGTTCATATGATTTATACAGTGTCCTTCATGAAGTGGTTTTGGCATTTAGAAAATCTGCATGTCAAAGAAGTAAAATATCAATTATCTTCATATTTCATTACTATGTTTTAAAAATAATATGACGAGGAGATTTTACTGGGGAGAACTGTTTTAATTATAGATAAATTCTAATTAGTTTAAATGTGGTACATTTATATTGTTTTGCCCTTGGCTTTAACCCAAATTCACATATCTGAAATGTTCAGATGTTGCCATAATTCAATTTGTCTCACTAGTTATTATATTAATTATTAAATATAAATATTACACTCTAAAAATGCTGGGTTAAAAACAACCTAAGTTGGGTAGAAAATGGACAAACCCAGCGATTGGGTTGTTTTAATCCAGCTGTATTGCTTGCTTAAAATGAATCCAAAATATGTTGGAAATTAACATTTATTAATATGTTTAATAAATGAATATTTATTAATAAGTTTAATGAATAATAATTAATAAACATTTATTAAATTGTTTATTAATAAATGTTCACCTTTTGATTATTATTGTTGCCTCTAGTAATTATGTGTCTGATTTTTAATTTCTAACATATTTTGGGTTCATTTTAAGCAAGCAATACAGTCATTTTTAAACAATAGTTGGGTTAAATAAAACTGCCCAGCATGTTGGGCAAACATTTAACCCAGCCGCTGGGTTTCTCCATTTTTAACCCAACTTGGGTTGTTTTTGAACCATCATATAGAGTGTACATTCATCATTAATGTAAATCAAGATTAATGTAAATTCTTCTGTCACCGAAACAAATTCCATGTGTGTGCAAGCATACTTGGCAATAAAGCTCTTTCTAATTCTGATTAATAATTATATAGTACCATAATATACATTTTTTGTCATTTAAAAATACATATACATACACAGTTGCAGTGCTATCTTCCAATGTAACCGTTTAATAACACATATCTTGAATGTAAAGTGTTTATTTTGCTTGTGTAACATTGTTTCACTTATTATGTTTGAGGTATTTTGAGGTATTTTGGGGTATTGACCTGGAGAAGCAATCTTGTGTTTGTGAACTGTAGTAACCCTTCTCAAAGCAAACATCACCTTATGGCCGAAAACATTCCATATCTAAACGATTTCCACATGGAATGGATTGTTTATTTCACGATTTACTGCAACTTGATTTAAAAAAAAACAAAAACGTATGTTTCACAAAGAACGTTCATCCTGCCTGAAATGTAAAGACTTCTGGCTTCATTGGGCGTCATTTTGTGTCAAAGGTCACCTATTGGTATTGCACACGGACAATGCGTTTCCTGAAAGTTATTGTCTCAGAGGAGTAATTACCTTTGGATGCTTAAAAAGCTCCTAAGCCCATGTAGGGTTTTATACAAAATGAATGAGGCATTTGTAAAACTTTCCGCCTGCCTGAGATCATCTTCTTTGAAGCGAGAAAAATCAGCCGGACCCTGGGGTCAATGACCTTAAAAAGCCCATTTGCGGGACAGTTTGTTTTAGTCCTGTTTGTTCCTGTTGGGTGACTATAGAGACAGCTGCCTCCAGCGACTATACGCACACATGCGACCTCCAAGAGAGCGACCTTATTCAAGCTGTTGGCCATTGCATCTCTATTATATTGGTTATTTTGCTTGCTAAGTCATACTTTTACTATTATGTTTAGTAATTTAAACAAACTCTTAGATGTAATTCAGTCCACACCATTCGAGCTATGTACATGAATGAAAAGCATTGCAACATCTCAGAACACCTTAGCCAATTTGCCAAAAACCTCTCAAAACACTTTAGGAACTGCATAGCAACGTCCTAGCAACCACCCAGAATTCTCACAATTGCTTAGCAACCACCAAATACACTTTAGCAATCACACAATACACCATGGCAACTGCATAGTAACACCCTAGAAACCATGTACTCATTGGGGATGCAGCCTCTATCCCTCTTTCTCTCTCTCTCCTCACTGCCTCTGCTGTCCATTGAGTCCATGGACCATTTTCATATTTCTGGGTTTAAGCAGAAGTTGTCATAGTTGGGTTAAACTCAAAGCCACTTGAAGCGACATGACAAAAAGCATAACACCTGCTAATGCTGCAGTACACAGAGAAGGAGACAAGAGGCTGTTTTTTTTTTTTTTTTGCATGGATGTCAATGGAGGAGAAGCTTTACTACGTTTAATAAACTGCTTTTGTGAGGAAATAGTTAATGAATCGACAGCCCATCAGCTAATCTTCAACATGTTTAATCTATCGATCTATTTTTAGAGTTTACACCAAAAAAATAATAAAAAAAATGCTGTTTTATAAGAGACGTCACGGACAATTGCGCGACATGTATGATTCAGTTTACGACACTTCTCATTCATTTTTATGGTATCCGCTGTCGCACAACTCTAAAAGAAATTAAATGGCGTCAAGGCTGTAATGTGATTGGTTATCAAGGCACACGTGATCCAAGTTAGCCGTTACGCTTTTTCCAGCTAAACTTCTATAGCGGTGTATGGGAGACGACAGCAGATACATATATATATATATATATATATATATATATATATATATATATATATATATATATATATATATATATATATATATATATGCATTTGCTCTAATAGAAAAATGAAATTTTTACGACTTCCCAAAAGAGGGAAAATATCAAGAAATTTATTACAGCAGTCAGAAGAAAGAAAGATGTCGATTGCCGTCATTCCCTCAGCCCTTCTATTAGAAACACCTTCGTAGCGGCATTATTCGTTTTTGTCATTTACTGCCAAGGTAATATAACACAAAGTATAGTGTTATAAATGTGTAGTAATTAAAAAAAAAAAAAAAAAAAAAATTAAAAACTTTACTAGATTTGAGATGTTGATAACTGTGGAAACGCGTCACGTCATCGCAGTCCGTGAGAAGTGTCCTTTCAGACGAGGCAAACAGTCTCTCCTCCTCTGCACTATAAACACACACGCAGAGATACACTCTTCACACACACTGCTACAGAAACGAGAGCGGAAAGACCTGGACATCTTTGGCTGGATATTTCTTTTTACATACGCTTGAAAGGCAAGATTATTCTCTCATTTGCTTTGCTGTCTCTGTATATTTAGCTGTCAGCGCCTATTTCCCCGTTGCCGCACTGGAGAAGCTCTTTGGTGCAGGACTGTGCATGGAAAGATAAAACTGCAATGGAGTTTATTTCTCTAAAAGAGTCTGATAACTCTGATGTGTGATGTGATCTTTTAAAACTAATAAATGAGGAGGGATTTCTTTGTGCAAGAGATTTAGATTTGAATTGAGCTATTATTTTATGTTTATTTCATTATTTTTAAAAAAATCTATTTTAATATCTATCTTATGGAATGAACATTGTCAGAGATGCAGAATATAAATGAATCTTTTCATTCTTTTTTTTCACTATTTCTTCTTTAACCTTTTTTGATGATGCTGATTGATCCTAGCTCTCGTTTTTCTCTTGATCACTTTGTTAAATTGTTGTTTTTCAGGTCTACTGAGGAATCATGAAAGTCTCTGTCATCTTTCTTCTTTCACTCGTCACGATGACCTTAGCAGAGCCTCCTGGATGCAAGATCCGCATCACTGACAGAGGACTGGAGATGTGTAAGATATATAGCCCAATATTCAGACTTAAAAATGCATCTATTATCATATAGTAGTCTATGAAAGCCTGGCCTCTGTTTGACGTCTTTACAGTGAAGGCAGAGACAAAGAATTTCGTGGAAGGAGAGTTGAGTGACATCACCATGCCAGAGATGCGTGGTGCCGAGGGCCGCTTTCAATACACCATCAAAGAGTATGTTTATATTTCATCTACTGGATTTCCACTTTCATGGAAATCATGTCTCAACCGGCGCCCTCATGTGGTTATTCACACACAAAGACCATGTGGATGCAAATGCCAGAGTTGTGCACCACTCAGAAATGAATTAAGAATATCTTTTCATTTCCAATTCAATTCCTCATTTGTAACTGAGGTAGCAAAGAGGATGCATAATTGAGAATGTAAGGAAGTACAATAATTTAAACCATTTGAATTCAAGGAAATTCAGATTTGTAACTATAAAGCAAAGTTTGTAATATTCTCTAGTTTGAATATTGAAAAAAGTTTTGAGGTTTGAAGGTTTACAAATTAGAAAGAGGAACGATCAAACCTTTGAGTGAATCCATACAGTGGGCTCTAATTCTAAGCTCATGTCTCTTTAGTGTGAAGATCACGGAGCTGAACCTGACGTCTGACCTGCGCTTCCAGCCTGATGTGGGGCTGCTGTTCGAGGTGCAGAACTCCTCCATCACCCTGAACTTCCAGAGACGCATCCTTTACTGGCTCTTGTGAGTCTGACGTGCATCTGTAGCAATCGAGCAGAAAACTTGAGGTTACAAACAACAATACCCCATACAAAAAAATTAGTATACTTCTTTTAAACTTAAACTAAGAAAGTAAATTTTAAGTTTACCTTTTATGTACTTACACTTAAGTATACTTGACTTATACTGAATACTTACAGTATACTTGTCTAAGTATACTTGTACTCAATCGGATATAGGCCCCTTTAAAAGTATAATTACAATGGTAACACTTTACAATAAGGTTAACATTAGTTAATGTATTAACTAATATTAACTAACAATGAGCAATGCGTTTGTTAATGTATTTGTTAATCTTTGTTAATGTTAGTTAATAAAAATACAGCAGTTCATTGTTTGTTCATGTTAGTTCACAGTGCATTAACTAATGTTAACAAATGCAACATTTGATTTTAATAATGTATTAGTAAATGTTGAAATTAACATTAACAAAGATTAATAAATGCTGTTGAAGTGCAGTTCATTATTATTTCATGTTAACTAATGTAATGTAGTTAACTAATGTTACCATTATAATTATTCTATATAATACCTAAATAACTAATACCTAAATATGAGCATACTAGTGTACTTAAAGTCAAAATAAGTAGTAAACTGATTTTAAGTTCACAAAGAAAACTCACAATTATACTTTCATTATAAAACTACTAAGCTAGTAGTTTACTAAGAGTATACTTCACACTAAAAAAAATGTGCTAAAAGTATTTAACTAGTAAATTATCAGTATACCTATAAGTTCACTTGTAGTATAGTTGCAGTACAAAAAACATAGATGTAAACTGTACTCAATGTTTACTACTGTTAATACTTAAAAAGTATTCTTTTATACACTAAAAAGCGGACCAATTTAGTCCCAAGTAGCATTGAAATAGTACACTTACAAGTATACTACTAGTGTATTGATATTAGTATACTTACTACATAAAGTATACTTAAAAATATACTTGAACTTAACTTATACTTAAGTATAAGTATACTTAATAAAATCAACTTGAAGTATCCATATTTTTGGACTTTTATTAATAAAGGATGCATTACATTGATAAAAAGTGACAATAAAGACATGTATAATGTATTCAATTAAATGTTGTTCTTTCTATTCATCAAAGAATGCTGAAAAAACACTGTATGATGGTTTTCACAAAAATATGAAGCAGCACAACTGTTTTCAACATTGATAATAATCAGAAATGTTTCTTGAGCAGCAAATCATCATATTAGAATGATTTCTGAAGGATCATGTGACACTGAATAAATTACATTTTAAAACATATTACAGTAGAAAACTGCATATCATACATGGTCTGTAGAGTTGTTACATGATGTAGTTTCAAACTTTACTACAACAAGATGAGGTCTCCCCCTTTCTCTCCATTAGTTATGATGAGGGAGCCATCAACGCCTCAGCTGAAGGTGTCAACATCTTCACAGTCCTCCATCTCAGCAAAGACAAGGAGGGCCGTCTCAAGATCTCCAACATCACCTGTGATGCGTCCATTGCCAAGATGAGGGCCAGATTTGGCGGGACCCTTGGGTACTTGACTGTATTGAACTTTGAGCATGTTTATTGCAAGTGACACATGATTTGTGAATTAAATACATTGTTTGCTCAGCATTTTGCATTATATGGCACGTTCTTATGTGCCTCAAAATATTCTCACAGGAGGGTTTATGACTTTATCGGAACGTTCCTGACTACAGGAATGCGCTTCGTCTTAAATAAACAGGTTTGTTTGCTTTTTCCAGCCAGGATTAGCAGATGCATGTCATGAAGTTTGCATATCATTGCTCAATATATTTGAACTTTAATCACATTAAAATTAATTTTAACACATTTTAATGGAACTTTTGCATATATGTCTCTGTCAGATTTGTCCTGCCTTGAATCATGCTGCACTAGTTTTGGTTAACCAGCTACTGGAAACAATCCCAGGTTAGAGAACATCATAAAACTGTTGTGATACATTGATCTGGCAGACACGGGTGTTTACCTGAATGTGTTTTTCAGTGCGCACGGAGGTGGACAGTTACGTAGGCATTGATTACTCACTGCTGAGTGACCCTGTGGTGACAGAAACAAGCCTTGATATGGATTTTAGGGTGAGTGACAGATGCAGAGATGACATCCAGCTCCCCCACTCTGGATGTAATGGGTGGAGCTTGATTTATTCCAGCTCCACCTCTGTGGACCTAATAGGTGGGGTTGAGGTTTAGGGTGTGGCTGTACCTTCAAGCTCCACCCATTACATCCATAGAAGGGGAGCTAAATGTCACCCAAAATTTATTTTAAGACTGAAAATGTATTTTCTTGCCCCTTGATGTACATTTTCTAATATATTTTGGAATTTGTACTACGTGGTTGCATTTGAAAGATATATTTTCTCATGCCGTGATGTTTACGACATATATTTAGTATAAATTCTACATATATTTTGGCCAGAATACATAACATAACATAACTGTGGAAGCTTGTTTCCACCATGAAATAAAAAGTCAAAAAGGTAATTGCGACTTTCTTTCTCATAATTGCAAGTTTTTTCTTGTGAGATATAAAGTCAGAATTGCATGATATAATCTCACAATTCTGAGGAAAAAATATATCATGCAATTCTGACATTATAACTTGCAATTGCGAGGAAAAAAAAGTCAGAATTGTGAGATATAAAATCAGAATTGGGAGTTATAAAGTCAGAATTGCGAGATATAAAGATATAAATATTTATATTTATAGATATTGCATGATATATAGATATAAACTTTATAACTTTATAACTCGTAATTCTGACTTTATATCACGCAATTCTGACATTATAACTTGCAAGTGCGAGGAAAAAAAGTCAGAATTGTGAGATAAAAAGTGGTGGAAACAAGCTTTCATACATAACATAACAGTTTTTTTATGGTTCAAATTAATAGTTTTTATATTTTATCTTTATTTTATGTATTTCTCTCCCTCTCTTCTGCACAGGGCATGTTTTACGACCTTAAAAATATGAACGAGACCCTAGTGAACTACGCTGTGAATCCCGTAGTGAGAGAGTATGATCGTATGGTCTATCTCTCTCTCTCTGAGTACTTCTTCGACAGTGGCCTCTTCTCTTACTTCAAAGGTGGCCTGTTCCAAACGCAGATCGCAAACGAACGAGTAAGACGCCATCTAGTTCGTTTCAAAGGCATGGTACAAAAATAAGGCAAAAACAACTATTATTCAACTCATTTCAGATGCCAAAGGACTTAGAAGTGCTCCTCAGGACCACCTACTTAGGGACAATCATGATGCTGGTGAGTAAAATTAGAATGTCTATATATATGCAACCACATAGCAAAACCCCGGCATCCACCTATTCTCTGTATTTGTTCTGTCCTATAAGAACCCAGCGCTAATGGATCAGCCTCTGTCACTGGAGATAGAGGTCACCGCTCCTCCTCGCTCCACTATCAAGACGTCTGGTGCCAGTGTGGCCGTCAACGCTATGGTCAAAGTGTTGGTTCTCCCGGCAGGAAAACCACCAGTACAGCTCAGCAGCATGACCATGGTGAGAACTATAATATACACAATCCCATAATTAGTTTTCTGATGAAGTGATGCAATAAACGCACCAAATTTGACCTTGTTTTAGGAAGGTAAATTCAACGCGAAAGTGTCAATGAAGGGCAAGCGCTTGACTATCCATTTAGATCTGAGAAGGTAAATATAATGTTCAGACATTTAACTGTATTTGACACTCACCTTTAACATTGATTTTGAACTGAGAATCTGTTTTCAGGTTCAAAATTTACTCCAATCAGTCTGCTCTGGAGTCTTTAGCTGTAAGTTTCCTAAAATGTTTCAATTTCACTTTGAATACACCTGATGCAAAACCAACCAAGAGCGGATTTTAAATGTAACGAACATTTTTCCTTCAGCTTATTCCACTGCAAGGTCCCCTGAAGACGATGCTGCAGATATCTGTGGTTCCTCTCATTAACAGTAAGTGAAACCATATATTATATTTTTGTTTACGTCCATAAAAAGTTTGGGGGCGTTAAGATGTTTCAGTGTTTTTGAAAGAAGTCTTCTGCTCACCAAGACTGCAATTATTTGATCAAAAACACACTAAAAACAGTAACATTGTGAAATATTATTACAATTTAAAATAAATGTTTTATATTGTAATATATTTTAAACTGTAATTTATTCCTTTGATCAAAACTGAATTTTCAGCATCATTACTCCAGTCTTCAGTGTCACATGATCCTTCAGAAATCATTCTAATATGCTGATTTGATACTCAAGAAACATTTCTTACCAATGCTGATTCATATTTTTAGGAAACTGTTACAATTTTTTCATTTATTTGAAAAAGACGTTTTTATACATTTTAAATGCCTTTAATGTCACTTTTGATCAATTTAACATGTTCTTGCTGAGAAAAAAAAAAAAAAAAAAAAAAAACCTTATTAATCCCAAATGTTGGATAAGATATATTTGCTTAAAATTTTTTAAAATCTAAATGCTTCATCCTGTGTTTTAATGTAAGATTACATTAAGCGAGGTGTGCAGATCCCTCTACCGGATGGGTTAGACTTCATTGAAGAGGTGGTCGAGTATCACAATGTAAGTTAAAGTCTAACTTTTATTATCTTAAAGGGTTAGTTCACTTTCAAATGAAAATTACCCCAAGCTTTACTCACCCTCATGCCATCTTAGGTGTATATGACTTTCTCCTTTCTGATGAACACAATTGGAGTTATATTAATAAATATCCTGACGCATCTGAACTGTATAATGGCAGTGAACGGGACCAACGAGTATGAGCTGAAGAAAGTGCATCAAAATTAAATTTTTTACAGAATACAGAAGGCATAGGTAAGCATTTTGAACTGCGAGAGGTGTTACACTTTCTTCGTAAGTTGAATACGGAAGGTGGTCTGGTGGAAGCTAGATATTTTACTTCATAACGTGTTAAATATGGATATTTTTCTTACACAAACGCATCGCTTTGCTTCAGAAGGCCTTTATTAACTCCCTGTAGCCGTGTGGAGTACGTTTATGATGGATGGATGCACTTTCTTCAACTCCTACTCGTTGGTATCGCTCACTTTCATTATAAAACTTGGATTGATTCAGGACATTTAATTAATATTTCTCTGACTGTGTTCATCAGAAAGAGAAAGTCTTGAGGGTGAGTAAAGCTTGGGCTAATTTTCATTTGAAAGTGAACTAATCTTTTAAGTTACTATATGTTATATACTATATGATACTATATGTTCAGCTTCATCATCTATTTTTGATTTCACAGGGCTACATCATTGTCGGGGCAAACCTACACTTCACAACAGGTCTGCGAGAACTAATCGAGAGGAAGCTGTCGGGTCAAACAGACAACACGGTTTAAGATGACAGAAGAGCTGCTGTAACTTTAACGCATGTACACATTCATGCACAGATACTAAAATATGGAGCAATAAATGGAGGTTTTAAAAGAAGAGAACTAACCTTCCAGCCGAAGCATGTTTGTTAACTGTACAGAACATCTGATCCTCCAGACCTCATATTATTAGTCAACATGAACTCAAAATTGACCCTGTTTACTCGGAGTCCACATTCCTGGGGTTATTGTGTATAATTTGTCAATGTACATTAATCCCAAGAGAAAAAAATGGATTCATAATCTGACTTTCCTTTTCATCTGATTTCTTTCTAATACCTTCTCAATAGTTAATGCAATAATTTAATGCTAATATAATGGACATTTGCAGTGTTTATTTATGAGTGCAGATAATCTAGCTTTTTGGCAAAGGCTGACCATTGCTTAGGTATTTTACCTTTGGCACAAATAGCATATTCTGTTTACACTTTGCGCAAAATCACCATTTGCTCAGTGTAAATACCATCTAAATTGTTTACACTTAGTGTAAATAGCTGTTGCATAAACATTACACGAATACAAGCAAATAAGAATATGTATACAAAAATACGGATTACCGTTGGGATACGTAGAGATGCTCTGGAGGATGAACTGGGTGCCGGTGGGGTTTCCATCCACTGCACACTCACATTCAGCTCTGACTCAATCAAGTCCAGTTCAATTTTTTTTTTCCACCTTTCAGAAGTGAAATGGGTTGCAAATGCAGGTTCATGTTGACTTTAATGGTTTTGCATAAGTGTCTAATCCCCAAAAACATATGTACAACTGATATACTCTGTGCTTAGATGAAACAAAATGTATTTGAATTTTATGATTTTTTTTTTTTACATTTTATCTTATATTGACTGTTTAATGAGATTGTTTGCCATCCTCATTTGTGAGCGAAATCACTGTACCTCTTTATAAAAAAAATAATAATAATAAAAAGACACTTTAAAAATCATGTTACTGACCTCTTGATCTCAAACCTTAAGTTCATTATTGAAATGATTTTAATGCACCAAAGATCACAAAAAGAAACTAAAAATCATAGAAAATTGATCTTTAATTAAAAAACTGGGGGAAAGAAGATAAAAAGGCACAAATATGATTCCCTTATGAGCACAAAAAAGGTACCACAGATCATATAAATCACTTTAAAATAATCAAATGCAGACAATGACACCTTAACAAAAGGCAAAAGTCGGAAATGACAAATCTGCGATGATTAAAAAAAGGCTACAGTTTCACGTTTAATAGAGAAGACATAAGCTAAAATTGTGCAATAAACAGTGAACATCCACTCACTGCAGATAAACATTGGATTGAGTTTAAATTTGTAAACACAGCATCTTTTGCTATTAAATCAACCATAATCACACTTTATCAAGGATAAAAAGAGGCATGTAGACATCTTAATCGCTTCAAACTGAATCCCTTAAACACCTACAACAAAATATCATTATGTCAGGTCAGCATAATCAGACAAGGCAGGCAAGTAAACTACATAAAACACAAAGTAGAAAATGTCATCAGTTTTGAACATCAGAAAACAGTCAGTGGTCAATATATCATAAACATTTTACCATTGTGTCAGTGCAAATTCAGATTTAAAGAGTGAAATTCCTGAGTGTGTTCTAGTAAGGTTGATTGGTGATGAAGCGAGTGAACATTGTGAAGGATGCTATAGGTTTATCAGTAGGAACCATGTGACCCGAACCCTGTGGAAGACATAAATACATAATTACATTTTTTTTAGACAAATTCACACATGCACATAGTAAGTAAAACTAGTTTGTAATAGAAATGAATGCAGGCTCTATTCTAAATCCTAGTATGCTGATGCAGTCTAGGTATGGCATTTATTTCCAATTAATTCAGCTTTTCATTCGTACATCAAAATCACAGAGAAATGTGTATCATGTGAATGGTTTTATTGCAGTCTTACCTTTACTGTGAGGAAAGCAATGTTGGTGAATTCCTTGACAAAGCCGCCCACCTGCTGAGTTTCACCATTGAAATAAATCCAAGATCTGCGCTGCACCTGGACCTGTTGGAGAAGATAAAGAGAGATCGTTTCTGATACAACAACACCACATGTCTGATACGAAATTGCACATGACAAGAAATGGGTAAATAAATAAAAATATTAAATAAATTATGCAATATTAAATAAATATTTTATGAAATATAAAAAGGTATTATTTTTTAAAAAAGTGGATACATAAATAAATTGCATTAATAAAACATTAAATAATACATTTGTATTTAAATAGAATACATCATAAAAGAAAAAATATTAATAGCAAACTTTTGTATTTTTTATTTAAATAAATGAAATGCATAATAAGAATAATAATAATACTCCTCTTAAAAAAAAAAAAAAAAATCAAGTTTCAATCTTATTGGCTGGCTTGATGCCATTTCTGCTAGTCGGGGTGAACAGATTTTTACATTTGAAAAAATATATAATTATTTGAATGACCAGACAAGACCAAAACTAAAAGTAAGCACGACGCACACCTCTTGCTGGAGAGACTCCACAAACCACTCGTCTCCTAGGAAGTTGCAGGCCATGTCCACGTCTCCATTATATACCAGCACACGGTATTTCTGTTGAAAAGATGTGATTGAAATCAACTGGCAGACATGGAAAATGTATGATTCATAAACGTTTACGTTCCCATCACTCACTAGTGCTCCAAGAAGCTTCAAGTACTGTTTCTTCACGTCCATGAACAGGCGGTTATAGTTCAGATTGACTTCAGCGCTGCAACAACAACAAAAAAACAGGACAATTTCAAATTAAAGTCCTCTCTCACAACACTCATTTGCATTTTGCAGGATTAAAGTCCATTTAACGCACCTGCAGATGACCCAGTCCAAAGCATTGGGCGAGATGTGGAGAGCAGACTTCACGAGCGGGTTGTTCAGGTACAGGGTTGATGGGGTGGAGTTGGTGCACGGAGGATCGAGCCGTGTAGATTTAAACAGGGGGGCCAAATTTCTAAATTTCTGATTAAACAAGAAGATTCAAGTGGATTAACCCCCAAAACACCATGACCAAGCTCAGACATTTGTTCATCCTACTAGTACTTAAAAGGACAGTTTACCCAAAAATGAAAATGGTGTCATTTTTACTGACCCTCATGTTGTTACAGTAGTAGTAGAGATTTTAATGCCATTTTCATGTCAAGAGCTAATTTACAAAATACACAAGAGTTGCATAAATACAAAACAAAAATAATAATAATAATAATAATAATAATAATAATAAAATAGATTAAAAATTAAAGATGTTTTACATTTACATATGATAAAAATTCTAAAACATTTTCTGGCAACAAAACCGTACACTTTCACATATTCAAACTGGAGTAATGCGTTTGATTGTGAGACACACAAGAACTAATTGTGTTTGACATCACTACAGCTAATGGGAATATTTTCAGTGAATAATTAAAATTTAAATTAAAATTGCTAAAGATGTTGTTGTGTTCCACAAAACAAAACTTATGCATATATAAAAATAAATAAATAAATAAATGGCAGGTGCATCATACATACATCTAAGGAAAATCCCAAATTCAGTATCTCAAAATTAGAATATTGTGAAAAGGTTCAATATTGAAGACACCTGGTGCCACACTCTAATCAGCTAATAAACTCAAAACACCTGCAAAGGCCTTTAAATGGTTTCTCAGTGTAGTTCTGCAGGCTACACAATCAGACTGCTGACTTGACAGTTGTCCAAAAGACGATCATTGACACCTTGCACAAGGAGGGCAAGACACAAAAAAGGTCATTGCAAAAGAGGCCAAGCACATTAATAAAGAGGCGAAGGGAAAGAAAAGATGTGGTAGAAAAAAAGTGTACAAGCAATGGGGATAACTGCACCCTGGAGAGGATTGTGAAACAAAACACATTCAAAATTGTGGGGGAGATTCACAAAGAGTGGACTGCAGCTGGAGTCAGTGCTTCAAGAACCACTACGCACAGACGTATGCAAGACATGGGTTTCAGCTGTTGCATTCCTTGTGTCAAGCCACTCTTGAACAACAGACAGCGTCAGAAGTGTCTCGCCTGGGCTAAAGACAAAAAGGACTGGACTGCTGCTGAGTGGTCCAAAGTTATGTTCTCTGATGAAAGTAGATTTTGCATTTCCTTTGGAAATCAGGGTCCCAGAGTCTGGAGGAAGAGAGGAGAGGCACACAATCCATGTTGCTTGAGGTCCAGTGTAACGTTTCCACAGTCAGTGATGGTTTGGGGTGCCATGTCATCTGCTGGTGTTGGTCCACTGTGTTTTCTGAGGTCCAAGGTCAACGCAGCCGTATACCAGGAAGTTTTAGAGCACTTCATGCTTCCTGCTGCTGACCAACTTTATGGAGATGCAGATTTCATTTTCCAACAGGACTTGGCACCTGCACACAGTGCCAAAGCTACCAGTACCTGGTTTAAGGACCATGGTATCCCTGTTCTTAATTGGCCAGCAAACTCGCCTGACCTTAACTATTGTGAAGAGGAGGATGCGATATGCCAGACCCAACAATGCAGAAGAGCTGAAGGCCACTATCAGAGCAACCTGGGCTCTTATAACACCTGAGCAGTGCCACAGACTGATCGACTCCATGCCACGCCGCATTGTTGCAGTAATTCAGGCAAAAGGAGCCCCAACTAAGTATTGAGTGCCGTACATGCTCATACTTTTCATGTTCATACTTTTCAGTTGGCCAAGATTTCTAAAAATCCTTTCTTTGTATTGGTCTTAAGTAATATTCTAATTTTCTGAGATATTGAATTTGGGATTTTCCTTAGTTGTCAGTTATAATCATCAAAATTAAAAGAAATAAACATTTGAAATATATCAGTCTGTGTGTAATGAATGAATATAATATACAAGTTTCCATTATTTGAATGGAATTAGTGAAATAAATCAACTTTTTGATGATATTCTAATTATATGACCAACACCTGTATATTAAAGTAATCAACATGTGAAACAGTTTTCATTTTGAGTTTAACCCTTAAAAAAATAATTTTGTTGTCCAACAGCAACACATAAATTGGTTTCTTTACCTCGTTCTGTGTTTTAGACCACTGATGATTGATGAAGTTGTGGCCCATGTCTCGGATCACAAATTGGCCATTTTCAAAGCTGGATTCAAAACACAGAACAAATGACACTTCAATTTAAAAACAACAACAAAAACAACAACAACAACAAAAACCCACACCATTAAGAGGAACATCATATGAAAGTTACTCCATGTAACTGGTTCATGCTCACCTTACTCTCTGAGGAACACCTCCTGCACAGGGAGCATACAGGTTATAGATGTTGAGCCCTGACGAGTAGACAATGTTTTGAACTGTAATGAGCTAAAGAGCAATGGAAGGATAAGAAAAGATGCTGTAAGTAAAGAATACAGGACACTTTATGCATCTCAAACCATTCGTATAGCACAGTTCAACGTACAGAATTTGAGCAGTTCACATCCTGGTTATTGTAGAAGTTACACACTCCATCTTTGCAGCAAAACGTCTGCAGGTCATTCCACAAGCTATACAAGAACACAAATAAATAAAACATACAAATAACACATACTAAAGATTAAAATACACAAATAAAATAAACCTAAATAAATGTTGTACTTTTTTTATGTGGGCTGTTCATCCATGCAAAATACACCCAAAAATATATTGATGTCTTTATCGCGAACAATATATAACATTACAGCGCATGTTCAATAGAATAATATGAAGAGTCATATTAGACAAGAAAACACTGTACCTGGTACCAAGAAGCCCATGATAGTATGCAAAATACACCAATGAATTGTCATTTAGCTCATAGCTGGACAAGCCATTTCCAACAGCAATACCCTACAAGACACAAACACACACACATCATGGACCAAGACACTCAATGTCTCTGTTGTTTATGGGCAGTATGGTTATAAGGACGCCCCTCCTACCTTTAAATTGATGCTGCTGTCCTCCATGACTACCTCAGCCAGTGTGGGAATGTAAATTCCCCCATAACTCTCTCCAGTCAGGAAAAACTCATTCTTGCTGAACTCCGGAAACAACTTGAAAAACGTTTTCAGGGCCAAGTAGTTGTTCATGGCCACCTGGCAATGTCAGCGAGCATATGGTTACCATTTTGTTTTCATATCCAGTGCAAATAAGCACTATCTGTACTATGCAATGCATACCTCCTATCTGTGCAATACATGCATTTGTGCATTTTATAATCTACCTACCTATTAAAAACATTATAAGGAAGTAGATCAAGCACAAATATATTTAAAATAAAACTGCATTTATTTGATCCAAAATACAGCAAAAATTGTAATATTGTGAAATATTATTACAATTTAAACAATCCTTCAGAAATTATTCTAATATGATGATTTGCTGCTCAAGAAACATTTCTGATTATTATCAATGTTGAAAACAGTTCTGTAAAAATGTTTTCAGGATTCTTTGATAAACAGAAAGTTCAAAAGAACAATATTTAACTGAAATAGAGTCTTTTGTAACATTAATATAATTTATATATATATATATATATATATATATATATATATATATATATATATATAAAATTTATTATTATCATGTTATTTTTTTACTGTTAATTGGATCAATTTAATGCATCCTTAATGAAATAATGGATAAAAGCATTACTTTCTTCAAAAAAGAAAGAAAGAAATTCTTACTGACCCCAAACTTTTGAACGGTACTGATAATGTTACAAAAGATTTCTATCTTAGATAAATTGTTCTTTTGAACTTTCTATTAAAAAAAATCCTGAACAAAAATTGTACACAACTGTTTGTAATAATCAGAAATGTTTCTTGAGCAGCAAATCATCATATTAGAATGATTTCTGAAGGATCATGTGACACTGAAGACTGGAGTAATGATGCTGAAAATTCAGCTTTGATCACAGGAATAAATTACATTTTAAAACATATTCAAATAGAAAACAGCCATTTTAAAATGTAAAAAAAAATTCACAATATTTACAACAGAAATGCTTACTATGAATTTATTATTATTTATTATTTGTTTCTCTAAAAGGCAATATAATTTGAATCATACCTCTGTGTCATTGGTTGTGTATTTCTTGTCATCAGAGTAGGAGAAGCCGACACCTGCTGGTGACTCCAGGTATAAGACATTTGCAATCTGGAAAAAACACCGCTTATTTATCCATGTAGATTCATGACTTTGTAAAACATCCAGGTTATAACATTTTCAAACAAACTATTTATTTAAAAATCACTGGACTATATAAAAAGAAACAACAACAACACTGAAACACACTCGTTTCTTTTCATGTAGTCCAGTGATTTTTAAATAAAGAGTTTGTTTGTTTGAACACCCCTTATTTAGTACAGTAAAGCCAGTTTGCTGTAGCCAAGAATATAACCGCGTAAGAGCATTTGACTGGCTGAAGGAAGTGTCATAGTCCAGTTACCGAAAATGCTGCTTAATGTGAAAAAACTGGACCTACAACTTCCTCATTTCACACCACAGCAATTACTCATTTGGTAATGATGATATATTTAACCAAACTAAACTAAACTAAACTAAACAGACAGAATCCATACCTTGTTCCAAGAATAAGGATTATATTCTAGAGTTGCACCATCATCTTGGATCTGTAAAAAAAATAAAAAATAAAATAAAAAAAACAGAGAAGGGGAAAGCATTTATATATTTTAAAAAAAAGAAAAGAAAAAAAAAAGCATGTCAATAGTATGGTTATATAATGAAGATCTGTGAAATCTCACCAGAAAAGGTCCGTGCTCTGTGAGCAAACCATCCAGGGAGCTGCATCCTGGTCCTCCGTTAAGCCACAGAACAACCGGACTATTGGCCGGATCTTTCTGACACTCAACAAACCTGATCAAGTGGAACAGAACACATTAATAATGCTGGACAATTACATATGGGAGTTTTCAAAAACAATTCTTGGGGTCATTTAAATGAAAGTGAAAGCTAGCCAGTCCTACTGACCAGTAGTGAAGGTGTTTATTGTCAGCCACACTTAAGTATCCAGAATAATGCTTGAAGCTGGGCTGTTTTGAAAGTCCAGGCAGATATTTGATTTCATCTGCATCTGGAGCCCCAGAGACTTCCAGCACCCCCAGCAGCAAACACACCAACACAAGATGCATCTGAAACACAGCAACAATTACTGACTTAACCTTCCAATACAAAAGAAACATTATTACTTACGACAATCTGAAGCAAGTGTGTCACCAAAAAAAGCTGTATAACCTTTCATGTAACTAACCAGGAAATTAAGTGTTATCCTATATATGGCGGTAAAAATCAAAACAGAAAAATGAAGCGCATATCATTTAGCAAAGGGCAGCTTAAAATGATCCATAGTATTTTTATTTAAGTAGTCTTACCATTCCAGGTGTAGGAGCAAAGATGTTACCCGACTAGTAAAGTGTTTAAGTAGACCCACAATTCATGTGACTTCAACTTTCCCGTGATGAAGTCACGTGATGGTGTTCGTCCACTGTTTCAAAATAAAAGTGTATACTAAACGCACACAAAGTAACCATAGATTTATTTCTGTTTTCATATTCCTATTGAGGTCAGTATTGGAATACCTTATACAAATACGTTTTTGTGCTATTCTTATTTTGTGGGTGTAAATATATCGTAAATTCATAAATAATAGATTTATTTTAATTTTATGTATGTATGTTATGTATGTATGTAAGATATAATGTAGTTTTTATTTGTTTGTTTTCTTTTAAATGTTGCATTTGTAAGTCTGTCCAAATAATTATTTGTACCTCAATCATTGTTCACAAAGGAACTTTAACGCTGGTACTTTTATTTTGAAAACAGCGCCATCAACACCGTCTCTACGCGATTCGCAGTTCCGCACAGGATCACCGCAAGGTTGCGGCAGTTTTGCAGCGGAACATTCATTCATTGCAATTATTTGCACAAACAGGACGCCGCAGGAAAATCTCTGGATATTTTCCAGGTTCACATGGTAACGGTAAGGATTTGATCCGACAAAAATCTTCTCAGGAATGTGAAATTCTGGAGCTCCAACTGCATCCATTGTTATAAAATGTAAGCTAGTTTGCTAGCTGACCTATTAGTCGAAGCATCAATTATACTTTTTTTTAATGTTAAAAGCCCTAAAACGAGTTTTGGTTATAAGAACACAATGTTCTAATCGTTCAACTCGAAGGCGACGAGTAAAAATCTCGCACGATCGAATTGCAGAGTAGCGGAGCATCATCTACTGTGTGGATTTATGGAGCAACATGGCGTCCGTTCGTATCCCTCGCTAGCCGAAGTGTGCGCGGTTTTTCCTGCAGCTTTTACGTGGACAGAATATGCACAATATACATATTTTCTCGGGAGTACGCGGTTTCTATCGTTTGCTGTAACATTTGCGCATTTTTTATGCGGTTTGATTTCGACTGACGTCACTGCACGGTCACAAAATGGCTGAAGGGTTGTTGTGGCGCCGACGAGGCTTCGCGCTGTCCGTTTTCACTTGTTGCCCGTTTTCTTTGGCTCTTCCTTTGAATGATAAGTCCTGGAAATATGACAATGGAGGCTGATAGGCAGTGTAACAGTATTAAAATACTGAATTTTTACCTTAGCAGTTTATTGTTTTGACTCTTTGAACAATGTGAAATAGCAAGAACTGGTTTGTTTATGGCTGTACTTCAAGGTGTGATTCAATTTTTTAATATTAACGTATTAAAGATTGTCAAAATCCTGAATCATAAGAAGTAATTTTAATTTGCGTACCTTAATTTGAGTATAATGAACGCCTGTTCACCAAAACGTGGAAATCTAACACTAAAAATATTGAATTTATATATTCTCATTTGATAGTTTTATTTCAATTGACCGTAATAAAGTAAAAAAAACTTATCCTGATGTCATATTGAGAGATTTATTTTTATGAACAATAAGAACTGTCATAATTCTGTTACACTCTCAATCTCACTTTTAACAGTACAGTACATTGTGAGTGATAATGTATCAATCTGAATTACACAGTTTTTCACTCTCCATTGTTGGCTTTTTCAGACTTTGATATTCTTGAGGTAGAGTCGTCTGGAAAAAAAATCGTTTAAAGTGGAAGAACCAACATTTGTCTGGTAAGGTGTTTCGCTGCTTTGGGAAAGCGTATGATGATTATGTTTTGCAACTTACCAGAATGTCACAGATGAGAACGCTGAAGCGGACCACAAAGACCACAGCATCAGTGAGCTCTTAACTTCCAGCTGCAATGTTGAAAATATTAACGAGTGGGCCAAGTAACGGCTTGACGATTCCTTCCCATCATTTTCTTCAAGCATCGCCTCTATGTTGTGGATCCCAACATTAGCAATTTTTTAAACTGAACAACCTGCAAGAAATTTTTGGGGAGCATTTTATGTTTATCCCCATGAACTTTAACTAATCTGTTATGTCTATTTTGTTGGCACAATTCAAGATTTGTTATCTTCAGCGACAAGGTCCCGCATTTTCCGTTGCGTGTTCCGTGGAAACACGTTTGTGGTCGGTTCATCCAACAGGTTTTCCTTTCGTCTTCACCCACAATCTTTCATCAAATACTTGAGAAATGTTTCATTTAAAAAGCGCAATGTGAGCTGCTTGTTTTCATGAGAATGCTATGGACATGAAGTGAGCTGGAAAATCCTAAGCCTCCTGCAATCAAGGCATCACTAAGCCAAAAACAACAAATTTTTTCCGTTTTATTTTGTGAATCGTATTTTTATGTCACTTGATCAGTCAGCAAAACACTGCGTGTGAATTAAACTGTACTTAGAAATTCTGCCTGTTGTGAAGGTTCTCAAGTTTGTCTATAAAGTCAACATGTAGTTTAGAAAATGTAGATTGGTTGAATCATTATGCATTCAGACCTGAATGTGTATTAATAAAAGTAAATCTGATCAATTTTGTTAAATTTCATGTTGACTTTCAAAGACTTCTGCAGTGTTTTGTTACTTTGCCCAGACATTTTACCTTTGGAATCTCTCTTTTCTTACATGTCGATGCATCGTCAAATTCAAGACCTTGGGGGAAATATAGCTAATCAAATAGTCTTGTATCTAATATCAACTGCAAGCGTTCCTTGAAAGCGGGCCGTTGAACCTAAAGCTCGTAGAGGCATGTCGCACAGAAGAAGTCGGAGTAGTACGCCACCCTCGTACACCACCAACAGCAATGACCCTCGTGACCTGGAGCGAAGGATTTTTGTTGGAAATTTGCCCACGGCACACATGGCGAAGAAGGACATGGAGGATCTGTTCAGGCCATATGGGAAAATACAGGGTTAGTAGCGTATAAATTAAACGACTTATTTAGCCGTTTCGGAAAAAAATAGTATTTTATAGTGTTCGCTGCAGTTTTAATTTGTTTTATCCACATTTCTTTAGACTTTGGTCTGAAGACTTTAGCTGCGCTTTTAGAAAGCAAGGGAAGCTTAGGCCAAAAATCCACCAACAAACGCCTTTTTTGCGTAAAACGAAATGATTGTTCCCTTTTTCAGCTTTGTCCCTGTTTCGTGGGTACGGATTTGTGCAGTTTGAGCGAGTGGAGGATGCCGAGGCTGCTAAAGCCGGACATAACGGTCGAATTTATAGAGGTTATAAACTAGGTAAGGTCTGATTTAGTATTTAAACACTGGAGTAATTTGGGCAGTTTTTACATCAAAAGTTTTAACATTTTAATTTTAGAGAAATAAAACTTAGGACCAACTAATTGTATGATCTAATTTTACTGTAATAACTGCAATGTGGTGAATCTAATAAAGCCAAACTTTAACTTCAAAGATGATCCTTTTGTAAATTGCATATTCATTTTTTCGTCTCTACTCAGCATTTTGTGTCTGAGCTTTTGTTTATGTAAAGGTATAAATAAAAGCTATAAATTAAATTGGCACTTTTCACAAATAGATTACATATTGACTTTTTGAAACAAATTCAAAAAGTCCCAATGTTTTCCCATTTCACTGGTCTTGTTCTTTTTGACGTCAATTATAACCTTCTTGACTATGATTAAAATCATACAATAGTATAATTTCAAAACACTTTTTGAATTGGTGACATTTATTTTTAGTTCCATGGCCTATTATACACTTTGTGCAAAGTTCCAGTTATTGTTGGTGGTAGAAGGTCTAATTCGAGAGGTGTTTAATAAGTGTTTACTGCTGGGGAATCTCAAATACTGACGTACACATGATGGCGCACAAGTTCACAAGATCCTTTACTGCTTTTTTCCCCACATTGTAGTATTTACTATTGAAACTTTGGAAATGCTTATAATTTAGATGCAACAGAATGTTAAATGTTCATCCTCTCAGTAAAAAAAAGAAAAACTCGTTTGGCTCTGAAATATTTCCGTCTTCTGTCATGTTGAACGTTTGGATTGGTTTATTTTCAGATGTAAATATGGCAGCGGAGAGACGACAGAATAAATCCAGGTCAAGCCCTCCACGCAGGTAAAGTATCGTTGGGATTTTTGCTAATGAAGACGACATCTATCGAGAATTTTGGTAAACGTTTTTCCCTCCACAATGGAATTCATCGAAAGAGCTAGAGTACACCAATATCGTTGTCGGGTGCGCAAAATCGGTTCAATCAATATTTCTCGTGGCTCTTCGAATTTTAGTTTGTTCTGTTTTTTTTTTTCCCCACTTTTCCTCACTTTTAGTTGTATCAGAATTAACTGAAATAAAGTTGAAAGGGTAATTTGAGTGCGTTTCCCTTGGTGTGTCTTTGTCTAAACGGTGTGTTACTGTTCACTTGCTATGCACAGTTTTCAAAATCGTCAACTTGCAATCGCTGATTCCTCCTTAAAACATTCTCAAAATCCTAATTATTTCATGTGTTCAGATGGGATGGAAACAATTAAAATTAATAATTTAAGCAGTTCCAGTTGTTCATTCAATTTTTAGTAAAGTTTTTATTTATATTCAGAGGTTGGTGTTTGTCTTTCCAGTCCATTCATCATCACCTCCTCAATTTTAAAAGAAAATAACTTTATTGTTCTTGCACTGGCGTGGAACAGAGTGCGGTTCATTGCGTTGGTTTATCCTAAAGCAATTTTAAATTAAAAACCCATGCTCTCAGGCTTAATTTAATTAAAACAATGATTTTGTTTTGACAAAATAAAGCATTATCATGTGAATCCTGCTGCTCCTTTTACATAAATTTGACTTTGAAACTCAGTGGAACTAAAGGATACTAATGGTAAACTCAAAGAGATAATGTTCGGCATGTTTGCTATTACATCCGTTTTTGGAGATGGCTATATTCAGAGTTTGCAACAGAGCATTTCATAAGTGAAATTAATGAATAGGATTAATTAATGGCACCACCTTCTCATTTTTGTGCTCTTCCGCAACAACTCTGACAGCGTTTAAATGATTGAGATTTTCTGGTAGAAATGTTTTACAGTTTCTCCTATTTAAAAAAAAAAAAAAAAGTGTTCTCTTTTACCATTTGACTAACATCTTATAACAGTTTTTAAGTATTTGATGATATAGTTAGTCTTGGTGAGTTGTCTAATAGAGCTTTTTTGGGGGGTAACGTTTTTTTATTTTAATTGGCACGTGTTGACTAAGTGTATTTTGTCTGTTCAGGCCATCCAGTGCTTACGGGGACAGTCGAGAGCCCCGTCCCCGTTCTCGGTCCCCGGTGCATGGGCGAGATTCTCGAGACCACCGTGACAGTCGAGAGATGAGGGGGGATAGCCGTGAGCCACGTCCCGGTCCACCTCGTGAGCATGAACCTAGAGCCCCAGCTGATGACCGATATAGGGGGTCAGAGAGCAGGGAAAAAGATCCTTCCTACAGGTGCACACACAATGCATTTGATCTATTTGGTAGTTTTGCATTTTAATCGATTTGCTTTTGGGTGACATCACATCATCTAAACAAAATTACTGTGTTTCCACAGAGAGGAAGGGTATGATCGTTATTACCGCGCAGATTACGACTACTATCGGAAGAAAGAGGAGACGTACCCAGAGCGCTACAGAGAACCCTGGAATGGCAGGAGAGAGTCAGAGGGTTGGTTTGATATTTACAAGCATTCTGAAATAAAGCTAATATTTTACATAAAGAAAATTCATCCTATTTTGAAGATCAAGATTTTTTTGCATGGTGTTAAATTTAAGAAAATTCAACATGTTTCTATTTAAATAAACGTCAATGAAAGGCAGTACAACAAATACTACCATAAGTTTTTAGTTTTTGCGTTAAATGCAAATGCAGATTGTCAGTCCAAATCCGATTTTTGTGCTCATCCAATTGGAATCCGATCATATTTAGCGAATGTAAATGGCAAAAAAAATCATGTGAAATGGGATTTTTACAAATCCGTTTCGAGCCACATTCATATGTTGTTTAAAATCCTATTTCTGGAAATCCGTTTCAGTCTGACTGCTCTGATTGGATTTTGTGTGGTTCAGTGTCATTGCCATAGGAAACAATGCAGATATTCTGGAAAACGAAAGAGCGGCATGGACACACAAATCGGATCTGAACAGTTGTGATACACAATGTTGGACAGTCAGTAATTTAGATCAGATTCCAATTGGATACACAAATATTCGGATTTAGACTGACAGTGTGAATGTAGACTATAAAAATATAACAGTGGAAAAAGATATTATCTAAATGTATAAAATATTCTTTATTTTTGTGATATGACAGTACAGGCATGTTCTTGGTTGTTTCTCCTAAGTAGTGTTTTATTTGTGGTAGTGCTAATATTCTAACAGCCACTGTTAGCAGCATTGGTAATTCATTTGGGTTACTTTATGGTGGAATAAAGTTTGAGTTGCATGAGAACTTTTCCCGTGATGAGGCTTGCTAAGTGTTTCGTTCTGAATTTACAGACGAGCGCCTGCGTCCTGAAGAGCGTCGTAGGAACGAACTTTATCGTCAGTATTATGAAGAGCTGCAGAGGCGCTATGATGCTGAGAGACCAGTGGATTGTTCCGTCATAGTCGTCAACAAGCTGCAAAAGTGAGTCTGTGTTCTTAAACACTGATTAAAGCATCTTAAGAAATTATTTCCTAGAGACAGTTACATTTTCTGCTCCGTGCTTGTGTGCAGGGAATATGCAGAGACGGTGGGCAGGAAGGTTCGGGATCTGGGTATGGTGGTGGATCTCATCTTCCTGAATACTGAAGTGTCATTGACCCAAGCTCTGGAGGATGTAAGTCGGGCTCGTACACCCTTTGCCATTATCATCACCCAGCAGCACCAAGTACATCGTTCCTGTACAGTCAACATCCTCTTTGGGACCCCGCAAGGTATGTATCCTTCCACAAAGAGTTTGATAATTGATGCCGGTTTAATTGCATATCGGCGTTAAGCTAAAAAAAATCCAATAAGACACCACAATATATTCTTGAACCTTTTGTTTTTTGAGCCAAAACTACTAGCTAAACACTCTTAATATATAATATTGTGGATGTTCGTACTTCACTCCACTCTTTGACTACAATTAATTTAAGCTACAATGAATGTTTTACCACAATTTTTTTTTTTCTTGTTGCAGAGCACAGGAACATGCCAATGCAGGATGCCATGGTGCTGGTGGCCCACAACTTTGAATCTTTTAAAGCTGAACACCGCACTAAAGAAAGGGATGAGATTGCGAGGAAGGCGGCCAAGATGGCCGATGATGTGCTGATGCGAGAACATGACAGAGAGGGCCATCCCGTCTCTCTCCTGACCCCCATCACACTGCTGTCAGAGGGCAGGTAGGTCAACTAATTTTTAGATTTTTAATGTTTTTGAAAGAAGTCTCTCTTGCTCACCAAGGCTGCATTTATTGGATCAAAAGAACAGTAAAAAGTTTATTTAAAATAACCGTTTCCTATGTGAATATATTTTAAAATGTAATTTATTCCTGTGATCAAAGCTGAATTGTCAGCATCATTACCAGTCTTCAGTGTCACATGATCCTTCAGAAATCATTCTAATATGCTAAATTTGCTGCTCAAGAAATATTACAGTAATATAACAGTCATATTTTGGTGTTAAATATGACAGATTGTCTTTGTGTCTCTCAGGTTTATGACTCCAGATGAGTTGGCCAGGCTAATTGAATATCTTAGAGACAAACGTGATCGTCTTGTCAGAAGCAGTACTGATGCAGGTAACTTCATTTTAAACTCAATGTTGTATTATGCGGTTCACACCATGTTGTATGCTTTCGAATCACTCTCGCAGTACTTTGACGTCATACACGGTAATTACGACATAGTGTGAATGCACCTTTACACGTTACCAATCAAGCCTTACCTTCACTGTTTTTGGTCTCCCAAGGATCACACCCTCCATCTGCGACCCATGAGCCCTCTCAGACAACGCCGGCTCTATCCGCGCCAGCTCAACCCACGTACTCCAGCTTGTCCCTGCATTCCACCCATCTGACCGCTGCATCCACCCCTGCTCCCACTGCCGCCAGCCAACAGCAAGAGCTCCAAGCTAAAATTCTCAGCATCTTCAACAGCGGCAGCGGCACATCTTCAGTGTCCAGCCCCGCTCCGGTACCCCAAACGCAGGGTTACACCTCCAGCCTCGGCCCTCAGACCACCGGGCTCCAGTCTTCTCATGCCGCAGGCATACCCAAAATAGCTGCTGTCCAGCCACAGAGCATGATGAGCCCTCGGCCGTCCTTGAGGCCTCCTGGCGCTCGTATGCCGGGGCCGGCCGGCCCTCCAAGGCCGGCTGTTACCGCCGGCACTGGGATAAACTTCGACAACCCCAGCGTGCAGAAAGCCTTGGATACGCTCATCCAGAGCGGCCCCATTAACCACTTGGTGAATATGGGTTCTGGGGGTCAAGGGCCACGGTCAGCGCAGGGAATGGGCCAGAGCATGGATCCACCACCCATGTCCCATTATTCCCGCCATTACTGAAATGAATAAATTTGATATGAATCGAGAAGTCGGCGTTGCTCTGAATCATCATAAATTATTATTTTTTTTGTTCTCGTGTCATTTGTGATAACACAAACGCGTTGTGTGAAGTTTTCTGGTTTTACGGTTTTCTTTTTCTTTTTACTCTGTGATAAATGAAACCTTTTACAGAGCATGACTGTGTAATGCATCAATATATGGAAAGATTTCTGTTGTTTTATATGGAATTTGTGCATTGTATATACCAGCCAACTTCTGAATTAATAAATTCATTTTTAGATACAAAAATTCTGATCTCCAATTCGTTTCACAGCTTCTCATTGTGTCTTAACTAGAAAGAATAGAATATTTCAGCCTTTCTCCATCTATTTGTGTATATATATATATATATATATATATATATATATATATATATATATATATATATATATATATATATATATATATATAAAAACAAAAAAAACAACCTTGCTACGAGCACTTTACTGATGAAACTGACTTGACACGGCACTTACGTACTGTTTTTGTATTGTACTCATGTTGATTCGACTGCTTCTACTACTATAATTTGTAAGTCGCTTTGGAGAAAAGCGTCGGCTAAATGTAAATGAAATACACAACTTTTGCCCCAGTTTGCAGTCTTGATGCATCAATGTTAATTGCTGAAAATCGGAGCATCTGTAGATTTCAGGCAGTCAGAGAAAATTGCGTAGTGTGTGATGGGCAAAGACTCATATGTTTGATATCTTAAACTGACTGCTGAACTGTTTTCATTTGTCATGGGTCTCCTACACTTAAATAGGTTATTTATTGGTATCGGTGGTTCCATGAAGAATAACATTTAACATTTCAGGGAATCTTTCCATTCCACACATGGTTCTTTATATTGGAAAAAGGTTCTTCAGTTGATTATATTCTTTATATAATTTTTATTTTAAAGAACTGTTCACTAAAAATGGTTCTTCTATGGCATCACTGCGAAGTGAGTTAATTTAAATCCAAGTTGACAACTGGATAACACATCAATTCATGTATCATACTACATTCAAAACATTTGTTGTGGAATAACACATGGTTTTATTTAGGTTTTAAAATGTATATAAAGCAATATAATCTGAGGAATTCATTAAAAAGTGAGCTAGTATTCTATTTTGAACACTGACTTTGTCCTAAACAACGAGCGACAGATATTTTCCCAGTTTGTGTGATTATTTGGCATTGTGCACCATTTTCACTTTCAGTGTGGATAAATTATTTGTTGCTGGAAATTATGCATGGTTACATTAAATGCCAAGTTGGCAACCTTAATAAAACACTATTACTGGAATATGAATATATTGGTAACACTTTACAATAAGGTTTTATTACTACTTTAGTTAACATGAACAAAACAGCTAAAGCAATAATTAATCTTAATAATGTATTAATAAATGTTGAAATTAACATTAGTTAATGCACTGTGAACTAACATGAACAAACAACGAACAGCTAAATTTTTATTAACAAAAATTAATAAATACAGTAACAAATGTATTGTAAGTGTTACCAAAATATTTCAATAAATATAAACAGTATTTGGTTTACAGAGGAAGATCTCAACACTTACCGTCTCTGCTCCAAAATCCAACCACAAACGCTTTGAGAAACTAATCAGAGGGAACTGGATTCAAGATGGCGGACTAGTCAATAATGAAGTTGACTGTTTAATCTAGATGTTTGTTTCGATATTTACAGTAAAACCCTCTCAGAAAAATGTCTTTAAATCACAGACCCAGATCAGATCTGGAAGTCTCTACTAATGACTTAATGATATTAATCAGGTGTGTGACATAAATGACACCCAAAATGATGATCGCTGCGTCTCATTTCGGAGGCTGCATCCTGCAGAGGTCGTATTTGAAGGCTGCAAACGTCATCGAGGCGGTCTCAATTAAGAAAAGTAACCGTTAGATTGAAAAGTAATAAAGAAATTACAGTATTTTACACCTCACGAGGAATAACAGTTGATTTTATTATGGTTCATTTTCTGAAATGTGTGCAGACTTTAAAGGGATAGGTCGCACAAAAATGAAAATTGTCTTATCATTTTCGCACCCTCATGTTGTTCCAAACTTGTTAAGTTCTTTCTTCTGCTGAACACAAAAGAAGATATTTTGAAGAATGTTGGTAATCAAACAGTTGATGGACCTCAATGACTTCCATAGCATGGAAAAAAAGTCAATGGGGATCGTCAGCTGTTTGGTTAACCATATTCTTCAAAATATCTTCTTTTATGTTCTTCAGAAGAAAGAAATACATACAGGTTTGGAACAACTTGAGGATGAATTTTCATTTTTAGGTGAACTATCTCTTTAATGCACCAAACTGTAATCAAAATAAAGACTCCATCAAATAATCAGTAATAAAATGGTATTCGTTTATTGCATTTTGTGCTGACAAATCTATAAAATGGAATGGGAGTTTTGCAGAAGCCATAGAGATAAAGCATTTGAAATGTAAGATAAAACTACATTATTTTCTTTATGTACCATGAAACACAATAGAGAATACTCATTATTTATCTTTTTTAAAATATTCAACTTACACTGACACAAAAAATAAACACCTCAACACTAACTAGTTCTGCTATATTTACAGGACCCTCATCCACCCTTGCCTGTGGTCCCAGATCTGCTGTGTGTACATCATGGTACACACACACACACACACACTCGCACACACACACACACACTCACACACCACTGAAAAACACACAGGAACACACTACATGGCAATGTGACCATAAAACCCTGAAACAGACAAAAAAAAAAAAAATCTACTTGTGAAAGATCTGAAAATCATTTCTTCTCCACTACATTCCCTTTCAAATACAAAATGTTTTCATTTCAAATGAATCAAAAACAAGCCTGAGGGATTCAGCCATTTTCCATGTAAAACTAATGTTCTGTTCTAGAATTAATTGCAATATCATTTGCAAAATCCGTTTCAAGCACTGAATAGCCCATAGCGAGCGACTCAATGACTCTCGCATGTTCTGCAATCAGCCGTTCAGAGAAGCAAAGCCAAGACAAAGCATGATTATGTTTATTAATTTCTCTAGTTGTCTTGGATCTAACTTGCAGCCATGCTGTAATAAAGCAACAAGCCATTTTTATACATAAATAATGGTTCAATCGAATTAGTAGGGGAGTTACTGTTTTATAAAAATGTGGTGCATACATTTTAAGGCAGTCAAATTATATCTGGCAAGGCTGACAAAAATAAAAGAGTCATTTTAGATTAATTTGAGTATAAACTAGACTATATCTTGAGATACTATTAATAATTAAATTTTAAAAAATCAACCATAAGCATTGCACTTTTAGAAGATTATTTCACATATAGCTGCCAATTTGTGCATTTAAGGCATGAGTAGAAACTGAAAAAAAAAAAAAAAAAAAAAAAAGATTTTACAGCTTAACATAACAGACCCTCGAGTTTCTTTTTAATTCATTCAGAATGACAGAATGACTAAACACGTATCCAGGTTAACATAAATAACTTTGGTAATCAGTTCTTCTTTAAATAAATGAACTCAGTGGTAAAAGCAAAATGGTCTTCGTCTTGGCTAAACTACCTATAGTAAAAATAGACCCCATTAACCAATCAATATTCATTCACACTAAGATACTAGTGGATCCAAAGAAATCGTTGTGCACAACAAGAACACCAAACATCTGGTAAAAATAACACATTTACAATCAAAACAACTGAAATAAACCGGCATGAACATAATACTGTATATCACAAAACATTTAAATATTTATATATATATATTTATATTAGCTTGTTCAGGATAATGTGCATGCGTTGAACAGGACAACGGACCCGGGTCCTGGCTCTATTTAAACTGGTTCAGATGGATTTGATTCAGATTTTTAACATTTGAACCCTATCAGAGCTCACATGCATGAAGAGCTGTACCGTTTTCACCAAAGTTACTGGAATGTCAAGCAAAACAAATACAAGCCTTCAAGTGACCTCAGAGATAAACGTCATGGGACTAAACTCTTGAAAATAAAATTTCGATACGAACCACAATGGTTTTTATATAGTCTGGTGCCATTTTAAGCTCTTGTTGTTCTTTAAGGATTAGTTCACTTTCCTGATAATTCACTCACCCCCATGTCATCCAAGATGTTCATGTCTTTCTTTCTTCAGTCGAAAAGAAATGAAGGTTTTTGAAGAAAACATTCCAGGATTTTTCTCCATATAGTGGACTTCACTGGGGTTCAACGGGTTGAAGGTCCAAATGTCAGTTTCAGCTTCAAAGAGCTCTACACGATCCCAGATGAGGAATAAGAGTCTTATCTAGTGTTCAGTCATTTCCTAAAAAAATAAATAAAATAATATACTTTTTAAGCGCAAATGCTCATCTTGAACTAGCTCTGCGATGCGCCACGCATTATGTAATCATGTTGGAAAGGAAATCTCATTTTCTCCTTCAACTTCAAAATCGTCCAACATCGTTGTTTTTGTAAAGGCTGTTTGACTCAGTCTTTGCACGTTTGCTTTGTAGACACTGGATCGGTACTTCCGCCTACGTCACGCATGACCTTTCCAACATGATTACGTAATGTGTGGCGGATCGCAGAGCAGTGCAAAATGAGCATTTGTGGTTAAAACAGTATAAAATGTATATTTTTTTAAGGAAATGACCGATCATTTCTCTAGATAAGACTCTTATTCCTCGTCTGGGATCGTGTAGAGCTCTTTGAAGCTGAAACTGACATTTGGACCTTCAACCCGTTGAACCCCAGTGAAGTCCACTATATGGAGATAAATCCTGGAATGTTTTCCTCAAAAACCTTCATTACTTTTTCGACTGAAGAAAGAAAGACATAAACATCTTGGATGACATGGGGGTGAGTGAATTATCAGAATTGAATTCTGAAGTGAACTAATGCTTTAAGAAACAATGATCTGAAGAACCTACAATATGAACATTTTCATGTAGCAAGATCTTAGCTGAACCTAAAATGCTGCAAAGAACCATCAATAAAAAGGATTGAAGCAAGATTTTTTTTTTTTTGGTGAGAGCATCCAGTGGCACAGGTCAAACTTCAGAACAAAGCACAGACTGTTATTCAGAGCCCTTTTTGTTTCCGAGATGTGTCGAACGCCTCGATATTCCTTGGCAAAGGAATACAGAACACTTGATTTCATTTTTGCTACACACAAGCCAGGTATTCATCGTGAGATGGTGAATAAAGGAAAAAAGATACACTGTGAATGTGGTGTGTCCACTGTCAGTTTGAATAGAGCCAAGCCCAGCAGTGGAAGCGCTTCTTTATAGTCTTTAATCAATATTTATACGGTGATCACATCGATACAATGTTCGTAGGTTTGGAACAGTGGAACGATGAAGGGGGTGAAAAGCGGGAGGGAAATGTCACCACATCAATTCAGTGATTCGTATTAGAAATATATCTTCTTTTTTTTTTTTTTTTTTACATCTACGTATACTCTTTTTGTAATTTTCAATAAATAGAAATTCATGCCAAATAAACAGCAAACACACATGTTTTTTTTGTTTGTTTTTTTTTTTACAGCATAAAATCAGTAGGTTCAGGTAGTATGTTACTGCAGCGATCTGCGATACACACTCTCGCCACTAGAGGCATCAGCGCTGAAATGGATCTGGCATGCTCATGATTCTGCCAACTCAATGTCACTGTCACTATGGACGTAAATAACGTGAACTTTGTATAAAGTGCATTTCTATCTCAGCCACCATAGAACAGATGTGACGCACACTCTAGCATACGAAGCGTGCCGATGAACTACGTGGTTCATGACTATTCTACGAGAAGCTGACTCATGAGCGAACTAGCAACTAAAAATACGCCATACATACCATTTCCAGTCAAAATAAATATTGCACGTTACCGTTGAAAACAAAAAAGTTCGTAGACCATTTTTTTTCGGTGTGTACTAAAAGCGTCCTAATAAACACAACAGGGACCGACGACCCTGTAGCTACAGTGTCTCAAGAGCGATTTTATATACAAAGCCAAAAACAACTTGCAAGTATCCAGTGTACACATTGCCTGGATATACACAGAGTCACTGCTGAGTCATGGCAACAATCTGAAAAAGCTGCCATGACATCAAGGTTGCCAGGTTTTCAAAAAAACCCAATTGCTACTCAAAACTAGCCCAATCATGTTTCGGGGGGGGTAAAATCCGCATTTTGGTGGGTTCCCCTGGGAAAATTTGCATTCCAGTGGCTAAATATTGTTATTTGGGTTCGCTTCAACCCACGGACATGAAAAACAACCCGCAGCAACAGTATTAAAGTAGCTCAATTCCGCGGGAAAACCGCAGACTTGGCAACACTTTAACATTTTTCCAGGAACTGCAGTTTTCACATTACGAAAATTAAAACACATTTTTCCGACACACACCATGCAAACAGGAGTAAAACGAAGCATATCGTAAGTGTTCATCAAAAACATCTAAACTAATTGTCGAAACGTCATCAGAGGCTCAGTCTACGCAGGCAGTACTTCGTTAAAAACGTGGCGTTTCGATGCACATTTTGCGTTTTGTTCAGATTCAGTGAATGTTGTTTTCACTTAAAAATTACCACTGTTCAACGAAATGAGAAAATATAAAAGAAACAAAACATGATAAAGCTGATTATATAAGGCTGATGTTGTTTTCGATGCAAACGCCAGGACTGGTATGCAAACTCGGCGTCAACCCCTCCCCTCGTAAATATACCTTTAAATATTTATTCTTTCGCTCTGTGTACACGAACAATCCATATATATTCATACACTAGCAGCATCATTCATATCTTATGAGAGGTTTTCCCATGTTTAAACATAAAAGAATCTGTAATATCTCTGTAAACTACTGTATATACTTTCTTTTAATTATATATGTGTGTATATATATATATATATATATGCCTATATATATATATATATATATATATATATATATATATATATGCATCTGTTGGTATTACTGTAAAAAAAGACTATAAAATAGCCTATATCTCTACAAAAATAAATAATGCAATGAATTTGATTTCCCAATTTCACATATATTATGCTCTTAAAAATACACTTTCTGATCTAAACTCTACTTTTCTCTGGTCAAAATGAAGACCAAGGTTCATCTCTGATAAATTTTGCATCTCATTGTTTTGTGATTTGGCAAATACATTACAGTCGCACTGCATAGAGTTCAGATTTATGGATGTTATTTGAACCATCATGCTTTTACTAGTGTGATAACAGCTCAATCTAATGCTGCATTCATGTCGCGTCGGAATTACTGTAATTACCAAACGATTCTGAACTGTTTATGGACTCAGAAATGCTTCGCTACTATTGCAAAGCCCATAATGCCAAAATGGATCCATATGTGGCTTTGTTGATAATGACAGCAATCTACTTCTTCAAAATCTCATAAATTCACTTCTCGCAACAGCACAGTATCACAAAATGACATCTCAAACTGTTGAAGCCGCTGCCATTTTGGATGTTTTATAACATCCATTAAGTTGGATCCTTCATATAATATAATTTGTTAAAGAAATTAGTCAGTAACTAATAAAGTGAATGCAGCATTAGTGTTTAAAGTGGCAATGTTATCAATATTTGTTTCTATTGACAACTTCACATTTTCATTCATTATGGCACGAGTGAAATCAAAGTTTGGCAATACAATCAGATACGATAATACTCTATATATAGCTCTGTGACATTTCCGGTGTACCCCACCAAGTTCAATATAGATTTTGTCTATGATATAGCTAATTTATACAGATTTGTCTGTAAATGCAACAAACATAGAGGATTTCTTTATAGTGAAATGGGAAAAAAACTAAAGAAATGGGCAACTTTCATTTGCTCAAGGATGCAATTCGCACACACACACACACACACACACACACACACACACACATTCATTTAATGAATCCACAGACTCATTAAATCATTTGTTACACAGTGGCTGTCAGTGCAGGTTGAGTGCTTGTTGGGGAGGGGAGGTTTTGGTACCGTAGTACACTTTAAGCCGCCATAGTGAAGCCTGTAGTCGCACAAAACACCCTGACCCTGTAAAGGCCAATTCACACTGCACCAACAGACGCCGACTGGTTTTGTCGGATCCCTGTCAAAGTCTGTTGCCGTCTGTCAGAGCTTGTTTTCGCCGATTGAACATGCTGTAATCTGGTCTGTCGATACAGTGTGAATTGGCCTTAAGACAACAGCATTTCTTCACCAAAATCTTCGGTTATTTCACAATAAAAATACTACAACAATGTTAAATAATGCCTTATACACTATTTACACTACTAGTGGTTGAGTAATTTTTTCTTTGTCTGTCTTTTTTTTTTTTTTTAGCTGATTCTTTCGCTAATTACAGTGTCGGTTACACTGATAGACTCTTGTTCGCTGCTTTGCTGTCAAACAGCAAGTCGCACACCCTGCCAGCCTTGTTTTTTGGCACATATTGTGACTGTATTTGGCAGGGGGATAGCTAGGAACGACCAAAAACATGGAGGAGGTCGATGAGACAAAACAAACACAGAACAACAGGTCTTTGTGCAGAGGAACCTGCTTAAAGTCAACATGAAATGCCATTCGCAAACCATTTTACTTCTGTAATAAGCGGAAGATTAAGCGCTAGAGATTTGATTGAGGATTGAAAAATAAGATGGATTTTGGATTAGAGTTGTTTCAGAGGTTTTCAGAGGAATTTTTATATTTTGATTACATTTTTTTGTCTTTTGAGAAAAAACATGCACCGATGAATCGTTTACAAAAGTAAATATGTCCAAGTTTGATTTCATGTCGACTTTAAACTTCACATTTCACAGTTCACATTAGTTTTTTTTCTTCTTGAATAAACTCATTATTAATCTTTTCACATTTAACGAAGCTGCAGACCAAAAGGATTGAGTTCAAACCATTAAAAAAATCTTTTCCCAAGGTTATCAGGAGATCACTCTCTATCAGAGCAGAAATATTTCACAGCATCTCTGGCGTAGTTATGAATGTTGAATCCTTCTTCACTGACATTGCATCCTCTTCTTTAAAACAAATAAATAAAAACAAATTAAGCCCAACCCACCCGCTTCTCCTGATTGGGTGAGAGCAGTGATTGACAGATGATGCAGGAAAGCTACAGCAGAGGGGGCATTGAACAAATACCCACTGACATCAACAGTGCACTTCATTGAACAGTAAAGTGTTAACGAGAGTAGCGCCAAGAAGAGCGATGTTTGGCCGGTGAGAGCTTGGCAGACCAGTAGAACAAATGAAGCTGGTTGACTGAAGGAAATTCTGGGATATTGCTTGGATCACACTGGGGAAGGGAGGCAAATGGGATGGGGTGACGTTGACTAGTTTCTTAAGAGTAGATGGTGATGACCTCGCGACCTCCTCCGCGCACAAGAAGGACCCGGTTGAGACCTTCGGTTAAAACCTCCATGAATTCCATGTCTGATTTATGGAGAGTCAAGGAAATGAGAGAAGCTGTAAGAGATACATACAGATGCAGACACTACTTTTGCAGTATGTAAATATGGTGTACAGTATGCAAATTATATGTGTAGCCGCTCCAGTTCCTGCTCTAAGCGGGACTCGAACCCGGGCCCGTCCGCATGAGAGGCGGTGCTCTAACAAGGAGGCTAAAGACCGCAGTCTCTAGCACCAGTCGCTAGAGTGCCTCTTGAGATCAGGGGAGTGAGGTTTACACGCACAGCTCTTACCGGCCTATGTGTGTTAAACTCACCCCCCTAAACCTCACTCCCATCCGGGTCACGGCACCAATGTAACCCCTCCTGTTCGAACCACCCGCTCTAAGTGGGACTCGAATCCGGCTCACGGCACCAATGTAACCCTTCCTGTTTGAACCGCTCTCTCTTCGTGGGACTCGAACCTGGGCCCATCCGCACAGGAGGCTGGTGCTTTAACAAGGAGGCTAAAGACCGCAGTCTCTAGCATCAGTCACTAGAGCACCTCTTGAGATCAGGGTAGTGAGGTTTACACACACAGCTCTTACCGGCCTATGTCTGTTAAACTCACCCTCCCTAAACCTCACTGCCATCCGGGTCACGGCACCAATGTAACCCCTCCTGTTCGAACCCTGCTCTAAGCAGGACTTGAATCCGGGTCACGGCACCAATGTAACCCCTCCTGTTCAAACCGCCCACTCTAAGCGGGACTCGAACCCGGGCCTGTCAGCACAGGAGGCGGGCGCTCTAACAAGGAGGCTAAAGACCACAGTCTGTAGCGTCAGTCTCTAGAGCGCCTCTTGAAATCAGGGGAGTGAGGTTTACACGTACAGATCTTACCGGCCTATGTCTGTTAAACTCACCCCCCTAAACCTCACTCCCATCCGGGTCACGGCACCAATGTAAACCCTCCTGTTTGAACCGCCCACTCTAAGCAGGATTTAAACCCGGGTCCACCGACATGGGAGTCGGGTGCTCTAACAAGGAGGCTAAACGAGAGTGATGAAAACAATGAGATTACAATTAGCATAGCATTTATCGAGATACAGTTCTCGTCGCCGCTTCTGTTTTTTGGTGGTCCGGGCATGTTGAGAAGGACTAGTTTGGCCTCCTGGGATTTCTTAATGATGACTTCATTGAGTCTGAGTGCGGTGTGCATGCGCCTCACGTTGGACTGGTTTCTGAAAACAAGAACATTGACGATAAGCTCACAAACATTCATCAACATCAGTGAATGTTAATATATGTATTGCAGTCAGAGGTGCATCTATACTCACAGATTTTCCCATTCCCTGTGGCATGACAAAGAAAGAAAAAAAGAGTGTAAAAGTGTGCAATGCAAAACCGAGTCTACATTTAAACCTTAATGCACTTACGGTTTCATGTTGAAGAAGTCTTTGATGGCCTCTGGTGTGGTGGCTCCTATAGGTTTGGCCTGCTCTCCATCACACTTGGCTTCAGTCCATGTCATCTGAACGGCCGTTCCGGGCGTCTCGGCCTCTGCGGTGGGGGACTGGGGCGTGGCCGGGGTGGGCGGGTTGGTACTCTTGTCATGAATGAGCTGTTCCTGTTGGGTTGGGGACACAGGGACAGACTGAGAGGGCAGGACCGGCACATACATACATATGGAGAATGTCAGGGCAAAAGAGAGGGAAAAGATACAACTGTTAATGTGCAGAGATTAAATGATTTTAAATAAAAAAAAATTATGAATAAAACAATATTAATTAAATCAAAACAAAATAAAGAAAGAAAGAATAAAATTAAATATATACAATAAAAATTACAATAAAAATTATATTATTATGATGACAATGACAATTAAAATGACTGCTTTATAATAATTGATAAATTATTATTAAATTAAATAAATAAATAGTAAAAATTAAATTAAATAATTACAATAAAAATTACAATGAAAATGACAATTATTGACAATAATAAATACATTATTATTAAAATAAAATAAAATAATAAATAGCAAAAAATGAATTGAATAATAAGATCATTTAAAAAAAGTAATTGATTTATTGACTGATTACTTTCATTTTAATATTTAAACTTAATTGTTTTGGTGTTTAGAATTAAATTAAAAATAAAACTGCAATAACCATGTATTTACTTCCATTAAAATTATGTTTAAAGTAAACATTTATTTATTTGCTATTGCTAATTGTTTTCATTATAATTTTAATGATTATTTAATTTTCTTTTTTATAATAATACAAAAGTTAAAAACAATGAATTGTCATATTAAATACTTAAAATGGCATTTCTTTTAAATAAAATATAATATATAATATAATATATATTAAAATATATAAAATCACTTTTGAGAGAGAGAGAGAGAGAGAGATGGATTCTGTCATGTCCATTACTCTAGACCGCAGAGATATCAGACAAATCTGTCAAGTTGAGATCACAGCATGTTGAGAACACAAGCTATTGCCATGTAAGATGAAAACTGTAAAGTCGTTCATGATATCTGAAGATGCGATTACAAGCACAGAATGAAATGAGCATTGACTCCTCATG
This sequence comes from Elopichthys bambusa, assembly GCA_037101425.1. Lineage (NCBI taxonomy): Eukaryota > Metazoa > Chordata > Actinopteri > Cypriniformes > Xenocyprididae > Elopichthys > Elopichthys bambusa. The sequence goes on along the minus strand of CM074440.1, from coordinate 2,515,024 downwards.
CTGTACCTCCTCTTCTGGTTTCTCCTCTTTGCTGCTGGCCGCAGGTTCCTCAGTCACACTCAGCTGGGTTGTGACCGCGGCCGGGTTCTTGCGACGGATCGACCCACGAGAGCTGTCAGTGATGCTCTGGATCTGAAGGGAGAGGAAAGATGGAGAATATTCACGAGACGAAGCCCCGCCCACCAGCAGTAATGTCATGCATAACCGGGTTCAAAGTGCAGTATTAACAACTGCACTTGTATACTGCGAAATTTCTGTCATCTGTTAAAAAAATACTGACGTATAGTTTGCATTGAAAATGTCGGGTAATCAGGAGTGAATGTTTTGAGGATGGACGTCTACCTCGCGTTCCCGCTCAGTCTTGGTGAGGTTAATCTGCTTCAGGATCTGAGATCGCTGCTCCATCACCAGGGTCTTCTCATACGTGTACGCTGAGATATCACTGTCATGCTGAAGACAGAGGAGAGAGATGCATACAGATGCAATAGCTTTCAAGAGTTACTCATAAAACTGTACAGAAGGGATATACAGTCTACAGTTATAAACTGTATAAACATTTTGTCGTCATCATCTGCTGGATTTTTAAAAAATATTTTCCTTACCATATAAAAACACACTGAGCATTGTCCGTTGTTGTCAAACACTTGAAATCATTTTAATTTGATCATTTGAATAATTATGGCAATTTTTATAAAATGCTATAACAGATAAAAATGATGGATTTACTAGAGCATAATTGTTCGCCGAACATTTTAAATAGATATTTAAATATTAAATATATAGTCAATCCGCTCACCTTCATGTCGCACGAACCCTGTAAGATAAACTTTTCAACTTAAATATCGGACTGTTCGTCTCACAAAGCTACATGTATATGTATATCTTGATTAAAATTATTCTAAGAATATATTATTTTTTACTAATTTGAGACTTTTGTTTCATAACGTGAAGCTGTTTTTGCTCTGATGTCAGACATATTATTCATTTGTTATGCATAATAGTTGCATAAACAAAGAAAAGATCAATCACAAATTAGTCATATTTCATAAAATATATTTAATTATATACTGTATAGCAAAATATAATTTAATAGATATTTAATTTAATGATTTTTATTTAGATTTAATTAATTAATATTTATTCTACAGAGAAATATACAAAATAATTTTCCACCACTGATCAAGAGTAAACAGAAAAGTTCAGAAAACAGAAAACTTTGAACCAAACAGAACCAAACTTTGAAAACATTAATTGTGAGAAATAAGACTAGGCATGTGACAGTATCAAATTTTCATGTTGCGATTAATTGCTGAAGCTTTTATCACGGTATACGGTATTATCACGATATTGAAATAAGTTGCAAAAAAAAAAAGTGTTTTCATAGTATAACAGGTTTAAGTACTCTTTTTGTAATAACAAAAATTTGAAAGTTTCAAATACAATAATACAATACACAAAAAATATAAAAAGTAAAAAGTGCAAAAGAATTAGGCTATAAAGAACAACAGGTAACACTTTACAATAAGGTCTCATTATTTAATGCATTAACTAAGATTGAGCAATAGCTACATTTGTTACAGAAAGTATTATTTTTTGTTAATGTTAGTTAAGAAATACAACTGATCATTGTTAGTTTTATCTCAGGCCCATTAAATAATTTCTTTTGATTTTAGTAATGTTATTAAACAGTAACTAAGAAATTAACATTAACTAAGAATAATTAATGCTTTTTAAGTATTTTTCATTGCCAGTTTGGTAATAATGTTAACTAATGTTAACTAAGTAACATGTTAACTAATGAAGTCTCAAAGTGTTACTGAACAATAACAAATAATCAGAACATTTCTAATCATTAGGGCATGTTGTAGTCCAGATTAAAATATAAAAATGTTTAAGTTTGAAAATAAATAGCCTATTAAGTCTTTAAGTATTAAGTATTTGGTGCTGTGATGAACAACATTTGAGATTACAAAAAAATGAATGGCTGTTTGAAGCATTTAAAAAAGCACTTCACTAGCGCAGTTGCTTTGTTTGCGGGGTTTCTGGGGTAACCGCTGCATTTCTGCTGTTCCATCAGCGCCCTCTGCTGTCATAGAGTGCACGTGCACTTTCATTCAGCGTGTCTCCTTCACTCGTTCTGCCATTCTTATACACGTTGGGGTTGTTTACATCTGAGCGCGTGTCCCTTTGACGCAGCATACAATGGTGTTGTGCATTTTATACGGTTGATAGGGAAAGTATTCTTAAATGCATTATAAAAATTTTAATAATTAGTAATAAACTATTATTTACGGTATTTTGATGTGCCCACGATAACAATATCGTGGATATTCATTATCGTGATATATCGCATTACCGAATATCGGCACATGTCTAAATAAGACCAAGAGATATTTATTAAGAAAGTAAAAAGTGTTAATAGCTATTTTTCCATCCAAAGTTATGAATTTAAAGGGATAGTTCACACAAAAATGTGACCCTGGACCACAAAACCAGTCATAAGTCGCACGGGTATATTTGTAGCAATAGCCAACAATACACTGTATGTATTTTTATGCCAAAAATCATTAGGATATTAAGTAAAGATCATGTTCCATTAAGGTATTTTGTAAATTTCCTACCATAATTATATAAAAAAAAATTTTTTGTGAGTGGATATGCATTGATAAGGACTTCATTTGGACAACTTTAGTAAAGCGATTTTCTCAATATTGAGATTTTTTTGCACCCTCAGATTCCAGATGTTCAAATAGTCGTATCTCGGCCAAATATTGTCCTAACAAACCATACATCAATGGAAAGATTATTTATTCAACTTTCAGATGATGTATAAATAGACCCTTAGGACTGGTTTTGTGGTCCAGGGTCACAAATGAACATTCTTTCACTAATTACTCACCCATATGTCTTTCCAAACCTGTAAGACTTTTGTTCATCTTTGGAACACAAATGAAGATCTTTTGAATGAAATCTGAGGGCTTTCTGTCCCTCCTTTGACAGCTACACAACTACCACTTTCAAGCTCCAGAAAGGTAGTAAAGACATCGTAAAAGTAATCCATGTGACTCCAGTGGTTTAACCTCAATTTTATGAAGTGTTGGAGATTAATATTTTGTAAATGAAGTGGTAAAAAATTTTGTTTTTGCTCAAACAAAGCACTTGCATCGCTTCATAAAACTGGAGTCACATGGATTACTTTTATGATGTCTTCACTATCTTTTTGGGTCTTGAAAGTGGTAATTGCGTAGAAAGACTATAAATGGAGGGACAGAAAGCTCTCAGATTTCATTCAAAAAGATCTTCATTTGTGTTCCGGAGATGAACTAACGTCTTATGGGTGTGGAACGACATGAGGGTGAGTAATTAACAGAACAGAAACAGAATTTTCACTTGAAGTAACACTTTAAAATACACGGTCATGTTCTCTTGACAGCATTTGGATGCTGGTGTTTGGGAACAGAATTGTGTCTGGGAGGGAATTAAACCCAATCATTTTGATGACAGACTTTGGCTCAGGCATTTCAGAATGACCAAACCAACATTTATACAACATCGCCTCATTTTTAGAATGTATGCACATCTTGGCGTTTTTTTATCCGATATCGCAGAATGCTATCGATTACCATCTCCACCACTTCCACTGCGGCGTCTATGCGCAGGTGATACAGGAAGGTTGTCAGGTCCTTCTTCATCTGGATGCTGTTGTCGTCCATCTGGGCCACAGTGAAGATGCGCATCTTGCACTTCCTCCAAACCTACAGAACATCATCCACAGACAACGGCCGCCATGTGAGCTGCAAACTGATGCCGTATGATATGCATCATTCTGATAGAAATTAAATCAGGATGTACCTTGTGCTGGCGGAGGAGGAACGGGAGCAGCATCAGCATGCCTCCGTCATGTACGATCCACCAGACGTCAATGTGACCCTCTGTGAAGCGTTCTCCGTTCGATGGGAAGGCCGAGATGTTTTTGGGCACCAGCAGGGCTTTACTGGCAGCGGTGGTTTCTCTTACCAGCTCTGTAATGAAGACACTTTTATATTTATTATTTACACGCAAGCATATATTATTTTTACTGATTTGAGACTTTTGTTTTTAGGCGTTTCATAATTTGGAGCTGTTTTTGCTCTGATGTCAGATTAATTTGTTATGCATAATCTGAGCGCTCGGTTTATTTCTGTTAAGTTCCAAATACAAACAGAAAATGAAGCACATATGTAGTAAAACATATTTAATTGTATTTAATTCAATGGATTTATATTTCATTCTACAGAGAACTATGCAGACTAAATTAAAAAAAAAAAAAAAAAAAATAATTCTTTACTGGTGATCAAAACTTAAAAAAGATGAATTACAATAAAACTAAGAGATATTTATTAAAAAAGTAAAAAAAGTAATTTTTTTATTGACTTACCCTTGTAAGAATAACTAATATAACCAATATAATTTAGCATAAATATATGTACATTTACATCTATTTAAAATATATTTTTATAAATAAAACTACATTTATATTAATAAATATATGTATATTAACATATAATATATATAAATACAAATAACTGAATAATATAATTAAAATAATAACTAAAATTTAACAAACATGTATATTTAAATATATTTAAAATATACTTATATATATATATATATATATATATATATATATATATATATATAAATATTTTTATATTTATAAATATATGTATATTGTAAGAATAAATGAATTATATAATTAAAATAATAACTATACTTAAAAATAAAATTTAACAAACATATGTATATTTAAATATATTTAAAACATACTTATATAAATATAAATATTTTTATAAATATATGTACATTGTAAGAATAACTGAATTATATAACTAAAATAATAACTATTTAAATGTAAAATATGTAAATATAATACAATGTAAATTATATAACAATAAATATATGTGAATGCAATACATTTTTTATTTCTATTTAATTCACTGGATTATCAAAAAATGCATAATCTCATGGTTTTGTGCTAAAAGCAGCTATATTATCAGATATACCATTATTGTGATATACATTATACTGTGATTTAAGATATTGTTCATCCCGCCCAATCCTAATCGACTGTATTCACATAGAATCAACACCTGAAAAGGATCAGCTGATAAACACTTGTATTCAGCAACTATTTCTGTAAGTATTCATTCCAAATCAGACGTAATTAAACCGTCACTCGTTTCTTTTTTTAAATGTGCAAGTGAACATCTGTGGTGTCAGACGTGGAGCTGCACCTGCTCTGTCTGGTCTCACAGTTTAGCTGCAATAACACTGAACAGACTCACACTTACACATATGATGTAATGAATTTAACACAGCTGCCACAGCGCAAACCAGTGAGTTAAAGCCTTATACACTGATTCAAGAGGCGTAAATTCAATCTCACAAAGCCAGAGGAAAATTATACTGCTCAGTTATGTTTTATCTATCAACTTGGTCTCAGATGTGTTTCCTTAAATACCTTAGGAATACACACAACTGAGTCAACAGCCGCTATACAGTATTTGATAAGAATTAGATAAGAGTACATATATTCAGATCATTGACTTTTGATTGCAGACTTTAGTATCTTGGCAAATCTGAGATTGAGAACTCCAGGAGGAGATTACTGGAGTCTTTTTATAAGGAGAAACATCTCCAAAAGCAGCATTTACTCTCCTTTTAATTGCATTGATGTTTAAGAGAAACAATTGAGCAATAAAAGAGATCTCATTTGTGCTTCTTCTTTGTAATAGAAAGACATCACAATTAATCACACCTGACACTAAAGTTTTTAATATCGTAATAATTTCACATTTAATCTCCAAATTAAAGCAGAAACAACAAAAAGACAATATATTTTAAGTATTTGATCTAACTAATATCCAGAATCAAGGCAGTTATCAAACACTTCACAATCTTCACTGCATAATTTAGCATTAATTTTTATTAAAGCTACAAAAGTTATTCAATTAAGAGCAGTGAGTGATGTTCTTCTGTTCTTTGATTAACATTAATGGCAAGCTGTAGCAGGTTAATTAGGCTGCTGTCGCTTTAAGATCTGACATGACGCAGATCTGACACGCACCTTTACGGTCATTTAAGACTGTGCTTGTGAAGATACTCGACAAAGCAGGTACTTTGGGATACTTTTTGTGTGTTTTTGCCCGTTCAAGCGTGAAAGAGAATTCAATGCGGCTGGAAATGGTGCTTCTGTCCCTCACCAATGAAGTTTCTCCAGCTCTGATGATCCTCGGCCTGTTTCCAGTTGCGTGGCCAGCTGGCCAGAACAGTGTTGTGTTGAAGACCACCCAACCCTCCGGCCTGGACCAAGTGTGATGTGGCGTCCCTCATGTTGGAGGAGATGACAACCTGACAGAAACCCTTCACCTTCTCTGTCTCCATCAGCTTCCTCAGAGACTGTGAGATTGCAAAAAGAACATTACCGCTGATTCAAACATACCTTTGGTGTCCAAAAATGCTGTCTGGGTAGATGCCTCACAAATGTGTCTGTGTGTTTCTATGCATGTCACCTGTTCGGCCTGCTGCCCCTGAGGAAGGTTCTCCAGGTAAGTTCCCTCCAGCGCTGCGCCCACGATGGTCAGACCCTTCCCAGCCTTCAGCTGACTGGTCAGAGACAGCAGACGTGGTTGCTCCACATTCAGTTCAGAATCCATGCTGACCAGGACTAATATCTGAGGTCTGTGGAGAATGAAAGCAGGAGAGAACATAAATGGAAAATTCTTGAATGGTGGTCAAAACTTTCAAAAGATTAATTGTGTGCAATAACACCAATAATATGATTTAAATAACAACTATACTTAACATTTAGCATAAGACTATAAATCTATTAGTCTAAATATATGAATTATAAAAGTATTTAAATATACACTATCAGTTAAAAGTTTGGAAACATTACTATTTTTAATGTTTTTGAATGTCTCTTTAAGGCTGCATTTATTTCATAATAAATACAGAAAAAACAATAATACTGTGAAATATTATTACAATTTAAAATTATGGTTTTCTATTTTAATATACTTTAAAATACAATTTATTTCTGTGATGCAAAGCTGAATTTTCAGCATCAGTCTTCAGTGTCACATGATCCTTCAGAAATCCTTCTAATATGATGATTTCTTTTATCAATGTTGGAAACAGTCGTGCTGCTTAATATTATTTTATAACCTGTGATACTTTTTCAGGATTCTTTGATGAATAAAAAGTTAAAAAATATCAGCATTTATTTAAAATAGAAATCTTTTGTAATATACACTACCGTTCAAAAGTTTGGGGTCAGTAATTTTATTCAGCACAGCTGTGTTAAATTGATAAAAAGATTTATATTGTTAGAAAAGATTTATATTTTGAATAAATGCTGTTCTTTTTAACCTTGTATTCATCAGTGAATCCTGAAAAAAGTATCACAGGTTCCAAAAAATATTAAGCAACATTGATAATAACTGAGTATCAAATCAGCATATCAGAATGATTTCTGAAGGGTCATGTGACACTGAAGACTGGAGTAATGATGCTGAAAATTCAGCTTTGATCACAGGAATAAATTATATTTTAATGTATTAAATATATAAATATATTGTAGTATATTAAAATAGAAAATCATCATTTTACATTGTAATAATATTTCACAACATTATTGTTTTTTCTGTATTTATTATGAAATAAATGCAGCCTTAATGAGAATAAGAGACTTTGTTCAAAAACATTAAAAATAGTAATGTTTCCAAACTTTTAACTGATAGTGTATACATTATAATTTATAATCAATAATAATTCATTAATAATGCAGTCAGTATTTGTTTGTTTGTTTGTGTTTAGTGGATCATTTTGATAGTTAATGCAGTGTTATTTTTCAGAAAAATTAATTAAACTATTAAAACTTTTTGTTAATGTTATTTGAAATATTGTTATTAATATTTTAGTATTTTTTTATACTACTATTATAGTATTTATTAACATTTTGAATGACCCTTTATACTTTTAGTTTTCATTTTAATTTTAGTTTTAGTAATTTTGTTAAGCACCTTTTTTTCATTTTAAGTCACTTTTTATTATTATTATTTCTTTAAATTCTATTTACCTTTAATTTGTTTTTATTCCAGTTTTAGTCCTTTTAGTTCTTCAAGTTCAACATAGTTTATTTGACGATTATACATTATAATTTATAATAATATATATATATTTTATATTAATATTTATATTTATTTATTTATATTAATATTTTATGTTATTAAATAATATATATATATATATATATATATATATATATATATATACACACACACACATGCATTAAATAAATATATTAATCTAAATATGAATATATATATATATATATAAACATTAAAATATAAATTAAAAGATATCCCTAAATATATACATAAGTATAAATATAGGTAAAAACACATCTATTTATATAAATATAAAATATTTATGGCTCACCTCCAGTTCTTGGTGTGTGGTGGTCCCTCTTCCAACCTCATCAGGGCGAAGCGGGCCGCACTGAGTGACAAACCTCTTATTCCATCACCCCATTCCTTTTCCGCCCTGTAAATGTGCGCACACACACACACACACACACACTTTGCTTATGTATGTTATACATATTTATGATGTGTGTAGCACACTAATTTTCGGGTTGCATGCAACACCTTGATGACCTAGTACATTTGGAAACATGTGCATTGTACAACAGAGAACCCGAATGCAATCCACTCAATTTAACCTTGCATTTTGATTCATTATTTGACTGCAAAAAGTTCAAATAGTATGCGTACTACTATTTTAAATGTACATTGCTCTGTTTTTAAGTATACTGTGCAGTATTCCAACACAGCCCGAGCACAGCCTCAGATAATCCTGCCGTCAATTTGCCCCTCCTGTTTAATTTCCTGCAACAGACTCGGGTCACTGTTCGGCTTGACTCTAGAAGTGTTTCCAAAAGAAAAGCACTAAACTAATCAAATCCCGGAGCAGATTTCAGCTGTTATTGGCCGGGTGGATTATGAGGGATCTAAAAATCCTGACAGGTCAAACGCCTAAAACTCAATTCTAATCCATCTTCTTCGTTTTCCGCCCCGTCGACCTTCCCCGACTCCGGGTCACAATCTACTTACCCTCGGAACTCGATATACTTGTAGATACAGCCGGCGATCCCCATGGCAACGATGGCGTAGTACCAGGAACAGATGAACATGAGCGAGAGACAAAGACTCATGCCAAGGAAGGATAGAGTCCTGAAGGAGAAGAGGAAGGCAAATGTTAGTGTACAAACACAAGTAAAGCCACAGTAAACGTCAAGACGTGCCCGTCCGAAGCTCACCAGTGGTAGAACTTGAATCGTGGTCTCCAGTTGGGCGTTCTGAGTAGAGTTTGAACAGCACAGGCCAGATTCACAAACATGTAGCACATGAGGAAAAACCTGCAGCAGCACGAGAAAAACAACCACGATCACGTCAATAAACACTAACAGATGAAGTACAGTGCTCTCAAAAAGTGTTTGGACCCTTAAACCACACTTAAAATGTCTGAATGTGATTGTTTTAGACATAATATTAAAGACATTATATATATATATATAGTTAAAATAGATAAAATAAGGTAAATAAAACACAATAGTGCTAAAAAGAAGACAGTATTTGTTTGTTTGTGTTTAGAGCATCATATTGATAGTTAGAGCAAAAAAAGTCATTTTTGTTAATGTTATTTGAAATAAAGCTAAAATATTGTTATTTTATTATTATTTCTTATGCTACTTGTCTTTTTTTCCCAGTGCAATTGTCTAAAGATTCTTAAATGAAGATGCATTTACTGGAGATACAAAATAAACATAAAATATAACATAAAAAAAGACAGAAAAAATAAGTCTTGAATTCTGTGAAAATTATCAAAATGAAGCGAGTTTATGATTAAAACAATAACAAATATCTGCCAATGGGCTCAGAAAAATAAACTTAATACAAAAGAAAGTTTTCATAACTCACTGACAGAGATTTGTCTTTGTTTTAAGCTCACTTAATTTTGTTCAATTTTCAGAACTTCTTTTTAAATTTGCATCTCAAGTAAGTGTATCTTGATTTAAAAACATTTAACGCCATGACTTTGTGAATTTAAGACTTTCTGCTCTGATTTAAGACCTTTTTAAGGCCTTCATTTGTGTGAGGGTGAATTTTTAAAGCCTGCAGAAACCCTGCTTTTATAATTTTTGTAAAATCACTAATTTTGTTAAGTGCCTCTGTGACTTTTTGATATTATTTTATAAATATTAAAAAAATATTTAGCTTTAATTTATTTTTATTTTCTAGTTTGAGGGGCTGTTTACACGACACCGACGCGACAAACTTCAAAGTAGAAGTTTTTGAAACATCTCCTTGTAAACTGCAAAAACGTAAATATCTATCAAAACGATGATGGCATGCACATGCGTATTACGTGTTTAGTCTATCCGTCGTATTTTTCAACGTGTTTTCTGTGAATGTGTGAGACTTCCGATTTATTAGCCACTATAGGGAAATAACGAGAAGGATATCAAAGTTGTCTTTCTTTACAAAAGTGACATCGCCAACTACTTGTCTGGCATGCGTAAGCGTTTTTAGTCATTTTCGTGGATCCGTGTAAACGGGGGTTATGCTTCACCATAGTTTATTTCAGTTATTTTTTTCTTTTAATTTGGGTTTTCATCTAATATTTATATTTTATTTCAGCTTTGTTTCAGTTGCTAAAAACAAATTTGAATAGTTTTACTTTTAGTTACCAATAACAAAACTGGTGGATGCCATTTGTTTTTAAATTTTATTATCTAATGCATTGATATTCAGACTTTTTTCTTTAATGTGACTCAAGTGTGCAAACATTTTCTGGGTCCGCTGTATATTTTAGTGCATGTTTGTTTGTGAGCGTGATGCCTCTTACATGGAGAGAATCGGAGCGACGCTATCCAGAGAAGCGATGAGGATTCCACTCTCACAGATACAAGCGGTCAGGAGCAATGCCCAGGTGGGCTCCCCGTTTGCTTTTCCATGGCCAAACACCTGCAACACACACACACACAAGCAGCTAAACACAAGGTCAACGTGGGCAGCTCTCGGCCTGACTCTTAGTCTGGCTCCTCACCCTGAGGAACGGCACTATGCCATCTCGCGCGATGGCCTGTAGGAGACGGGGAGCGCCAGTCAAGCTCTGAAGCCCTGCACCGCAGGTGGAGAAGAAGGAACCGAAAACGATGACCCAGGGCGACGGCCACGCCAGCGTCCCGATCACCAGATTACCCCTGACGGCCTCACCAAACCTGAAATAAATGCAGAAATGTTTCTTGAGCAGCAAATCAGCATTTTACAATGATTTCTGAAGGATCATGTGACACTGAAGACTGGAGTAATGATGCTGAAAATTCAGCTTTGATCACAGGAATAAATTACAATATATTTCACATAGAAAATGGCTATTTTAAATCAAAATAATTTTTCCTGTATTTTTAATCAAATAAATGCAGCTTTGGTGAGCAGAAGAGACTTCATTTAAGAGCATTACAAAATCTTACCATGTATCTTGTCATGCACTAAATCACATGACATATTTAAAAGTTAAACAAAGTGTGAATATCATACTTATCCCTCAGCACCGTTCCTTCGATGCAGGCGCCAAACAGCAACACGCTGGACATGTCTGAATACTTCAGTTAAAGAACATTCGGTGAATATATATATATATATATATATATATTTTTTTTTTGGGACAAATATTGACTCTATCATCTGGATTTGAGTGCTTATAAACCACTTTTAGTTATGAATGACCAGCCTCTTATAATGTATACTATTAGCATTGGCAAGTCTGATTCATTTTACTGAATTATTTTCAGTGAACTAGTTCAAAAACATACTGACCTTCTTTTCTGTAGTAAACTTTATTTTGCCGGAGACTCTTTGCTAATTGATTTGACTGAATCACTAAAAATAGTTATTTGATCATTATCATAAACTGTACTGCAGGAGGATGTTATATCAGACTGTGTCCACCAGGTGGAGTGCTGTATATGTGTGTGTTCATGTATGAAAAGATACAGATGATGGAGGTGGTGGTGATGGCCAGGATGGTGCCGACAGGAATGGACTTCTGGGCATCCCGCAAATCACCGGATCGGTTTGATCCAGCCATGATACCTGTTCAAAACAAGATAGATCACGCAGTGAGCACAATGTTTTGCTTATACAGTAATTCCCCATACTTTCATTTGAGTTATTTCATAGTTTTAATGATTTGACTTGTATTCTAAAATGAGGCAAATCCAAACTTTGACTTTTGGTATTACAGTAACACTTTACAATATAGTCAAATTAGCTAACATTAGTTAATGCATTAACAATTAACAACAAACAATATATTTGTTACAGTATTTATTAATCTTTGTTAAAGGGGACCTATAATGCCCCTTTCACAAGATGTAATATAAGTCTCAGGTGTCCCCAGAATGTGTCTGTGAAGTTTCATCTCAAAATACCCCACAGATCATTTATCATAGCTTGACAAATTTGCCCCTATTTGGTTGTGGTTTTGTGTGTCCCTTTAAATGCAAATGAGCTGCTGCTCCCGGCCCCCTTTCCAGAAGAGGAACAGCTCGCGCTTCGGTTGCTCAACAACAACAAAGCTGGAGAATCTCACGCAGCCAAAATGAGGATTGTCAGTAACGGTGTTCAGCCTTACATTGTTCAAACCGGAGTCGGACACTGATGGAGAGACTCAGGAAGAAGTTACAACTTTTAGAATGAAACTGGACGTTTCTGAACGGTTTATGCTCAAACAGCAACATTACACACTAACTAAAGTTAAAAGTAATAATCAACCACCCCTTTAAAATGTTAGTTAATAAAAATACAGTTGTTCATTTTTAGTTCATGTTAGCACAGGTCCATTATAATATTAACAGATACAACTTTTGATTTTAATAATGTATTATTAAATGTTGAAATAAACATTAAGAATAATAAATGCTTTAGAAGAATTTTTCATTGTTAGTTCAATGTAGATAACTAATGTTAACAAATGGAACCTTATTGTAAAGTGTTGTCAGACATTCCTTTAAATTCTGATCTACAAGGTTAATTTTCATAATCATACATGACGGATGAAATCAGGCTGTCAAGAGAAGACTAACCGGTCACAGAGGGGAAGTAGATGCCCACCAGCATGGTAAAGAAACTGGTGATGTCGGCGGGCACGTAGCGGTTAGTGTTGGTCGGGATGGAGTCAGGTTCCTCCACAGCTGTTATTCCCAACTTCTCAATGAATGAACCCTTTTCCATATAATTCCCAAAGAGGTTCTCTGGATCAAAAAGGGAGAAAGCAAAACAAAGAGAGAGAATATGAGAAATTCATACATTTAGACATTTTTTAATCATTACTATTAGGGGCTTGTTCAAATCAATAACCTTAAATATGAGCAATAGTAATAGTGATTAAGTTTGTAGCTTAATATCCTTCACTTTCTCCAGGCTGCAGGACAAAAGCTCATAGATAAAAGTAAATATCTTCTGTAGGTACACTGGTGTTTAAATGTTTGGGGTCGGTAAAATGTTTTAATGTCTTTGAAAGAGTCTCTTCTGCTCACCAAGGCTTCATTTATTTAATCAAAAGTACAGTAAAAACAGTAATATTGTGTAAATATTATTACAAATTAAAATAAGAGTTTTCTATGTGAATATATTTTAAAATATAATTTATTCCTGTGATTCAAAGCTGAATTTCCAGCATCATTACTCCAGTCTTTAGTGCCACAACTTTGTGCATGTTATATAGAATTACTTTTTGCATGGTTATGATTCTGTGTGTTGTGATGATGTCATTTTGTGGCTGTATTTACCGCGCAGGGTGCCACTCATAACACCTGGGATGCCCTGTATTTCTGTGACGTTGTTATTGGTGAAATAGCTGTCGCAGGTTGCGTTCAGGAACTCAGAGTCGCAGAAGAGCCGCCAGAGTTCAGTGGTGACCGTGGCGTTTTCTCTCTCGATGACCTTCGCACACACATCGAAACCTTTCCAAACCAGAGTCCGGTTTCCCAGCACACACACTCTGTGGAAATCATTTCAAACTAAATCATTTCTAAACATCACATATTTCAAAGGGCACGTCACACATTGAGTTAAACTTGACATTTTGAAGTAGAAAAACTGAAATAGTATTTTCTTGTAAAATAATCTTTATTTACAAAATTATTACAGTGTACCAGGGTTATTATTGTTAAATAAAACTATTAAAAACATTTCTGTTAATTGAAATAAGGCTGAAATAAACAAATATAAATATTAGTTGAAAAACTTGAACAGTAAACTAAACTAAACTAAAAGAGTTGAAGCACTAAAATTACTAACTGGAAATAAATACAAACTAAAACTGAAATAAAAATAAATAGCATATTTAAAAGCACATGACGACATCTAAAATTAACATGAAAACTAAAAAATATAAAACTAAAATCTAATTCAAAATATTAAAGGGGACCTATTATGCAACTTTTCACAAGATGTAATATAAGTCTCAGGTGTCCCCAGAATGTGTCTGTGAAGTTTCAGCTCAAAATACCCCACAGATCATTTATTATAGCTTGATAAAAATTGCCACTTTTTGGGTGTGAGCAAATGAGCTGTTTCTCCCTGCCCCCTTTCCAGAAGAGGGCGGAGTTTCAAGAACTCTTGCTTCAGCATACTGACAACAACAAAACAGGACAATCTCATGCACCAAAAATGTCAGAAAGGGCGTTCATGTGCAATTTTTAACAAGGAAATTATCTTGTTTACGATAATTCCGATAACACATGAGGGAGGCATCAGTTCTGGATATGAAGTTTGAGCACGAAGCGTTGATATTGATCCACCTTTCAGAATCAAACTTTGTGAAAATCCAGTGTTGAAGAGACCCTCGTTTGTGAAGCAGTCCAGCGTAAAACAATTGGCGCAAATGTACAAGACTTTACCTACTTTCTTTGGGACATTTCCTTCAAAAATGAAGAATCTGAATCTGAAAGAGACTGCTTCTGATTTATGGGACTTGTAAAAAAAAAAGAAGGAGTTACTGGATTTTTACCATTATAGGCTGGTCATTTCCACACACTGTGGACACACATCTGTGTTCAAACATCTTATAAAAGTGAATTTTGCATAATAGGTCCCCTTTAATAAAATAATCCCCTTTGCTGTGTACAGGATGTTTCTGATAAATGCGATTATAATATTCACGAGGCACGTACGGGAAGATTGGAGGCTCGAAGGCGGTTTTGATCACTCCAGCGTAGACGGCGAGGATTGAACAGATGACACAGGCGAGGAAGAGGAGCGCCAGCTTGTTCACGTACTTCACTCCTACAAACACCACGATGGCCATGAAGCTCAGCACTAGGGTGCCGTAAATACGCATGTTGTTCAGCATGGCGGATTCGGCCTCGGCTCCCTCCAGACCCTCCATCTTAAAAATGGCCGCTTGTGGTACAATGTACACCTGAGATAGGAGGAGGAAAAAAGGTGCAAAGAGGAAAAATGAATTAAAAGGATAAAAGCTAATCTAAAAATAAGAAAAATTAGAAAATAATTCAGGCTGTCTGTCAGTATTCTATGATAAAATAACTTCCCTCACTTTATGGACTTAATCTTACATGTTTATGAATGCCGCTAACCTGCGGTCCTCATCATTTGATGTACGCTTGTTAAACTGCCTCTCTGAGAATAAAAAGAGTCTTTCTTCTTCATTTTCTAAATGATAATCGAGTGTTTCACTAGGGACTTTTTCAAAACGCCCTAAAAAAAAAAAAAAAGATTTCAGCTAATATGCCATTATAAATATATCATTTTTCCTCTATTTTTTTCTTATCAAAACTGGTTCAGATCATCCTCATTTCAGTCAACATAACAATAACCAAATGGACAATGTTTGATATCTATTTTACTTACAAAATCAGTTTTAGTTTAATTTATTTATATAGCACATTTAATAATGACAGAGTCGACCAAAGTGCTGCACAGAAAAATTAAATTATGCTATTAGCAACAAAATAAAACAATCACAAATAATATACAACGCTAAATTCACACAAAATAAAACTGCAAACAGTAGTTACTCCAGTCCATGAGCCTTTTAAAAAAGATGTGTCTTAAGTAGAGATTTAAAAACCTGTACTGAAGTGGCCGATCTCAAGCTCCACAACTGGGGTGCTGCCACCGAAAATGCACGATCCCCCTTAAGCTTTAAACGTGTTTTGGGTACTGACAGCAACAGTGTGTTTGATGACCTTAAAGGCCTATTGGTCTGATGGTAGGAGAGAAGATCTGATAAGTAGTTTGAAGCCAAGCCATTCAGGGACCTTTAGACAAAAAATAATACCTTGAACTGGATTCTATACTCAATGGGGAGCCAGTGCAAACTAGCCAAAACAGGTGAAATATGTTCCCTCCCTGTTAAAAATCTAGCCGCAGCATTGTGGACCAGCTGCAGGCGAGACAAACACAATTGAGTGACCACCAAATATAGTGAATTGCAGTAATCCAGTCTTGATTAAATGAATGCGTGGATAATGGTTTCTAAGTCCCTGAATGAAAGAAAAGGTTTAATTTTGGCAATCATCCTGAGCTGGAAAAATGCTGACTTGACAACTGAGTTTATTTGTTTGTCAAACTTAAGTGCTGGGTCAAAAATAACTCCCAAATTTCTTGCGTAGGTACCTACAGTGTTAGTTATAGGACCCAAAGTTTTTGAGAGGATATTGGCAGAATCTGGACGTCCAAAAACTGAAGGAAGTTTTCTGCCATCCAACTTTTAACCTCACTCAAACACTCAAATAATGACTGGGGAGATGTATTTTCATCAGGCTTAACTGGAAGATCATTAACTGTACGTCATCTGTGTAACAATGATATGGAATCTGATGCTTGCGAAAAATATTGGTTAATGGAAGAAGATAGACAGAAAACAAAACAGGGCCTAAGACAGAGCCCTGTGGAACATCACATATAAATGCAGCAGAGGAGGAAGTGAAGTATCAATTTCTACAGAAAAAGTTCTCCCCCTGAGATAGGACACAAACCAGTTTAAAGCTGTTCCCCTAATGCCAACATACTGCTCAAGACGTTTTAATAAAATAGAGTGATCAATAGTGTCGAAGGCTGCACTTAGATCCAAGAGAACCAAAACGACACATTTTCCACAATCAACAGCCAATAATAGGTCATTTAACAATTTCAAGAGAGCAGATTCTGTGCGGTGCTTGGCTCTGAACCCAGATCTAATATGTCATTACTCTTTAAAAAGGAAGAGAGTTGATAAAAAACAACCTTCTCCAGTACCTTCGAAAGAAAAGGAAGCTTAGAAATAGGACGATAATTAGTTAAAACTAGTGGATCTAGAGAAGCCTTTTTAAGCACAGGCTGTATCACTGCATGTTTAAAACATGATGGAACATAGCCATAAGTAAGACATCTATTAACTATAGACTGGATACACAGGCCAATAGTGTCCAAAACTTTCACTATAAAAAATGAGGGAATAGGAGCCGAAGAACAAGATGCAGGTTTCATATGATGAATAATATCGATTAAATAGGATAGAGACACAGGCTCAAAGCTAGTTAAAGTAGCTACATTGCAGTGATCGGAAAAAGATATATTTCCAGGATTTGAAATGTTAGAGCGAATATTTTGAATCTTTGTAATAAAAAACTGCAGGAGACGCCTCAGGTAGTAACAGGATTTAGAACCTTGTTAATAGACTAAAAAAGATTTTAGGTCTACCAGCATTGCTAGAAATCAGATTGGAAAAATATTATGATCTAGCAATATTAACAGATTGCTGACAAGACTTTAAACAGTCTCTCAAGATTTCATAAGATACTTGCAATTTATTTTGTTTCCATTTTCTCTCTGTTTGCCTGCATTTTTGTCTTAATGCTTTAGTTTCACTGTTTAGCCAAGGCTGATTTCTCAATTTTGGGTATTTCAATTTGGAAGGAGCAATAGAATCCAAAATATTAACACAGGTGGAATTAAAATAGGAGGTTAACTCTTCAAGGCCCATATCAGAAGAATATAATTCAAAAGAAATAGCAAACTGAGAAGAGGCAAAGGCATCAGAGAATCGTATGGATACATCCGAGTTAAGAGGGCGGATATAGTAACTAGGAAAAGATTGTTTCACAGGATGAGATAAAACAGTATTAAAAAGTATTGGCTTATGGTCAGGGAAGCAGAAAGGTTAAAAGAAAGGTTAAAAGAATCAATGATTTGTAAAAATACTGAGACTAATGGCTTATCAGGGCAACACACATGAATATTAAAATCACAGAGAATCAAGAGTCTGTCAGGATTAGGCACAACTGTAGCTAAAAAAAAAAAATCAGAGAATTCCTTCAAGAAAAGCTTATTATAGTTGCGGGGTCTGTAAATAAGTGCACAAAAGATAGGGTACATCAAGTCCACCCGACACAACTGCACCTCAAAGCTAGCAAAGCACTCCACAGGTAAAATACGGCAATTAAATTGCTTCTTAAAAAAACTTTCCCTAAGAAAGTTACAGTCACAAGGAGATGTTTCAATAAGCGGGTCTAGTTCACCATTATTAAGCCAAGTCTCCGTCATAAAAATAAAGTCTAATTCATGAGATACGAAAAAATGATTGATTATGAAAGTTTTGTTAATTAATCATCATGTGTTGATTAAAGCCATCTTTACTGACTTAATAGCTTATTGACTTATCTTATAAGACTAATGTTTATAACATGAACTGAACAGTCAAATATAATACAAAAACAAAATTGGGGAGGGTTAAAGATCAGAAAAAGAGTGTACAAATGATAAAAACAACCCCCATCAAACAAACAGGTTAAACAAAATAACTCCAAAAATAGCATAAACCTACAAAAAGAGTTTAAAAAAATAGCAAACAGACAAAGAGAGATAAAGGAAAGAGAGATGAGTGAGATTCACAACGACATAGGCGGCAAAAACAGACTAGCGTGAGTTCAGTTCTACAAGCACTAATTGAACCAGTCAAGCATGGAATTAATACTGCAAATGGCCCGCCATTAGTCCTTATTAGAGGCCTGACCTAAATTATATTCAAAGCCATAAACTTTTGGGTGCATATGCTATGTTTCATGCCTCTAAGCACAATATATTGCATTGTTCATTAAACTATTTAATACTTTGCCCCTTATAAGAAGGATAAAAATGAATAATTATTGAGAATCTTACGAAATCTGTCAAAAAAATATGCCTATGTAAATCTGGCGAAATATGCCTATGTAAATTGTTATGACATAATATCATAATGGAAAAAAAAAAACAAATTCATCCTAAAAATAGGCTTTTTTTCCCAGGTCATTTTCAGGTGACACAGACACGATTTCATAAGCTTTGCTGAATTGATGAAATACACACACATCTGATCAGCTGGTCTCTATGGTGACCTGCTCATTTTAATAATATCTGCCGGGTTACACAATACAGCTTTATTCGGCTTGTTTTAAACTGATGTCTTAGTGTCCTTCTGAACCATAGGCTGGATAAAACACTCGCTCGAATCAGCACGCCGTGGACCCGCGGATCTCAAGCATGGAGAAGATTTTCCACGGACAATGGAAGCTAAGCCTATGTTCCTCTGAAAGAAAGAATTAACCCAGAAGTCAGATAGACTCGAGCCCCCGACAAGTAATACGAAAAAATACATGAGCAGCCGAGAACACGTGTGTTAAAACACGAGACAAGCGAGGCTCGGAGGACACGCTAGCGCTCATCAGCGGCACAATTAAACGCAGAGTCTGCATAATTACTTAATTACTCACTCTAAGAAGAGGGAGGGAAAGCAGGATGAGAGATAGAGAGATAAAACGAAAGAGTGATGAACGACAAGAAATGAAATAAACTTTGACATGTATGATTTGAGTGTGTTCTCAAAACATCCTGACTATTAAGATGTCTTCATCTCTTTGATTTTCAAAAGGCAGTTTGATATCCCACAATCCTGTGCATGCATTTCTTTGGTTGATTTAAAGAATAAGAATCACTTATGATAAAATTTTTTCTGATAAATTTGTCTTTTCTAACCCAAGACTTTCTTTCTCTCATGGAGATCAAAAGGAGTAGTTTATCAGAATGTCCAGGCTGCACAAAAGAATACAGTGAATCGTGGATGATGAGCTCCAAAAAAGACAAAAAGCACCAAAAAAGTAGTCCATACAATTTATGCTTTATATTAAGGGCCAGAATTACTAAACAGGGTAAATTAGCGGGAGAGCACAATTCCAAAAAAGCGTGATGGGAGTAGAAAGTTCTGCGCATGATCGACATGCAAATTAAAGAACACGGACGCAGCCAGATCATTTCCATAATGACTAACGCAGTCTACCAAGAGCAGCGCAAATTAACATCTGGTTTAAGACATGCTTTTTTGGGCACTAAATAATGCCGCAAACACCAGTAAATTGACTAGCACAAACCTTAGTAAATCACCTTGAACGACTAATTTAAATACTCTCCTCCCATTAATTTTGCATCTGAAAGGGAAACTCCTACAAATGCATATGCAATAAGGTCAGCCACAAAAACGACTCAGTCCACGCCTTTTCAGTGCTAATTTTTCACTGTGTGTCTTTAGTAAATCCTGACCAGTAGTTTTTTAACGCCAAAAGAGGGTTTGCGCTTGCGCAAGCTGTTAGTAAATCTGGCACTAAATGTCTTTTAAATGCTGTTTTTGCATTTTCAACTTTCTTTAGTGTGTAATGTTGCTGTTTGAGCATGAAAAAGGTCTGCAAAGCACAAAGTCCCTCCAGAGGGAGTTATTCTCTATATCAGTGTTACTGTTTCTGAACTCCCCGAAACGCCTCCATTGTAGTCTTGACTTTTCTTCCGGGAATAAACACATCACAATATTCCTCATTTAAATAATTCCCTCCCAAAAGCATATGCAAAATAAAGGGGCGATGCCTGGTTGAGTTAGTTAGTAGTGTGTTGAAACTGGCGGTTACGGTAAGGGGCGGGGCATTTCCCAAACTCGCTCAAAGTGCTTGACCAATCACAACACAATGCTCCAGCCAACCAATCAGAGCACACTGTGCTTTTCAGAAGGAGGGGCTTCATAGAGACAGTAACTAAACAGAGCATTTCTGACAGACTGGGAGAGAAGAGCAGCAAATATGCCAAATATGTGAAAAATAATGTGCTTTTTGAACATTCAAGTATGAAAACCTGTTCTAGTAGAGCCCAAAAACAAGACTTTGTTAATGGGCATAACAGCAGGTCCTCTTTAAAGGATTAGTTCTCTTCAGAATTAAAATTTCCTTATAATTTACTCACCCCCATGTCATCCGAGATGTTTATGTCTTTCTTTCTTTCTTTAGTCGAGAAGAAATTAAGGTTTTTGAGGAAAACATTCCAGGATTTTTCTCCATATAGTGGACTTCAACAGTTACCAACACGTTTTTTGAAGTTGGAGGAGAAAATGAAATGGAGTTTTTCGCCCTACCGCAGTACTTCTTTCAAATGTGATTATGTAATATTTGATGCACTCCAGAGCAGTGCAAGATGAGCATTTGTGGAGCATTTTTAGAAAATGACAGATTGTTTTGCTAGATAAGACCCTTATTCCTCGTCTGGGATCATGTAGAGCTCTTTGAAGCTGCACTGAAACTGACATTTTGGATCTTCAACCCGTTGGTAACTGTAGAAGTCCACTATATGGAGAAAAATCCTGGAATGTTTTCCTCAAACACCTTAATTTCTTTGTGACTGAAGAAAGAAAGACATAAACATCTTGGATGACATGGGGGTGAGTAAATTATCAGCAAATTTAATTCTGAAGTGAACTAATCCATGGACTCATAAAGCACATAGGTTGTTCATCTCACCAGCAGGATCTCGATGCAGCCCAGGATGTACATGGCTCCAGCATAGGTGGTGCCTAAGTAGAAGCAGATGCCTACAGCTCCTCCAAACTCAGGGCCCAGAGAACGAGAGATCATGTAATAGGAGCCTCCAGCTGGTAAAAACAAATGCATGATCACAAACAAAAAACCCTTTTAGGAAACGATATTATAGGATATTAACAAAGCATTCTGGTGTTGACAGCTCTGAAAAATTGCTCAATACAACCCACAATTACAACTTCCTGTTTCTTGGAAAATATTAAGCATGCTTATAGAGCGGCTTTTAGCACTATAGGGATAATAGCACCCTATCGCTGATGAACAACGGACGGGAAACCAAACCTGCCAATTTCACCTCACCTCTGCTCTCCTCCAATCAGGAAATGAGATCGAGGTGGTCATTAGGACAGGCCACACTCAGAATTATGAATACATAAATATAGCTTTGAGGATATTGCTGTCTGGTCATTGCTCAGCATTGTTGTTGCTACGGTGACCGCTTCCTGTTTCTAAGGCAACCACATGCACATGTTAAGCTCTAGCAGGGGCTCGCTTACCTGGCACTACGCCATTTGTGGCGATGGCACTCATGGAGATGGCAGTGAGCATCGTCTAGAATAAAACACACAGAAGGAGAGTAAAGTAGTTGATTAGTTGACATTCACATTCAAAACACATTAAAAAGAATAATAATGACAGGATACTACATCAGTATAACAACACCACCAACTTACAAACAAAGATATGATTCTGATGCAATGAGTCACGATTTGTGAAATTTGGTCATGATTCAGCGTGATCTGATTATTTTCAATTATTATTATATTTTGAGATTGTGTAACCAATGACAAGAAAAGACTGAGTTATTGAGATTATAAAGCTGCCCTCAATGGTAATAACAAACAAACATTTTGATTCATGAGCAATTGATTCCTATGATTTGGTTCTGTTAAGTGAATCATCATTCAAAACCACTCACAGAAGTAAACAGTTTAAACCAGTTTAATGAATCCTTCACTGAATGGTTAATCAACATCTCTGAACTGTATGTTATTATTATGGAATATGACAATATGATGGATGGATGGATGGATGGATGAAACGATGGATAGAACGATGGATGGAGAGAATGATAGATAGAACGATAGATGGATAGATAGATTGAATGACAGATGATACACATGGATGGTAGATGGATGATGGATAGATAGATAGAACGATGGATGGATGGATGGATGATGACAGATAGAATGATAGATGGATAGATAGACTGATAGATTGACAGATGGATGAATGGATGATGGATGGATGGAACGATAGATAGATAGATAGATAGATAGATAGATAGATAGATAGATAGATAGATAGATAGATAGATAGATAGATAGATAGAACGATAGATGGATAGATAGATTGAATGACAGATGATACACATGGATGGTAGATGGATGATAGATAGATAGATAGATAGATAGATAGATAGATAGATAGATAGATAGATAGATAGATAGATAGATAGATAGATGGATGATGATAGATGGATAGATAGACTGATAGATTGACAGATGGATGAATGGATGATGGATGGATGGAACGATGGAACGATAGATCGATAGATAGACAGACAGATAAAACGACAGATGATAGATGGATGGTAGATAGATAGACAGAACGATGGATGGATGGATGGATAGATAGAATGATAGAACGACAGAATGATAGATAGATGGATATAACGATAGATAGACAGAACAATCAATAGACAGACAGATAGATGGACAGAACGATGGATAATAGAATGATAGATAGAATGATGGATGGATAAATAGATAGTTTGATATATTGATAGATGGATGAATGGATGATGGATGGATGGAACGATAGATAGATAAAATGACAGATGATAGATGGATAGTAGATGGATTGATGGTAGATAGATAGATGGATGGATGGATGGATGGATGGATGGATGGATGGATGATGATAGATAGAATGATAGATGGATAGATAGACTGATAGATTGACAGATGGATGAATGGATGATGGATGGATGGAACGATGGAACGATAGATCGATAGATAGATAAAACGACAGATGATAGATGGATGGTAGATAGATAGACAGAACGATGGATGGATGGATGGATAGATAGAATGATAGAACGACAGAATGATAGATAGATGGATATAACGATAGATAGACAGAACAATCAATAGAGAGACAGATAGATGGATGGATAGAATGATGGATAGAACGATGGATAATAGAATGATAGATAGAATGATAGATGGATAAATAGATAGTTTGATAGATTGATAGATGGATGAATGGATGATGGATGGAATGATAGATAGATAAAACGACAGATGATAGATGGATAGTAGATGGATGGATAGAACGAATGATCAACAGACAGACAGATAGATATATAGATAGATAGATGGATAGAATGATAAATAGAGCGATGGATGGATAGAAAGCAGGAGAATTCTGTGAGGAAGGTGTTCCGCATTGATCTCTAGTTGTTTCTTGATTAAAGCAATTTAGTAGAACTGAAAGTACCAGAATAAATCTGATCTTGTTTGAAACCTCTTCTGTCTCCTTAAAGGACGAGACGTCTCCTTTTAGCGCCGCGCCGCAATTGTAAAACGTCCTGGAGATTAAAGCCGTCTTTA
This sequence comes from Elopichthys bambusa, assembly GCA_037101425.1. Lineage (NCBI taxonomy): Eukaryota > Metazoa > Chordata > Actinopteri > Cypriniformes > Xenocyprididae > Elopichthys > Elopichthys bambusa. Next base: position 2,490,409 of record CM074440.1, on the reverse strand, counting down.
AATCAGCACTGAACTGTCTCCAAAAATGCAAATGCATCTATTTTGGAAGAAAAAGGTACGAGCTGATGCTGTCAGACCGAGAGGAAAACAGAACGATCCTGATGCTTCTTTAGAAACATACAGACAGAAACAAATGAGTGTTTGAATCAATAGAGAGAGAGGTTTCACCTCTATTGCTAGCTGGAATAATCATTTTCAGATGAACCTGCTATTTGTGTTCACCATTATTTGTCTGAAAACTCAATTTCACAATCACTATAATGCACATGGACATTGTGGCTGATTGTTTTATTGAAAATGTGTGAATATACGTCACTGTCAGAGATGGTGACAGACAGACACACAAGCACACAAACCAATAATGCTCTCATTTATGTATTTCTTTAAATGAATTTTAGACAAAGTTGATACCCCAATGAAACATAAATGAGAACTCCATGAGCTATGAAAGAGCAAATCATTTGTGGAATGTAGATGCAGTTCATTAGGCTTTAATCAGTGTATAATCAGCAGTTTTCTCTCTCAGACGGGCTTGATAAGACACTAATTGACAAAAAAAAAAAGAAAAAAAAAAAAGTGTTTTTTCTTAACTGAGACTCATGTGAGATCTGGTCCATTTCCACCAACACAAACACAAGTCCAATGGCAATTCAGAAACACTCTTCATATCATCATCACAGAACTCCATATGCTAATCACATGCTAGCTGCAGCCTCTGATTGGACGATGCAGGGCACCGGCTGTTTGAACCAGTTTTCCCAGCCAATCACACCATCTGCCTTCAGCGGAGTGAGCCAATAATACTGAGACAACCAACCCAAAGATTTAGAGGAAATAATAGTGAATAAATAATGTGTAATTGTCATTTACTGCAGGATTCATGCAATTTACATGAGAATTTCAGTCATTTTAGTCATTGTGTTTCATAAATGGGGCCCATTTCATTTTTAAAATAAATAATATGTAATAAAATGTTCATATTAAAATAGAAATTATATATATATTTTAATATGTAAATTGTTCCTGTGATCAAAGCTGAATTTTCAGCATCATTACTCCAGTCTTCAGTGTCACATGACCCTTCAGAAATCATTCTAATATGCTCATTGGTTAAAAAAGCAGCATTTATATATGAAATATACATCTTTTGTAACATTATAAACACATTTACTGTCACTTTTGATTAATTTAATGCATCCTTGCAGAATAAAAGTAGTCATTTCTTACCCTCAAACAAAGATATCTTACTGACTCCAAACTTTTGAACACTAGTACACACATGAGCTCAAATGATTTATTTGTCAGTAAGTATCTTAATTCAAGATATGTGTCTCCTCAGTGTTACTCAGCAACAGAGTGCCGACGATATTTGGTCCCCTGGAGAGGATGAATTTACATAATCAAATGACACAGAAACTGAATTTAATACAGCCAAGCTCAGGAAACAGAAGCTCAGTAAATGGAGGGGGGAAAAGTGCATCTTACAAGCTCATAATGACTGTGAGTGTATTTATAATCAACGTTGCTTTGCCATCTTGGAGCTTGAGCAATGCATTCTGGGATTGACTTCTATGTGAATGATATACGCCTTAGAATTCTCAATTTAAGTGTTAATTTGATTATATCTACATCGCTGAATACACACACCACACACACACACACAGACACAAGTGACAACAATTCATATTCATGTATTAATATATTCCCATGAATAATCTGTTTATTCAACAGAATCTTTCCCGGCTGTCACTCTCAACCCGTAAATAACCGAAGCGCTGCATGTCCGTCATCCGCCTGTCAATGTTTCTGTGCCTGCCGACTATTTGAAAGAGGATCAGTGCTGTTGTTTGTGTCCTTTAATGATTCATTACTGCATTTCTAATGTCTTCAGTCTGTCTTAAAGAGGCGAGCGTCTCCATCTCTGTGATGTATGAAAGAATCAGCGTTCTCTCCTCCTCTCCATCTGTTGCCATGAGAGACCGAACGCGATGAAAAGCAAGCCATAGGCGTCTGGCAATGAGCTGGTAATTTCAGATGACATCGATAGCGTCTCGCTACTTCTAAATATGATGTGTTGAGGTGACGCTCGCACCACCCTGGACCGCTGCCGATTCTGCTGATGGTGTGGACGGGCAGATAAATCATACATGCACATTTTTCAAAGCCGTTTCCTGGAAGTCATTAAGATGCGCTAGTCGAGGACAGGCAAACGTCATCTGTAGCTTCATCAAGACACACACAGTCTCACAGGGAAACACACTCTAGTAATGTTTTCATGCACATCTCAGAATGTTTCTCAGAGGCCGTTTTAACCTCGTTTAGAAGGATTTTGTAAAGCCTTCATTATCTTTGAGTGTCTCTGATGGCCGTGGCTTTTCACATAATGTGCTTGGATTTTAAATAAAAAACCTTAGATTTTAATGTATGCATTAAATTAATGTTACTGTCAATTTACCTGGCTGTTGCCTTTTATGCCTTTCAGCAAGTTCAAATATTACATTAGAGTGAATCTCATTAAATCTAAAATGTATTCGTGTCCCAATGCACCACAAAATCAAAAGCAGTGTTATTATTGTTAACTAAAACTATTAAAAACGTATTAATTGCAAAAAAGATGAAATAAAATAAACTGAACAAAAACTCTGAATTGAAATAAGTTTAAGTATTATAAAAATGACTAACTGAAATAAAATTAAAACTGAAACAATAAATTAAAACCATTAAGAAATATTTTAAAATTACTAAAAAATTTAACTATAATTAAACTAAAAACTGAAAATATAAAAATAAAAGCTCATTCAAAATATTAATAAAAGAACTAATTTATAAAATTAAAAAAATTTATAACTAAAATAACTAATTACTATATTAATTATGTTTTGCATAACAAAAATGAAGCCTAATTTTAAGACCATTAAGATGTTTTGAACTGTGACATTTTCATGAAAATTAAGCCCTTTTTCACCTCACATTTTAATTACTGTAATGTACGAAAATTGTGAAAATAATATTAATTGCATTATCTAATTATATTAAGTTTTAATGTATGTATACATCATGTTAGCATTTAATTTATTCTCATTTAAAAAAAAAAAAATTTTTTTGATAATGTAATGAGAGCCCTGAGAATAATAGGAATTATAATAACCCTCAAAAGTAAAACATCCGGACACATTATGCAATGAAAACTGGGAGCAAATGTGCTAAATTGTCATGAAAAAATGCGATGCAAAAAAAACGTAATAGTCCTAAAATATCTGGAGCCGTATTCACAAAACATTTTATCTTCTTCTAAATAGCAGTACAAGTTCTTAGCTAAGAGTTTTCTCTTAAAACCTATTTACAAAGCTGCTGAGACCAACTTTTACTAAGGAATAGACAGAAGTCTTAAGCTAAGAGTAAGGGGCGGGGTTGACCTCGTTGCTATGGAGTATGCACACAGTGATTGGCTGATGGGGGAGGAGTCAGTGATTTAATCATAGAAATATTGTAGAATGAGGTGTCATGTTTCCATATTAAAATAAAGGTTTTAAAATACAAATGTTGCCATATCCAAATAAAGGTTTTAAAAAGTGTCACTAATTAAACTAGTTTATACAGTTAATTGTCCGCCTCTTGGATGTCTGCATCTCAAGAGAATGCAGAATTCAAGCAACAAATGATTTCACATTCAAACGGTCTTTCTAATCAGCACAAGAAGAGGAATAAATACACAGACGAAAGCTGACTCGCCTATAGTTACTTTGACAGTTTTCTGCATCCCTCTGACACCCCGTCCCTCACTCTTGGCTGGGGATATGGGGAGAACTTTGGGTTTGGGCTAAATTTCAAGTTTGGAGCCCTCATTCCCTTTGGACAGTACACCAAATACGCTATTTATATATTTTATTACTCTATTCAATCATTTGTAAGTGTGAGCTCATGAAAACCACTGCCACAGGTAATCAGACAATATTTATTTATTTGTTAAAGATTTATTTTTGGCGCCTCATTGTAGATTCAAATCTATAAATCAAAATGTATTGCATTTATGAAGAAAAAGTTCAGCACCCAAGGCTTTATCGCTATTGCCTCATGGTGTACAGTGTCTGTTTGTGTCTGTTTAGGACTGTTTGTGATTTGGACTTAGAGTCCTCTTGACTACTCCTAACGTTTCACAGATTTAGGAGCTAATTTTAGCGCTAAAATGCGTTATGAAATACTCTTAGAGCAAAAATGCAGGACTCCTAAAATTAGGACTGACATGCCCATTATTTATAAATCGGCGATTTTGGAGCTACTTTTAACCTTAAGATGTTTTGTGAATACAGCCCCTGATCATATTATTGTTTTGTCTGAGCTTTCATATTCTGTGTCCTTCAAACATGTGATCCAAACATACTTGAGGCTGTCAAATCCTTCATAGCAAGGCTTAAAACATCACTAGAGCAACTAGAGAGACACCAGAAAAGAAAAAAGGCCTAAAAATGACTACTGGATGACATTCTACAGGCTGTTCTAGAATCAGTTTCTGTGTTCAGATGCAAAACAAAATGCTAAAACTCAACAACACAAAAATACTTTTTACAACATTTTGAAATGATCACATTCTTCTCCACTCTTGACATCAAATGTAAACAGATTTCCGCACGTGACGTGAGCACATTCTATAAGCCCTGATATCACGAAGACAGTTTACATCAACTGCTTTCAGCTTATTAGACATAATCAGGAAACACTGTTCATGTCAATGGACACAGCGTGTACTCAGATGGATCTGCATGCTGACCTGAAGTAGCTTTTCTATGTGTAGCAATCACCTGCTGCTAGGCGAGGTGCTTTTAGCTTCAGTGTTTTTGTCTGAAAGCAACTGGATGCTTTTTAAATGGATACATCGTGTTGCTGAAATCTTTGTTTGGTGGATTAAACTACAATACTCAAAAGTGACAAAAGCTTTTCTACAAATGGCGGGTGAAGTTTTCTTGATGGATCGAAGCTTTCTTTATAGGGATGAAAACAAGTGCTGCTTACCATTTTCTTGAAATAGCATGTGCAACATGATGCATTATACAACCATAAATGCGGAAAAATCAGTAGTACACCTCACCACCTTGCATGTCCAGTTATCATTTCTGAAATAAAAATGCTTTAATATGATTGTGTGTAAAAATTCATAACTCTTCAGTCTGATTTAATAATAACATTTAAGGTCATTGAGCACAGTTAGTGAACTGCTGAGCATATATTGGCAATTTGAATGCCGTTCACACATTTCGAGAGTTGTGTTGTAGTATGCAATTCCAAACACAACCAGAGCATGTCTATGTGTGAGAGAAGGAAAGAGAGATAAAGAATTAGAAAAGAATGAGGCTCATGATAAAAATAGCACTTCCACAGGCGCTGGAGAATCTAGGTTGCACATGCAAACATACAAATCACATAAAACTGAGCATGTACACTGAAGTGCATGGCATGCCTGGTGACACGTACATATGTGCAGGCGAAGGCATGCGCACGGATAAAAGAGATGCATGTTAATCAGTGAGTCTTTGAGAACGTGACGGCATGCAAATGTGGGACATGCAAATTCAGAATAATTGAAAATTAACATCAGATGCATGTATGCGGCAGGATGATAACTTAGGGCTGGGAATTGCTTGAATTTTAGTGATTCCAATTCTGATTCTGCTTATCGATTCCTAGTTTTAATTCCAATAGTAAAAAAAAAAAAAAAAGAAGTCTGACATTTAGAGTGCTTTGCTTTCCCACTAGTACTTTTGGTGCGCACCCGAGTCCTACTGACGTCAAGAGTTAGGTTTGCTTGGATGATGTGAATGCTGTTTTCCACAAACAGTACCAGAGTCCTGATAAAAAGAGTGGTCTGGGGTATGATTCATGTGAACTTCGGTACGGTTTGCTGCTGATATGAACGCAATGGTACTAAATCACAGAAGTGAACCTCTATTGATGACGTATGATTTGATAAACTGTGTGCTTGTTCTCACTCACTCTCCTGAAAAGCGTGACTGACGCACTGCAAGGCATGTATATCTCATTTCTGCTGGCCTGTACTTCAGCAGAAATGGACTCCCTTGTTCTTTGAAACATTTGCAGTACATTCGCGGCAGATAGACGCAAGTGCCATTATGTACTAATGTTTTGAAAACAAAAGGAAAGGTTTAAAAAACAAAATATGAAAGTGAGGTGAGCAACGCTTTGCATTTAGCCACCTTCTCCTGCGTCATTGTTACCAAGGACTCAAGAGGTGCACTAGCGACTGACACTAGAAGCTGCAGTCTTTAGCATCCTTGTTAGTGTGCCCGCCTCCCATGCCGAAGACGCCGGTTTAAATCCCTCTCAGAGCGGGTCGAGTAGGACTGGTTATATTTGGTGTTGTGACCTGGATGGGAGTGAGGTTTAGGGGGGTGAGTATGATGGAGACAAGCTACCGACTGACGCTAGAGGCTGCGGCCTTTAGCATCCTTTGTCACCACGCCTGCCTCCCCTGCTGGAGACGCCGGTTCAAATCCTGCTCAAAGCAGGTCGAGTAAGACCGGTTACATTTAGTGACGTGACCCAGATGGGAGTGAGGTTTAGGGGAGTGAGTGTAATGGAGGCAGTAAGAGCTGTGTGTGTAAACCTCAATCTCCTGGGATCAAGAGGCGCGCAAGCGACTGACACTAGAAGCTGCAGTCTTTAGCATCCTTGTTAGCGTACCCGCCTCCCATGCCGAAGACGCTGGTTCAAATACCGCTCAGAACGGGTCGAGTCAGACCGGTTATACTTGATGCCGTGACATGGAAGGGAGTGAGGTTTAGGGGGGTGAGTGTAATGGAAGTAAGCTAGTAAGAGCTGTGTGTGTAAACCTCACTCCCTTGGCCTCAAGAGGCGTGTTAGCCGACTCAAATCCCGCTCAGAGTCGGTCGAGTAGGACCAGTTATATTTGGTGCCATGACCCGGATGTGAGTGAGGTTTAGGGGGATGAGTATAACGGAGGCAGGCTAGTTGTAGGCTATGGTCTTTAGCATCCCTTGTTAGCACGCCGGCCTCCCATGCCGGAGACGCCGGTTTAAATCTCGCTCAGAGCGGGTGGGAGTGAGGTTTAGGGGGGTGAGTGTATTGGAGGCAGTAAGAGCTGTGCAAGTAAACCTCACTCCCCTGGCCTCAAGAGGCATGCGCTTAGCGACTGGCACTAAATGCTGCGTTCTTTAGCGTCCTTGTTAGCATGCCCGCCTTCCATGCCAGAGACGCCAGTTCAAATCCTGCTCAGGGCTGGTAGAGTAGGACCAATTATATTTGGTGCCGTGACCCAGATGGAAGTGAGGTTTAGGGGGGTGAGTGTAACGGAGGCAAGATAGTAAGAGCTGTGTGTGTAAACCCTCAAGTGGTGCACTAGAAACTGTAGTCTTTAGCGTCCTTGTTAGCACGCCTGCCTCCCATGCCGGAGACGATGGTTCGAGTCCCGCTTGGAGCGGGTCGAGTAGGATTGGTTACATAAGCAACAGGGGTAAATAACTGCTGCTTTCATGATGCAAGCGTACCGCAGTTCGGACCCAAATATTATAATGTGAACACAATCGAGTGGGGGCAGAGGAGAAATCAAACTCGGGTTCAGACCAGGCAATCGAACCAAGTGTGAAAGCACCCTTTGATGTCAAAAATATTTATTCCGTCTTTTTGCAAAACATTTTGTTGCAGCTGAACAAAAATCAGCAGCCTAAAGAAAACTTACTCAAGGAACTTACCACAGCAAAATTAACTAGCTTAAATCAACTAATATACATTTCAACCATTATTAAAGACAAGCGAACTGTCAGTAATAAAATAAGAACAAACAAACAAATTAGCAATAGCACATATTGCATGATGTGTGACTCACCGTGGAGCAGCACATGAGGACGATGATGAAGGCTTCAATGACCCCGCCGATGCCCACCATCCAGGTCATCCTGAGAAACAGAATCACGCCCAGGATGTTCTGCAGGCAGGGCAGGTAGACGCCCATGAGCGTGCCCATCCGTGGAGCCTGTGAACACACAAACACACACACGCTTACAGAACGCACAGCAGTCTATTAGATAAACAAGATCTGATTAGATCTGTTCCGTTGATCAGCTTCATGCTTTCATTTTGTTGCAGCAACCAAAACACATGTTGTAATCTCTTGAGTGTAAAAACAATAATGCCAATGTTGTTGTTGTGATAAAGAAAGAGAGATAATAAATCCATGGAAAAGATGGAAATATCATGGAATATTAAAATTGATTTCCAAGCCTGGATAATAGTAATGCAAAATAATAAAAGTCACAGAAACGTATATAGTCTGAGTATATATTATGCTCTAAAACATTTAATGGGCTAGAAATGACTTTTTAAAGTGCAATCTCAATAAAAAAGATTTTAAAAAATCGTTGTCTTGTAATCACAAATAATGAAAATGGAAAGCCATTAGTCAAAAGATTATAAATCATCTTCCAAACATGAATGTGTTGTACTTAAGGAGACGTGTGCTGTTACTTTACTAAGTGATCAGACACAATTTTCATCTGGTGGACAATAAAAAAGGGGGACACATTATCTAAAATTGTTATCTAAAAAACAAAATGTCAGAGAGACAGTAAGAAACAACATAGAAACCACCCTAAAATCATCCACAACATCCGAGAATCCACTCAGAACACCATAGCATCATGGCTGTGAGTTTTTCATGGGCAAACACAACTCACATTTACTTCTAGGTATAAAAATCTAAGTATAATCTAGCAGAGCAGTTTAAACCCTGTGAACAACATGACTGTAAATTAGTATAAATAGATGACTCTCTTCTCTGCACACTAAACATTCACTGCCATTGTGTTCGCTGTGTGTAGAGTTTGTTTCAAAGGCTTTCAAAGGTAAGTAAGAGCCAATGTCATATTCAAAGAGAAAGTGTGTGTGTGTGTGTGTGTGTGGAGTGGCCATGTAATTACTAACACACAGTGAGTAAATGTCTGCCAGCTTGATAAATGGTGAGTGTGTGTGTCTGTGTGCGCATGTCCATCAACACGGCATCCAAAAACACCTTCACTGAAATACGTCCCGTCCTTGTTCAAGGATACTGTCAATAAAATGCAATTATCCCAGTGTCCAAAAAGGGCAAACAGGCAAACTCGGTTCACCAGGCTCAACAAATCTACAGTGGATGTGGTGGAAGGTACAGAACGACCGAACACACACACACACACACACACATTCTCAAGGGCTTGTCAAAGCACTTTTCAATTCACACAGTTGATTAAATGTGATCTAATGGGCGTCTGAGTGAGAGTCCCACGTGTCTCTTAGGAGTTCAGACCTGAAAACATGCGCTGAATAATTGAGTAGCGTTCACTCGCTGACTCACTTTACTGTAACTACCATAAGAACAGTGTGCAACTAGTACTGTTTCCCTTCAAGTGATATTCTGGTCCGTAAATGGCCCTAAAAAGCAGTGTAAAAATAAAAAATAATAATGAAAGACAATAAATAAGATTTAACTAAATAAATTTGATTAAAAAAAAAAATATTTCACATTATTAATTGTGTCTTTATACATTAAAATATATTGCTGCCACTTAAATTTTTTAGCATTGGGGTCCCTCACACAAAAATTATCATATTTTGGGTTAATGTCATCTAACTGATTGAAAATCCCTGATGTAGCTTTTTGCATTTGTAAAAACTATTATTTCACCAATATAGCAGATTAGCATTAATTATATAAAAAAAACTACTTATTTTTGAACATGGTATTCTTTCAAGTATCTTGGAGGACTATATAAATACAATTGTGTATGAATATATTCATTTTAATGTGAAATTCAACTATTCACACGTGTTTATGGCGGCTTTGAATATGACTCATCCAACCAAAATCTAAAGCCCGAACTATATGTTTTATAAATTAGAGCTAATTACAGTAATTGTCGTTAACTATTATATTTGGGAGACAATCTGACATGCTGAAAGGAGCAAAGACAATAAGAACCGCAGAGAGAAAAGATGCTTCCCTGCGGCATATTTTTAACCTTCATGACAGACTGAGATTAGGACCCTTCAGATGGGAAACACACACACACACACACACACACACACAAATCAGAACAAGTCATCCATACGCTTGAAGCGACAGCAGATGGCAAACTGGGAAACAAGACTTTTAATTTAATTAACCTGAAATAAATAAGAAAGCCTGAATAATGCATGCCATTAAATTCAATATCAGCCATGCAAATGTGCAATTCTGTGTGGGATAATTTGATTTCTGAAGCAAGGATTAATTCCAGTATTAATGTAATCTAATATAATGTGGCTTTATGCATCACGTCTAAACAACAGCAATAATTATGTTCTATGATAAGGTCCTAAATTAAGTGAACCTCACACATCCGTGGTTTACATGTAAGCGTTAAAAATGAGGCTTTTTATTAATAATAATAATAATAATAATAAATCATAATAAGTTTCCATAAATAACAGTAACCACAGTTATCTTTCAATACTTGCATAAGGTCATGTCATTAAAGAGTATAATGCATAATGGATTTATTGAGTTCTGATACATTACATGTTAAAAATGAACATGAATAGGTATGTATTATATTGCACCGGTTACAGGTATTTACGAGAACAAAACTGATTACACGGCATTATGAATATCATTACAAAATTATATACACAGTCTTTATATAAAATGTTATTGAATGTGCATCTACACCAAATACAAACAGTATATTGAACAAAGGCACAGAGGAGGCAAACAGAAAACACTGATGTGTTCTAGATATGATTCATTTGTTTACTCTGTTGAGACATACTCTGTTGAGTACTTGAACAAACTACAAATCAAAGCAACTACGGCTTGAAGCACATCTCTGGACCAATGAGACTCGCTACACTTGAAGGAAACTCTAACCTTCCGGTTTGTTTCCACCACAATAACACATCAGAACGGCTCTCGCAATGTGTCGGCTAGTAAAAACAATCTGGCTTTTTTGAAGGTGCAGTGTGTACATTTTTTAGTGGTGAGGTTGTGAACTGCAATATAGAGAAGCTATGGTGGCCAACACAGGACAAAAATTTCGTCATCTGAGACAGCAGAGAGAAGCCAAGCAAACGCGCTCTGTAGAGCAGTTTGTCCATTTAGGGCTACCGCAGAAACATGCTGGCGCAAAATGGCGACTTAACATGTAAGGGGACCCACGGTGTATGTAGAAAGAAATGGCTAAGGTGATAAAAACATAACGGTTCATTATGTAAGGTCTTTATACACCACTGAAAACATAGTTGTGTATATTATATTGCATTTCTGTCAACAGATCCTCCTAAAATGTACACATCACACCTTTAAATTCAAACCTTAACTTAGTATGAAGTAGTATAGACATAAATGATGATTCTGACTTTCCAGAGTTTTGGCAACTTCTTGACTAATAAACTGTGAGAAAACGTTAAAAAAAGAAAAAACAGTAACACTTTATTTAAGGGTCTTTTAACTAGTTGCTTATTAGCATACATATTACTAGAATATTGGCTGTTTATTAGTACTTATTAAACACATATTAATGCTTTATTCTGCATGACCTTATTCTACATTCTTAATCCTACCCAATACCTGAACTTAACAACTACCTTACTAACTATTAATAAGCAGTAAATTAGGAGTTTATTGAGGGAAAAGTCGTAGTTAATAGTGAATACATGTTCCCTATTCTAAAGTGTTACCGAAAAAACATATTTAAGCAACATTTAACAATATGATAAAAGGTGATTTTAAAATTCAAGCCAAAACTAATGTAGCTGTAAAATAAAGTTAAAATTAACTAAAAATTACCATTATATACTATTAGCATTGGGGTATTTTCTGTGAACTTTACTTTTGTTATAATATGCTAATGTTGTCCATATTTAAAAAGATGATCCTCTTCTCCTCTATTATTTATATATTTATATGGCAATGTTTATTTTTAATAGATTTGAAAAAGATTTTTATATATATATATATATATATATATATATATATATTCTTTTTTCACTTTAATTTTAGGTCAAATTTTAGGAAATTGGTTGTGTGTTTTTGTCATTTTTATTAGTAAAAAAAAAAAAGTGTACTTAGGTTTTTTTTAATTCTATATAGTTTTTATTATATTAAGTTTATTTAGTTTTAGTTATTTTAGTACTTTAACAAATTAAAATGAGAAATGTTGTATTGGCCTTTATATATATATATATATATATATATATATATATATATATATATACCAAACCTAAAAAATAAAATAATAAAAATCTTTTTTTTTTTTTATGGTTTTAGTTTTAGTTAAGGATAATAGAGTGCCGCAGTGATGACATATTTTTGCAGGCCAACCCAGAAGTTCACTTCATCCTGGTTCCCTTGACAAAACCCTGATACGATTCTTTCTTTTGGCTTTTGGATTACAGCAGAAAAGGTCTGTGACTAACAAAAGCCACTGACTTCAGGATGATGGAACGGGAAAGCTAGCAAATGCTAACTCGTTTCTGGCTTTTGGCCTACAAAAATGCGTCATGCCTGCTGCACTCTATAACTCTGACCTGTAGTACTAGATCTTGAAGGAGTCCAATCCCAGACCCTCCAAACACGAGCAGCACTCGTCCTGTGAAAGCGAATCCAGGCGGAGGGAAGCAGATCATCTTTGTCATTCTGACATCCTTCTCTTCATGCTAATGTGAGACACCTCTTGCCTGGTGTCAGAAGAATACTAATCAGATTTACTGTCTGTCTGTGTCCTGGTCTCAAGAATGTCTTTCTTTCTCACAATCGTTTTTCCAGCTTTTGACTTGATGACAGTGAACTTCGGCAGAATTTACATAAAACTTAAGACAGCCACACGGCCAAAACCATAACTGAAACAATGAATTTAATATCATTATATATTGCTGTTCTATCATTTATGTTGTTTGAATCACTTAGGAAAAAAAAAAAAGCTTACTGAAGATACTAAAAATATAAGATAAAATGAATGAATCAAGCCATATATAGAGACCAGAATATCATAAACCTGAGAGCATCATGTACGTGCGTTTTGCATGGCCAAACAACTCAGAAAATGTAATATTTCATAAAGAGTGCTTTTGTTTGCTATGTGACAACTGAAATGAAACTAAATGATTGCGTAAAATGGCCAAGGCTGCTCGTATATCCGTTTCATTCATGAGATGTGTGTCAAGGTAAGATTACGGCTCACTTCTCACAATAACAATACAGCTGTGCTCTTGAAAGCATGTTCCACTCCATTCCCCACCCCAGCATCCATGAACAATAGTGCCACACAAATACTTCTGACTACACCGAAATCTCCCCTCTCATCCACTTTCATCTCTGGCATCCCTCTAATTACGAGCAGGAGAGTTTGCGGCTCAAGAGGCGCGTGTATAACACATCTGAGGAGTCAGTGAGATGTGTCCAATCAGCAATTAGTAATTTAAAAGTGCTGTCGCCAAAGAAACACTAGCTGAGGTGGAGTTTGGGGTCAGGATTTAATATCAGGCACATAATTAACAAAACAAGATACAGTGAAACACATACTAACACAGAACAGCCTTCCATGCAGTTCTGTGGGAGAAAATGCCTCGTTGAGGTCAGAGCTCAGAGGAGAATGGCCAGACTGTTTTGAACTGATAGAAAGGCAAGAGTAATTCACATAAGCATCTCTGAATGCACAACACTTGAAACAGATGAGCTACAGCAGCAGAAGACACACCGGTGACACTCCTGTAACAGCAGACTTTTTGCCAGATTAAGAAAAAATATTAACCTACAGGACAAAAACAAATCCCTAACTTTGTCGGATGAATTTCATTTATGCGTGTGAATGCACTGCTGTGAGTAGGCCTCAACATGAACACTAACCCTAATAGAATCAATAAAGGAGAGGTTTTTCTTATTAAAAGTTTGGGGTAGTGTTGAGTTGAACTGCAGGAACACATTTACCCACAGCACTCCAACAGGAACTCAATAAATCTGAAGAAAACCTGCCGTACCTACTGCAGTTTGAACAGACAAGCCCCACTCTGAGCACCACTGAATACAAATGAAGAGTTCCTCACATCCTGAAGAAAATCAACACAATCCTATGACAGCTTCTGGAAGTTTAGACCCGCACAATACAGTCATATTCACCAACGTAACACTCTCAGCTAATCAAACAGAACAAGACATTACTTATTTTTGTCTTATTAGTGATGCTTGCTAAAGCAAGAGAATAGACTTTCACAAAGGGATTCCCATGGAAGCTTGTTTCCGCCACTGAATGAAAAATAAAAATTGTGTTTTTATGCAATTGTGTTGATATCTCGCAGTTCTGAGAAAAAAGTCAGCGAGTTTATATCTCACAATTCTTACATTATAACTCACGATTGCAATCTCGCAATTCTGTGAAAAGAAGTCAGAAGTGTGAAATAAAAGTCACAAATATCGATTGCGAAATTGCGATTTCACTTTATATTAGTGTGTAATGTAGCTGTTTGAGCATAAACAACATCTGCAAAGTTACGACGCTCAAAGTTGAATGCAAACGGAGATATTTTCTTTTAAAAGTTATGGCAGTTTAATGCCTACAAAAACGACCGGTTTGGACTACAACGAGCTTCTTCCTGGTTTGGTGACATCAGAAACCTTGCAATTAACATAAACCCTGCCCACGGGAACACGCAACAGAGTGGGCGAGGCCATGTTGCGCGGCATTATGGAAGTGGAAGAGTTGTCTAAGGTAATAGAACCCATTTTATTCAGTGATATTATCTACACTGGATGCGGAGTGGAAGACAGCTTCCAGAATCTACACGAGTTCAATGCTGGATTTGCACAAAGGCTATTACTGAAAGATGAAGCGGTTCCCACACTTTAAAAGCAGAAGCTGCTGTTTATGGGCCCCTAACTGTAAGTACGTTTTATTGTTTGTACATGTCTTTTAAATGTATTATGTTGCTACTTTTTGGTTGCATCAAGGACGTAAACAAAGACCAACGCGTTTTTGCTTCGCTAGCCAGTTAGCTAAATTCTATTGCATACTTCTCCAACAAACTTCTATGTTCATAGACAAACAGTTGTTCAAGCTATAAATTAAACTATACATTTACAGAAAAGCTACTAATATGTATTCAGCTACAGTAAAGCTTTAATCAGGATAAAACCGTACATTGAATGCTAACAAACAGCAGTAACATTTACAAGTGACAGCATATCTAAACACTTTGACACAAGCACAAAACATGGCAACATGTTTGGCAACACTAAGCATTATGGCAGCACATTATTCAAGGTCTGATCACCATATTCAGAAATACTATTTACATATTAACACAATATGCTACTCCAAGCTACTTAAAAGAATGCCATTATATTACCGTGGTACTTTTTTTTGTATGATATATCTGTCCGGGATATTTCTGTATCTGGCAGGCTCAGGGTGTGTCAGTTAGTCAAAAGTGTCACATCGACACCATGCGGGTTCAAATGAGTTCTCATTATCGAAGCTGCGGTGGCATGTCAAGCGAGTGTGAACGTCTGAATCACATCGTTTGGCAGCGGTCACTCTTCGGCCCATAGACTGCATCAGAGTGTAGCTGTGCTCAGTTTACTGGAGCAGGTGCGTAATCAAACCTCTTTGGTCCCGTGTGTATATGTGTGTGTTTATGATTTCCCACGGGTGGCTTCCAGCCGGCGAGAAACTCAGGTAAAGGCAGCAGAGAGCAGATGGGACAGGCGTCGGAGGACCCCGGCTGAGAGCCTCAGGTGTCTCACTCCCACTGCGGCTATAAAGCCGCCACGGACGCCACAGCACCCTGTGTGCTCGTCACCACCTGCCCAGCTGCAAGAACGACATGTGAAACTGCCAGTTAATGGATTCCTCTTTAGGAATGACAGAGCTGTTTTCAACAACTGATCTATTGGATGCTTGAAAAATACCTGTTTTTAAAGGGATAGTTCACCCAAAAATGCAAAAAAAAAAAAAAAAAAAAAGTGTGTATATATATATATATATATATATACACACATATACACACACACACACACACATAGTTTATTTTATTTAATAATTTATATAAGTAACTTATTTATATAATTTTTTGATATATTTTTAAATCATATATATATCGTTTATTTGAATTTTTTTAAATAATCATATATATATATATATATATATATATATATATATATATATATAAATGAAAGGAGAGTCATACATGTTTAAAACAAGATGAGCTTTAAAAATTGAGGCTGAAATTTGTCCCTCAATTTTTTTTTTTATTTCTCAACTATTTTATATTAAAAACAGTATTTAAATGTAAGCATTGAATTTTAAGTTTTTAATCTCTAAATCTTTATCTCTCTAACTATAAAATATCCATATTTAGGCCATTTCATGTACTCATTTAAGGTACATTACAAGCATACAGTTCAAAAGTTAATATATAGTGTATATGTATGTGTATATATATATATATATATATATATAAACACACACGCATATATGTATTTACATGTTAAAACAGTAATATTGTGAAATATTATACAATTTAAAAATAACTGTTTTGTATTTGAATATATTTTAAAATGTAATATATGATGCAAAGCTGAATTTTCAGCATCATTACTCCAGTCTTCAGTGTCACATGATCCTTCAGAAATCATTCTAATATGCTGATTTGCTGCTCAATGTTGAAAACAGTTGTGCTGATTCATATTTTGGAGGAAAGCATTATTAATTTTTTCAGGATTCTATGATGAATCGAGAGAACTGCTATAAATACGTTGACAGTTTCTCACTATAATAATAAGATTCTTTTGCTACAAAATATCATTTCGTCAAAAAAAGATCCCAAACATTAACCAAACTGTATATGAACATAAGTGCATGCCAACAGAACTGACAAACGAACTGATAACCGACATCAGAGATGGAGAAGAGGAGAAGAGAGAAGAACAGCAAGGAGCTTGTAATAGTCTCCTCTCGCTTGGCTGCCCAAACAGGAGCTGACAGCGTTAATGTGACTTAGTTCAGACGGGGTGAATTATTAAAAACCACAGCAATGGCAGGGGAAGGAAAAGGGCAGCGAATATCACTGTCAGCCCAACACGGATTACTGTGTGTACGTGAGCATGTTCAGAAATTGCACAAATAACTGCTCTGCGCCCCTGTCTCTTAGAGCTTGACATGAATTAGCATTTTTTCCTGCGACTTAGTGTGTGTGTGTGTGTGTGCGCGAGTGTGTTCATGCAGCGAGCGTTGGCTAGTGGTCTACAGAGAGCATATGGCAACTGTAACGACCACATGTCACCGCCCGGAACATCTGATAACTGCTCGTTATGAGGCATCATACTTCATAGCTCATCTTACATCATCCTTGAGGAGAAAAATAAAATTTCCCCTCATGCAATCAGCCCACATCTATGTGATAAGACTGAAATATCTGCAGCGCACCAATTATCAACACAAGCAGTCATAGCAACACAATATTAAAGATGAAGTGTGCCATTTCTACACTTCAACAGAATAGCAAACATAACTAGACTTTGCATTAGTGTTTGCACATGCAAAACTCGCCGTCATGAAGATGTTGCGGATGGTTGCCCAAACGTTGCTATGATGTTTTGAGAATTTTTTAAATTTTTTTTTTTATGTTGCCTTGTGATATGGATCGTATGGAAGCTTGTTTCTGCCATGAAATAAAAATAAAAAAAGATAATTGTAACACTTTTTTTTGTCGCAATTGCAAGTTTATATCTCACAATTTTGACTTTATATCTCACAATTCTGACTTTATATCACACAATTCTGACTATATCCTGCAATTCTGACTTTATATCTCGCAATTCTGACTTTATATCTCACAATTCTGACTATATCTTGCAAATCTGACTTTATATCTCGCAATTCTGACTTTATATCTCACAATTCTGACTATATCTTGCAATTCTGACTTTATATCTCGCAATTCTGACTTTATATCTCGCAATTCTGACTTTATAACTCGCAATTCTGACTATATTTTGCAATTCTGACTTTATATCTTGCAATTCTGACTTCATAATTTGCAATTCTGACTTTTTATCTTGCAATTCTGACTATATCTCACAATTCTGACTTTATAACTTGCAATTCTGACTTTATGACTCGCAATTCTGACTTCATAACTCGCAATTCTGACTTTATAACTTGCAATTCTGACTTTATAACTTGCAATTCTGACTTTATAACTTGCAATTCTGACTTTATATCTCACAATTCTTACTATATCTTGCAATTCTGACTTTATATCTCGCAATTCTGACTTTATATCTTGCAATTCTGACTTTTTAACTCGCAATTCTGACTATATTTTGCAATTCTGACTTTATATCTTGCAATTCTGACTTCATAATTTGCAATTCTGACTTTTTATCTTGCAATTCTGACTATATCTCACAATTCTGACTTTATAACTCGCAATTCTGACTTTATGACTCGCAATTCTGACTATATTTTGCAATTCTGACTTCATAATTTGCAATTCTGACTTTTTATCTTGCAATTCTGACTATATCTTGCAATTCTGACTTTATAACTCGCAATTCTGACTATATCTTGCAATTCTGACTTTATAACTCGCAATTCTGACTATATCTTGCAATTCTGACTTTATAACTCGCAATTCTGACTATATTTTGCAATTCTGACTATATTTTGCAATTCTGACTTTATATCTTGCAATTCTGACTTCATAATTTGCAATTCTGACTTTTTATCTCACAATTCTTACTATATCTTGCAATTCTGACTTTTTAACTCGCAATTCTGACTATATTTTGCAATTCTGACTTCATAATTTGCAATTCTGACTTTTTATCTTGCAATTCTGACTATATCTCACAATTCTGACTTTATAACTCGCAATTCTGACTTTATGACTCGCAATTCTGACTATATTTTGCAATTCTGACTTTATATCTTGCAATTCTGACTTTATAACTTGCAATTCTGACTATATTTTGCAATTCTGACTTCATAATTTGCAATTCTGACTTTTTATCTTGCAATTCTGACTATATCTCGCAATTCTGACTTTATAACTCGCAATTCTGACTATATTTTGCAATTCTGACTTTATAACTCGCAATTCTGACTATATCTCGCAATTCTGACTTTATAACTCGCAATTCTGACTATATTTTGCAATTCTGACTTTTTATCTTGCAATTCTGACTATATCTTGCAATTCTGACTTTATATCTCGCAATTCTGACTTTATATCTTGCAATTCTGACTTTTTAACTCGCAATTCTGACTATATTTTGCAATTCTGACTTTATATCTCACAATTCTTACTATATCTTGCAATTCTGACTTTTTAACTCGCAATTCTGACTATATTTTGCAATTCTGACTTTATATCTTGCAATTCTGACTATATCTCACAATTCTGACTTTATAACTCGCAATTCTGACTTTATGACTCGCAATTCTGACTATATTTTGCAATTCTGACTTTATATCTTGCAATTCTGACTTTATATCTTGCAATTCTGACTTTATATCTTGCAATTCTGACTTTATATCTTGCAATTCTGACTTTATAACTTGCAATTCTGACTATATTTTGCAATTCTGACTTCATAATTTGCAATTCTGACTTTTTATCTTGCAATTCTGACTATATCTCGCAATTCTGACTTTATAACTCGCAATTCTGACTATATTTTGCAATTCTGACTTTATAACTCGCAATTCTGACTATCTCGCAATTCTGACTTTATAACTCGCAATTCTGACTATATTTTGCAATTCTGACTTTATAACTTGCAATTCTGAGTTTATAACTCACAATTTTGACTTTATATCTCGCAATTCTGTTTTTATATCTTGCAATTCTGACTTTATATCGTTCAATTTTGACTTTATAACTTACAATTCTGACTATATTTTGCAATTCTGACTTTATAACTTGCAATTCTGACTTTATAACTTGCAATTCTGACTATATTTTGCAATTCTGACTATATTTTGCAATTCTGACTTCATAATTTGCAATTCTGACTTTTTATCTTGCAGTTCTGACTATATCTCGCAATTCTGACTTTATAACTCGCAATTCTGACTATATTTTGCAATTCTGACTTTATAACTCGCAATTCTGACTATATCTCGCAATTCTGACTTTATAACTCGCAATTCTGACTATATTTTGCAATTCTGACTTTTTATCTTGCAATTCTGACTATATCTTGCAATTCTGACTTTATATCTCGCAATTCTGACTTTATATCTTGCAATTCTGACTTTTTAACTCGCAATTCTGACTATATTTTGCAATTCTGACTTTATATCTCACAATTCTTACTATATCTTGCAATTCTGACTTTATATCTCGCAATTCTGACTTTTTAACTCGCAATTCTGACTATATTTTGCAATTCTGACTTTATATCTTGCAATTCTGACTTTATATCTTGCAATTCTGACTTCATAATTTGCAATTCTGACTTTTTATCTTGCAATTCTGACTATATCTCACAATTCTGACTTTATAACTCGCAATTCTGACTTTATGACTCGCAATTCTGACTATATTTTGCAATTCTGACTTTATATCTTGCAATTCTGACTTTATAACTTGCAATTCTGACTATATTTTGCAATTCTGACTTCATAATTTGCAATTCTGACTTTTTATCTTGCAATTCTGACTATATCTCGCAATTCTGACTTTATAACTCGCAATTCTGACTATATTTTGCAATTCTGACTTTATAACTCGCAATTCTGACTATATCTCGCAATTCTGACTTTATAACTCGCAATTCTGACTATATTTTGCAATTCTGACTTTATAACTTGCAATTCTGAGTTTATAACTCACAATTTTGACTTTATATCTTGCAATTCTGTTTTTATATCTTGCAATTCTGACTTTATATCGTTCAATTTTGACTTTATAACTTACAATTCTGACTATATTTTGCAATTCTGACTTTATAACTTGCAATTCTGACTTTATAACTTGCAATTCTGACTTTATAACTCGCAATTCTGACTAATTTTGCAATTCTGACTTTATATCTCGCAATTCTGACTATATCTCGCAATTCTGACTATATCTCGCAATTCTGACTTTATAACTCGCAATTCTGACTATATTTTGCAATTCTACACCACTAACAGCTGTTGTTATGGACTTAAGGTATGAATACTTACTGTTACAAGTTCAAATTTGTAGTGCAAGTAAGTGCACTAGTTGTGTTTTTAACTTGAGATGTCGCCTATAAAATGCTCTTATGCAAGAAGTCTTATTCTTATGAAGGCTGAACAAAGATACAGTAAAAACAGTAATATTGTGAAATATTATTACAATTCAAAATAGCTGTTTTCTATGTAAATATAGTAAAACATTACTTTCACGATACACGTTTTTGTGATGTAAAGACGTCTTTATACTGAGAGAGAGAGTTCAAGACATCTGTGGAGCGCAGCTGAATAAATGGACCCCCGTGGTTGAGCGTGTGTGTGGGTATGTGGGGACATTTGCTGCTGGAGATGAGCGGATTGACCCTCTCAAAATGGAGGCTGATTGGAGAGCAGATGCTTTGCAAGATGAGCTAATTAAGTTGAAGTCGCAGTGTGAAAGAAGAGGAAGATTATCACTCTCCTCGATCGTGTTGAGAGGACAAATCCAATTCCATCTCAGTTCTCTATTTTACTCTAATTTCTCTCTCACTCGCTCTCCCTGTACAGCTGAGGAATGATGTATTGCAGGGTTTAATCTTTACTAAGTTTTTGGTCAATTTGACTGCTGAAGTAGAGGAGGCCTCAGGGGAATTATAATAGGAGGTAGTTGTAACACACTAAATGTCTTGCAGAGACTCTCTGTGCCTGAGAAAAAAAAAAAAATTATTGTTAACTATTATTGTTTGAACATAAGTGTGTCGTCAGTGTGTGTACACAACCACCCTATAATGATAAAAATCCACCCACTCCTTTTTTTTTATCCCCATAAATCATAAGCAGTGCTTCATTTTCAGAGTAATTTGAAAGAAACAAAAAAACAACTAAATTATTTTTTGGGAACCGTAAGACTGTAAAATTGTACTCGTCAAAAACACTTGTTTTATCAACATATTACACATTCACAAAACCTTAACACTCATAAATGCACAACTAGTGCACCAACACTTCCAGAAATTGTGTACATGCAGCAGTCCTTTAATATCTTATACAAAAAGTTAGAAGCAAATTTGCAAACTGAATCAAGAATTGCAAAATTGAATCAAGAGATGGGGAAACAGACCGGGAAAGGCCAGCGCCGTGAGGGAGGTTAGGAGCATGACTGAGGCGACTCTCTAATGAGCACACTCACTCTGGGATGGCAAGGGACCAAGGGAGATCAGGTCACGGGTCAAAAGTGCAAAACAGAGCAGACAGCTGTCATTTACACACGGATTCGAGTCTCATCTGAGATCAAGCTGTGTGTATACGCTCTGTCTGGCAGCAGCC
Source organism: Elopichthys bambusa (assembly GCA_037101425.1). Classification (NCBI taxonomy): domain Eukaryota; kingdom Metazoa; phylum Chordata; class Actinopteri; order Cypriniformes; family Xenocyprididae; genus Elopichthys; species Elopichthys bambusa. The sequence continues at coordinate 2,467,901 of CM074440.1, read as the reverse complement.
AATTAATTTTCACCTGTAGCAATTGAAAACTAGACGAAAATGTGTGAAGAAAAACGATATCCGTTGCTTTGAGAGTGTGCCATGAGCATATGTGTGTACCTGGACAGGTTTCTTGCGCGAGCCCTCGTTGTTTTCCGCCTCCTCATGTTCTTTGCTGCCCTGCGGCAGGTTTGAGTAGTTGGCGAGACTGCTGAGAAGAGACGATACCATGGGAATTGTGTCCATCTCCTCCTGTAGAGCAAACACACGCACATACAGAAGAAATACTGTGAGCATAATTCAAGTAGCTCATCACTTGTGATGAACATCATCTGAAATGACATTTACACATTACAAATGACAAGCTCAGAGGACAATTTTTTGCTCTTTAATAGCTCATGGAACTCTCCGTACTGTTTTGTTTTCATGTTTTGTTTAAGGTGCATCACCTAAAATTGAGGAAAAATAAAAACAGAAACAACTATGATGTTTTGTTACAGAAAGGCCGAAGCTGATCGGTTGGTTCTCGTCACATGACCTGCGGTGCGCTTGCGGCATTCTGAAAAGTTAAGAATGTTTCATCTCGATGCGCCTGGAAAATGCACCGGCTACATTTGAAATAAATGACTTGCGCGCGGAAAAGACGCGATGTGTGAACAGCCCCTTACATTAATTAGTTAGCTAGCATACATGGGCATTAAAAACATCTTGAATACATTTAATGTAACAGAATTCAATTTAACAGTTCAATTTGAGATCACACTGAGATCTTTAAATAGCAAATTTTATTTTATTGTTTGTGGTCTTAATTGCAATTGTTGAGATCTCTTCTGGAACTCTAGAAAAGTCAAAGTCTCCATTTGCTCTTTATTTAAAGGATTAGTTCACTTCAGAATTAAAACTTCCTGATAATTCACTCACCCCCATGTCATCCAAGATGTTTATGTCTTTCTTTCTTCAGTCGAAAACAAATGAAGGTTTTTGAGGAAAACATTCCAGGATTTTTCTCCATATAGTGGACTTCACTGGGGTTCAAAGGGTTGAAGGTCCAAATGTCAGTTTCAGTGCAGCTTCAAAGAGCTCTACACGATCCCAGACGAGGAATAAGGGTCTTATCTAGAGAAACCATCGGCCATTTTCTTAAAAAAAAAAAAAGTATATACTTTTTAACCACAAATGCTCGTCTTGCACTGCTCTGCGATGCGCCACGCATTACATAATCACGTTGGCAAGGTCACGCCGCAATAGGGCCAAAAACTTCATCTCATTTTCTCCTCCATTGTCAGACATCATTGTTTCACCTTTTTTTGTAAAGGCCGTTTGACTTAGTCTCCCACCTACGTCACACGTGACCTTTCCAACATGATTAAGTAATGCGTGGCGCATCGCACAGCACTGCAAGATGAGCATTTGTGGTTAAAAAGTATATACATTTTTTTTTTTTTTTAAAGCAAATGGCCAATCGTTTCTCTAGATAAGACTCTTATTCCTCGTCTGGGATCATGTAGAGCTCTTTGAAGCTGCACTGAAACTGACATTTGGACCTTCAACCCGTTGAACCCCAGTGAAGTCCACTATATGGAGAAAAATCCTGGAATGTTTTCTTCAAAAACCATAATGAAGAAAGAAAGACAAACATCTTGGATGACATGTGGGAGAGTAAATTAATTTCATTTCCTACTATTAATTTCATATAATTTCCTATTAGGAGAAACAAGAGGCATAAAAGTAAAATAAAATCTCATTTGAGACTTTTTAAAAATCTTCCTTTAGAAGAACATTAACATTTTCTCCCAACATCAAGATTTTAGATTAAAATGCATATGAATGCACTTTATAATTTAGGTCTTATAACTGGTCAGCATTTGAATCACCTTTCTGGAGATCATTTAAATAGTAAATTTATTCATATGAGGCCACAGAATGCAGATTAAAATAGTTTAAGATGCAGTATAGCATGTGTTTTCTGCTTCTTTTTGGACTGTAGGCTCTTACATGCTGTTATCATGCACCTGCAGAGTTCAATGTCCTGGGGACTTCCTGCCCTTCAAACGCTAATTATCCTTATTAATTACTGTCAGACTCTTTTATTCTGTTAATCACTATAGTTTGCGTGCCTGTGCTTCACTGTCTAGCTCTAATGTGAGTTTAAATTTGCCACCATTGCAGGTTTATCATTTAACATACGTTCATGCGCTCATGTGTACCTCAAACAGGGCCATGTTCTTGCCGTCATACTGCTGGTTCTTCTCTGGGTCGGTGCTGTTGATGAATGGACTGCTCTCCTTGGGGTTCCCATCTCCTGTTAGCAAAAAACACAAATAAATCATCAGCATGACAGCAGACGCCACGCAACTCCAGAGGGCTTCACGGGCAAAAAGCTGCTGTAACGATTCCATTTGAATCGTTGATGATTGCACTTTACATTTGAGTTTCACAAAGGTAAAACATGTTTATTGGACATTTTAAGTCATCCATGCATACCAAAAACATATGTATAATGCAGAGATTATAAACAACTTGAATTCAAATTTATGCATTTGGCAGATGCTTTTATCCAAAGCGACTTTCATAGCATTCAAAATATACAGTTCATGCATTCCTTAGGAATCAAAATTCTATTGCCATAATGCTCATAATGCAATGGTGTGCTGTACACACAGTGGTCTATCTAGCGTTCTTTCCATCCATCCATCCAGCCAGCCAGCCAGCCAGCCAGCCAGCCAGCCAGCCAGCCAGCCAGCCAGCCAGTGCCAACAGGTAGTTAGATAACATTACTTGCATTTGGATCAGGTTTGCATTTTCTAATGTCATCTGTCAGAGCGATATCATTAAAGCACACAGCAACATTAATTTGTTCTGCACAGTTCTTTCTCACCATAAAATGCAAAACTGAAACATTAGATTTTCCATTTAAGCCTTTTATCTGACATTAAGTCACCAGTGATATTTCATAAATGCAGTTTCTCTAACCTCTGTGCTCCTGATTACAGGTTAGTCATCCAATTCCAATCTGATTTCTACAACGGTCATTCCCAGTATACGAGCTGACAGCTGATCACCCCCCTGATCTCATCCGCTCTGTCTACGATGCAGCGGCTGCCCGCTGTCATCACTTGATTGAAGCTTCGGCCTCTGGAGTATTTCAGTATGGCTGTCAGTCTGTCACGCTGCATTGAGTTAAATCACACTGTACCATAGATTTGTGCCGACATTACAATGACAGTCTGTGAGGCCGTGGGCCTGAGGGAATTTTTTTTTTTTCTTAATGTACCTAGGAGTTGACCATCACAAATAATTACCATAAAATGACAAAAAGAAACAAAAAGTAAACGCCATTAGTGTTGATGTGTCTTGTAACCAAATGCAACAATTCATATTTTAATATTCAAATGTACAAAATTAGACAGAGTCAATTCTTTTTTTCAGAATTGCAAGATCTAAACTCGCAATTGCGAGATATACAGTCAAAATTGTGTGATATAAAGTCAGAATTACGAGATATAAAGTCAGAACTGCAAGATATAAAGTCAAAATTGTGCGATATAAAGTCAGAATGGCAAGTTATAAAGTCAGAATTGTGAGTTATAAAGTCAGAATTGCAAGATATAAAGTTAGAATTGTGAGATATAAAGTCAGAATTGCAAGTTATAAAGTCAGAATTGTGAGTTATAAAGTCAGAATTGCGAGATATAAAGTCAGAATTGTGAGTTGTAAGGTCAAAATTGCAATATAAAGTAAGAATTGTGAGTTATAAAGTCAGAATTATGAGTTATAAACAAAATTGTGAGTTATAAAGTCAGAATTGCGAGTTATAAAGTCAAAATTGCGAGATATAAAGTCAGAATTTATGAGTTATAAAGTCAGAATTGTGAGATATAAAGTCAGAATTGCAAGATATAGTAATAATTGCGAGTTATAAAGTCAGAATTGTGCGATATAAAGTCATAATTGCAAGTTATAAAGTTAGAATTATGAGTTATAAACAAAATTGCGAGTTATAAAGTCAGAATTGCAAGTTATAAGGTCAAAATTGCAATATAAAGTAAGAATTGTGAGTTATAAACAAAATTGCGAGTTATAAATTCAGAATTTACGAGTTATAAAGTCATAATTGTGATATAAAGTCAGAATTGCGAGTTATAAAGTCAAAATTGTGAGATATAAAGTCAGAATTTACGAGTTATATAGTCAGAATTGCGAGTTATAAAGTCAAAATTGTGTGATATAAAGTCAGAATTGCGAGTTATAAAGTCAAAATTGTGTGATATAAAGTCAGAATTGCGAGTTATAAAGTCAAAATTGCAATATAAAGTCAGATTTACGAGTTATAAAGTCAAAATTGTGAGATATAAAGTCAAAATTGTGAAATATAAAGTCAGAATTGTGAGATATAAAGTCAGAATTGCGAGTTATAAACTCAAAATTGCGAAATATAAAGTCAGAATTACGAGATATAAAGTCAGAATTGCGAGTTATAAAGTCAGAATTGTGCGATATAAAGTCAGAATTGCAAGTTATAAAGTCAGAATTGCGAGTTATAAACTCAAAATTGTGCGATATAAAGTCAGAATTGCAAGATATAAAGTCACTGAGACAGAACGACAGACAGAAAGACAGACAGACACTATCACTGCATCAGCGTTACTCCACCTAATCACTTAAACACTAACACAACACACATGGCATCAGAAAAATGAGGATGAATGTTAATTCTGAGTGGATGTAACACCATGTTCCAGCTTCACAGTTGTCGAACACTTCACATTGGACACGTACCTACTCAGTCGCACATCTAGCGAGTAATTACAGAAAAGTGTTGTCATTAGCGGAGGTGATGTCATTCACTTCAGCAGTATGAAGCATGGAGAACTTTTCCCCTGAAGAGAAGCACATTTGTTCCGGAACGTTACGCCCAGTCACGGATCCGAATCCACCGTTATCACATTCCGTCCTTTCCAATCATGCACATACTGTAATACCGTTTGACTCGCTATGATGAACGGGAGCATCCTAACATGTGTTATATGAGCTTGTGTGTGACAGAAAGAGACTCGTTGTCAGATTTAATCTTACTTTCTCATACACCACACTAAGTGAAACCTCTGTGGAGTCTGGAAACAGCTGATTAAATCCAGAAAATAACACTCTCGTTTATCTGCATTGGTCATGTTCGCTGGCTTTTTCATGAAAAAGAACTGACACTTTGGATTGGGTTTCTACATAAAAAAAAACAAAAAAACACAGATAAACCAAACTAATAGCAGAATTCAGTGCCCAACCCTGTCTGACAGAATTAAGACCCACTGCATACAGTGAAATCTTGTCTTTTCATTGGCTCGCATATTGTGACACATTGTCAAGGATTCATCAGTGTTGGTTACATGGACAATGTTTCCCAGGGGCCTATAAATAGCAACGACTGGCAAAAACTCAAAGCAGTCTGAGCCTCAGACATCGCAAAAATAGCACAAGCTTTCTCAAAAATAACCATCTGATTGGTTGGCTTCATGCAATTTCATAGTACACAGTTTTTTTTGCCAATTTCCAGGTCCAAGACACTATAGATAACATTTACGCATTTGGCAGCATTTTTTAGGCACAAAGCAGCTTATGATGCATTCAGACTATCGTTTACCTCAGTGTTGACGGCTCCATGCTCCACCAGGTACAGACAAAAAATGATGGGGAAAAATACCTTATTTTGTGTAGCACAGAAGAAAGCAAGTCTGAGTGCGAGTAAATGATGACAGATTTTTTTTATTTTAGGGTGCACTGTCCCTTTAAATGCATGTGCATTTGGTGTGTAATTAAAAATGTAGTTTGGTCGCACAAGCTAAACGAGTCGTATTTTCTTGTCAACTTTACCGCTAAAATATTTCCAGCATACAAACTAAACTGTACAGTCAACATTTACTATTTGAATATTTTATGATCAATACCTCGAGATCATATGAATTATCATTCAAATTAACAGTCAATTAATAAATTACTTGTTAACGTTAATACCGCAAAATGCATGTAAAGAAATCCAAATGCCTTGTGCATGTAGCCAAGAATAATAAATATAATTTTAAATATAATTGCAGAATTATTTTTAATAATATTTATATTAATATATTTTATAATATACAAATTATATTAATTTACTTTAAATTAAATTCATACAAAAATGTAATAAGATATTTTAATTTAATATTTGTATTATTTATTATTAAAAACATTATTAAATAAAGATAAGAAATTATTTAAACTTAAAATGGTTAAAAATGCAATTAACTGTATTAATTATGTGGAGGAATCCAAATGCCTTGTGAATGTAGCCTAAAATATTAAAATATAATTTTAAATATGACTGTATAACTGTGACTCATTCATAATATTTATATTATTATATTCTATAATATATAAATTATATTAATTTAGTTCAAATTAAATTAATTAAAAAAACTTTAACAATATTTTTAAATCATAAACAAAATAAATAATAATTTATTAAAGTTTTATTTTATTTTTGTATGACTACAAAATTAATACAATTTATATATTATAGAATATAATATAAATATTATGAATGAGTCACAGTTATACAATTATATTTAAAATTATATTTTTATATTTCGGGCTACATGCACAAAGCATTTGAATTAACAGTATTTTTAAATCATAAATAAAATAAAATTAATAATCCAAATGCTTTGTGCATGTAGCCTAAAACATAAAAATATATATATTTTTTAAAAAATTGTATAACTATGTCTCATATTATTTATAATATTTATAATATATAAATTATATTATTATAAATCAGATTACATTCAAACAAAAATATTATTAATATTATATATTATTTAAAATTATTATAAATAATAATAATAATAATGTGGTGGCATTCAACTGCACTCATAAATATGATCACTTAATGACTTCAAAGCACAACATGCTGTAAAATATGCTGGAAAAGTGTGGCGTGACCTCCAGCCAACATCAACAAAAGCTTGCAGCAGGAACGACCTCGCCATAGCAGGACCAGGTCTTGCGTCTCTATCATGCGGTTTTATATCGTTCTCTGACAAGACTTTTCGCCCAGCAGGGGATCTGAATAGCGACAGCGCACACGGCGCACAGCAGACCCGCCATCTGTTGCCCTTGACTGCTGATCCCAGACCAGTTTGATCTTTCCTCTCATTACATTTGGTAAAGCACCAGAGAGAAGCTCTGGTTCTGAAAGGAGCAAATCTGTCCAAAAATCTCTGGGGTTTGTGCGCCGCCGTTCAGAGTAACAGCGTCTGTGAGTGTTAATAAGACGTGCCGCTGCGGTGACCGGCCGAGGAGAACCGCGTGCATCTGAAGGACGTTGACCTGTGCAGATTGATCCATGTTTCATCTCTGTTGAGAAGTGTTTTAGAGATGTTTTGTGACAAACGGCTGCACACTTCAACTCACAGATAATGATTCATGGCGCAGAGGTGGTATAAACCTCTTACAGGGCCAAAACATTAGAGTGGGAGCTTGAGGAGGATGTCAGAAACTGCACTTTCTGGGAATGTGAGTGGTTTATGTGTGTGAAAACTCGCCGCCTTGATGACAAGTGTTTTGAGTGGTTATTACTGGTCTAAGACAAAACAGCCCACCTGCAGGTCTCCAGGCTATTCTGGCTAAGTCATACATCAAAAAAACATCATTTATTTGCAATGATTTACACTGTGAAAAGCAATTCAGAGGACCTGTTACTACAACTTAAATAAGTGCATGGTTGCAAGTTAAAAATATAATTTATTGCTTTAACTAAACCTTTTAAGTTGCAAACATTATTTAGTTGAGTTCTGTTGACATAATAATGTTGATCATTACATCAACTTAATATCGTTTGTAATTTAAACTCAAATTCCTGCGCTAATTGGCTTTTTTTTTTTTTTTTTTTTATTAGGTTGTAGTAACTTAATGAAATTGTCTTGATAGCTTCAGAAATTAGGCAGTGGATTTCCCAGCATGCTTTGCATAGGACTGGATAAGGACAACAAATGCTGAAATTAAGTGTTGTTTTATGTGTTTTTTAGTTAAATGAAAGACCTGTTAGTGTTTAATGCTGTTATGTTTGACAGTTAAAAGAGTTTCTGTAATGTTGAAGTTTGTACTGAGGAGTAGAAACATGAAGATAAACACTACATTGACTCTATAAGCAATGGCTGTGATGCCAGTGACAAGTAATATCTTACTTGTTCGTTAAATATACATGTTAAATAAGTTATGTTAGCATGTGTTATGATAGCTGTTGATCTGAAATAGATAAGATTAATTAGTTCCAGGGCTACAACTCTGGTAATTGGAGTGACTTAATTTGAGTAATCAACTTAAAAATTTGTGTTTATGTTACAATTAAGTTCCTCTAACTCAGTGTAGCTTGTTGGTTGAACATAAATTCACTCAAAGTTGTCATAACTCAAAAAAATTGATGCAAACTGTTGCGTTAATTTTGTTGTTGTTGAGTCAACACATTATTTTATATAAAATTAAGCAACATTGTGAAGATGTTTTCATAAAGTCTTTGATTTAACTTATATCTTGATAACTTGATAGTAACAAATACATTGGTAAGTTCATTGCTGTGAATCACTTCAGATGATTCCAAATCAATCAGTGTCAATGAATTGATTCATGACTCGCTATGATTCAAAGATTAATTCACATTATAATCCAAAAAGCCACCTTATGGAATTTGGAATAATGTGGAAAAAATAAATAAATGAAGAAAAAAAAAAAGTTTAGTATTGCTATAATGGTGCATAAATATAATATTAATACAATCTAAAATAATTATATAATATAATAAAAATAATAAAATATTCTTCCTCATGATTATCTAGTGAAAAACTTTTTTTATTTTTACTTCGTACATTAATCAATGCAGTGATTCATCTGATAAAAAAAAAACAATTTTTAGCCATTTCAAAGTAAAAACAGTAATATTGTGAAATATTATTACAATTTAAAATATTAGTTTTCTATGTGAATATACAGTAAACTGTAATTTATTCCTGTGATCAAAACTGAATTTTCAGCACCATTTACTCCAGTCTTCAGTGTCACATGATCCTTCAGAAATCATTCTGATATGATGATTTGCTGCTCAAGAAATATTTCTGATTATTATCAATGTTGAAAACAGTTGTGCTACTTCAATTTTGTAACATTATGAATGTCTTTTATGTAACTTTTGATCAATTTAATGCATCCTTGCTTTAAAAAAAGAACAAAAATCTTACTGACCTGAGAGTGTATACATTGAATATTGTCAAAAGAATATAGAATATAAAGATAAAATTGTTTTAGCACAAACACTGCAGGACAAGCACACTGAAGTTTATTACTTAGTGTTAGTGTTAGTCCTCTAATGATGAGCAACAGTAATAGTGACGCTTGTCTTAGCAAACAACCCTAATGAGACCAAACGAGAGGAAACGAGAAGGGAAGTGTGGTTTTGGAATGGAGGAAGTGATTCCGAAGGGCTCGCTGTTGGCTCATCAGGTCTGATTGAAGTGGGCTGTTGAATCATCTTGTCGGGTCGAGACAGGAGTGGAAACACTGCAGGTGTTCGGCTCCACAAATTAAAGACGCACACACACACCGCCCTGAGGACTGACCTCTGCTTCAGCCTGTCGCGGGTAACAGCGATTGCTCTTCTCAGCCGATGACACAAGTCTATCTCTGACTCTCTTCATTTTTCCCCTCTACAAACATCAACACTGTCTCTTCTGGTAATTGCTGACAGCTCTGACGCTCTCACTTGGTAAAAAAAAGCAGAAAATATACTGAGTAAAAAAAGAGAAAGCAGAAATACACCTCAAAGAGCGATGGAAAAAGTGTGAAAAAGACAAACGAGAAGAAGTGTGAGATCCGCTCTGAGGAACAAAGCAGAGAAACACTGAAGTTTACTGTCGATACTTTTGCACAGATTTATCATCCAAACAGATCATGTCAAATTACAACACTTTCCATTGTTTATAACCAATTTCTGTGCGGTTTTATGCTTCCTTGAACTATGCTACCTTGTTTTATATTACAATATATATATATATTTTTGAGATGAGCACACATGAACACCAAAAGGCATAATTACCTCTGGGATTTTCTTTGAGTCCTATTCAAGAAAATCTCTACAGCAAAAGCTACTTGCAGTTTATCAAGTTTTAATTGAGACCGTTGATAGTACAATTTAGTTTATATGCATTTCGTGCTCTATCGGCAAAGAATAGCAATAAAGCTTGTTATTTTTCTCATTTAGATGATTTATGATGCATTGGGATTATGTGAACTACATTCCCCATCATTCTCTGCTGCAGTGATAAAACACATATGCGTTACATAAAATGACTTTAGATGCATCTTATTGCTTTATTTTAACTAGGAAGTGAAAAAAGAGAAATGAAAAATAATTTGCACAACACATCTATTTAAGTCCAACCTCACATCGTAATTATGATTTCTGAACTCGTTGTCACTGCTATTATGCTATTTTAAATGTCCCTAATGTTGTTTTGGGGTCTCCTACAACAGGCTAACATGCATCCCAGGTCAAAAAACACTTTAATTTTCTCATAATATCATTGCAGAATCACCTCATTTCTCAAAGAGTCATTCAAAGATTCAGTCTCTCTAAACCCCTCCTTTTTGCGAGCCTCCTCTGCTCTGATTGGTCAGATGGCCCAGTCTGTTGTGATTGGTCAACCGCAAATAGCTTGTGTCAGATACTAAACGGCCATTACCATATCTGAATTTCAGCTCCATATCTTCCTCAGCGCTTGATACACAGTGATATGAACAGTAACAATGGCGTCGGTTTTACTGTATCAATTCCAGCACGAGTCCTCATCCTTTAGAAGTGAATTCGCAGCACAGAAAACAGCGTCTGCTCGACATGAACAACACAAACCAAACTCTTCCAGCCTCAGCTACAACTACAGTGTTTGAGGGCAGTGTTTTACACACGGCATGAAAGGTAATATTCAAAAACCCCTACAGGTACATAATGGAACTGCATAGGGAAACATAACATGTTATTATTAATATATTTAAATGTATATTACATGAAAGGTAAGTTTAGATCAAATTTTACGGATCCATTCAGGCTGAATTTACTCACAGTGAATATGTCTATTTTGCATGTGTATAATATACATTTTCTATGCAAACGTGCATGCATACAGTATATTTTTATGGCTTTATTTGTTTACTGATATTAGCTTCTTTGCTGGCAGATGTCTGCAGGTTAAGACTCACTGAGCGGTGGCTCTATTAAGCTTTTAAAAGCACCAATTTTCAGTGCGTGCATGCGTGTGTGTGTGCAAGGGTAAACAGCACATTTTGTAATAAGGCTGGCACTTCAAAAGGACTGTTTGAACCCTGTGGAACGGCCTCGCCTCGCTTCCATTCATAGTCTAACAATATCACCTTTTTTGTGCTGAGACGAGGACGGAGCCTGACAGCCCAGGCGAGCACACGCGGCCACAGAGATTTAAGATCAAACAGCTGGAAAATGAAGCCAATGAAGAATAAAGTTGCAGACTGAAACATACTGAATACATTTAGCTGCTCAAGAAATTCGATAGTCAAGCTGAAAAACAAACAGACCGAGATAAATGCGCTAAACATACCGGGAACTTCTAGTGATATGTTTAATATTATTATATTTCCGCAAAAAGATGAAGCCAATAAAGTTGTATTGAATAAATTTTGCTTCAATATTCAAGAATATTCCATTTAAACGCTGACTGGAAGAGGCTTAACAGGTAAATGTGCTGCACATTTAACAAAACTGGACTTTATTACAGTTTTGGGTTTTAGATATATCTGTTTACATGCTTTTTAAACAGTTTTAAACACATCTTTAGGTTATTTTACTAACAAGTGGTGGTATCATGGTAAAGTGATGGTATTAAAATAATTTTTTTTTTTTTGTCCAAAGGCCTTAATAATAATAAAAAATAAAAAGATATGACATCCAAAGTATGTAAGGTAGTGCAACTAGATCTCTTTTATTCAGTCCAAAAGGTTTTAATTATATTTTGCTACATATAAAGGTATTTTAAAGATTTTGAAGTGTTAAAAGGTCATTTGGTTTAACCGTCCAAAGACCAATACAGCCATTTAATTTGTGATTAAAATATCTTAAAATGTAATAAATGTATATATTTGTTTATTCTGGCATGATTTTATAACATCATATATGAACATAGTGCAAAACGGTGATAAAATGATGTGTAGAACTCGTTGCTTTGTTATGAGAAAGAATGTCCGGAAAAATGAATTTCATTGATGTCATTCAGAATAACCAATATAAAGGGACCATTTTGGATCAAGACATGCGGTCAATATCATGTGACAGGATGTGACATCATTCAGACACCTACAAAGGACCACACGGTCATGAAGCAAAGTAACTAACTCTCTTAACTGTTTGAAAAATTCATGTTTTCACTTCTTCATTCGCATGTCCTGAAACATCAGGTCATTCGGTACAACCGCTATAAAACATGGAAAATGTTGTAATATTTTAAGAACTTGTACTAAATATAAAATGTTTGACTGTGCTTTTGCTAGATAGCTAGCAAGCTAGCTAGAAATCAGCCTGTTAGCATTGTTTGAAAATATTGTCATTCGGTATAACCAAAAGTGTCATTCGGTAAAACCGAACTTTTTGTTAAATTTTGGACTTTTTGGTGACAAATTTTGCCCATCTTGTAAAAAAATGACAAAAGCAGTGTTAATTGATTATAAAAACCACATAATCTCATTGTTAACACTTAATAAAACTTCGAAATTAATTATATCTCCATTATTTATTTATTTTACACTTTTAAAAACCTTATTCGTCAATGACCCATATATATATATATATATATATATATATATATACTTTAGATATAGTACATTTTAAGTTTGATTCACTCATAAACACTACTAAAATTAACAAGCTACAGATTTCTGATTTAAACATTGTTTTGTTTCAGCAACAGTTGAATGCAAATTGTGCAGAAATACACAGATGTTTTGGGTTACTATTTAGTTACTACATACAAGGGACAGATGGTGAGGTAGATATTCTGTTTACTGCTTATATTCACTCTGCCACGGTTATCACCAACTGAATCAGTTGTAATGCACGAGCACAACACACATAAATACAGTCTGATGTCATGCGCCTCATGCATCATTCCTATTTAATGCTCTCAGACTCAAACACTTCGAATGGGAAGCAGCAGTGTCTAACCTCTGCATTCCAAACCATGATGACACAGTTACTGGAGATTGTCTGACTAATTAATCAGGATTAACTACCTAATAGGATTTGTTCGAGATAACATCTAACAATCAAGATAATATGGAGAAGGTAAAACTGCTGTGTGTAACCTAGATATGAATAACTCCTGAGCTCCAGCGCTGGCTGAAGAGATAACGGCAGATAACTTTACACCAGTGTCAGAGGCTCAGATCGTTCACTTCTGTTTGAGGTTTAGCTAATTAGCTCTGAAACACGAATTAGATATTTTCTTTAAGCTTCCGACTGCTGAAATCACCAAAATGTAAGACTTTTCTAGACTAAGGCAAGCTTGAAGAGGCCATATATTATTCTATTTTAAAAGGTAATTATTTTGTTTATTGGGTGTAATAGATTAGGATAACATTATTTTTCACATACAATATTATTGCAGCACCTCTTTTCCCAGTCTGTCTAAAACGCTCTGATTGAATTACGGATTCTGTGAAGCCCCTCCTTCTCCTTCCAGTGCATTGTGATTGGCTAAACACCTCAAGCATGTATTGGAAATGTAACGCCCCTTACCATAAGGCTTCTAAAGCAATTGTAAACACAAACAGTTAATCTCATCGGTCGTATCAGTTCGAGCCCAAGTCAGATTCTGAAAATGCAGTAATATTACGTTGATGGCCTTAGATATTACACTGGCACCTATTGATGTGGATGCAGAATAAAGCAAACATTTTCACCTTCATTAAGCCAACATTATAATGGCTAAAGTCTTCTGTCTATTCACTACAGAAGTTACTTCAATGTGAAATCATGACTGACCCTATTTATTTGCCTAATTACATATTTCTGGTCTTAATATACAAGCAACCTAGGAAGCTAAGCAGGGCTTGATTAGTACTTTGAATGGATGTTCCTGGTCACAATCAATCCAAAAAGAAAAAAAGGTTTGCCTTATATAATCTTTCATCAAACACTTAACCAACTGCAGATCAATTCCTGAAGGATAAAATCCTGTCCTTCCTTTTTTCTCATTGATTATACGGCTTCACTTTTTGAAATTCAGTCACATTATAGAATGTTATGAGAATTTTAATTACATTTCCTGTCCAATTTTGAGCTAAAAATACAAGATTCCCACATTTCTAAGAAAGGGTCTTTAAAGGCCTGTTCACACCAAGAACGATAACTATGAAGATAACGATAAAGATATAGTTCTAAAAATCGTTCTAAATATACAAGAATAGAGAGTCCACACCACAGATATAACGATAATGATATAGAGAAACAATAATGTAGGGATCACTTTCAGAACAATTTTTCTCCAGCTGTTGAACGATGAAATACTGACAGCCAATCAGAATCCATTCTAATTTAAGGGCTCGCGCATTTAAAATGGCAGATGACACTGCGGAGAAGTTAATGGCCGAGGTCCAGAAAAAGCCACCACTGTTTGACAAATCAAGGATTTGCCCCTTTTCAAGGATACTTTAAAGAAAATGGATATATAGAAAACAATCGGTCATACCCTCGGAATAAATGGTGAGAAGTATTAACGATGAGATCATTATGCCAGGCTAGCAAACAGTGTAACATAAAATTACCTCGGGTATCCAGCGCTAGTTTCGACAACATTGTCTTGCTTACTTTGAAGTTGCTGTGAAAAAGACTAGACGTTGTTTTTATTCCACTATATTGACTTCGTCAGCTAAATTCACTGTTAGATTATATCGATTACACTAGCTATTCACTCCAAACATAGCATGCTGAGGACATCTGCTGGTTAAAGCTGTGTAAATGCAACAAGAACTGCAAAAACACGTTGTACACACTTTGAAATCGAGCGCGTGAGCTTAGAATAATTAGACCGTCATTGTTCGTTGGTGTGGACGCAAATATAGTTATCGTTATAGTTATCGTTCTTGGTGTGAACGGGCCTTAAGTATCGAGGTGCTTGGATTTGTGTGACGTCCTGTCCAGCTGTACTCATCTGCCTTTCATCAGATTAATCATCATGCATGTCATCACTGGTTTCCTGCTTATTTTACAGGCAATAACAAACACTCCAGAACACAGACATACACACAAAACAGAATCAAATCAAAGGGAGACATCACAGATACGACATGCAGCTTACAGAGGACACACACAAACAGACAGAGATAAAAAGGAAAAACAAACAAGGATCAATGACGTAATGCTCACTTTATTTATTTATTTTTTGTGTGTGTGTGTGCGAAAATAAAAATAATTCACTTTTCTATGAATAATCAAATGTAATTTTGATATTTTTGTTGAAATAAGAAGTATCTTGGGTGGCAACTGTCCCAAGATTGTAATGAAGATAATAAGGCTTAAAAAAAAGAAATTGACAAAATCAAAACCTTAAGAATAATATAATAAAACAGTTTTAAATGACAAAAGATTGTTATTAATATTTAAAAATTTTGTTGTCATGTGACAAAAACAAACAAACAAAATATAAAACTTGCATGAACAAAGTTTATTTAAAAAAAACTACCTTTTTTTAAACTACTTTTAAACTATTATTATCTCAGACATCCTATTTGTCACTGACAATGAATGGAAATACAACACAAACAGAAACTATGTGAACTTACATGGAACTTTTCTTACAAGAAAAGTCCAAGACATTGAAGAACACATGACTACACACACCCACACGTCACAGTGTTTTGCGTGAACACACGCGTGTCGCACGCACAATGGCAGCAGTCTGCCCGTCTCTCACCTTTCTTGGGTGGACAGGTGGTGTTGACCACTGGAGAAAAACGCACACAACACACGACTTTAGAACATCATCATGCAACATTCATCTACACACATCAATCAAAAGACAAAACTATTATCATGGAAAATAAAGCCACACACATTACTGTAAAATCATAATGCAGGCTCATTTTTATAGGGCTGAAATGACTTTAGGTCGTATGTGATAGACCATATAAATCTGAATGATATTATCATGACCTGTGAAATCCATAGAAAAACAGGAAGTGAAATTATAATAATTATATTATAATGCAGGAAAATTAATAAACGGACAACATAAGCAAAGTTTAAACAGACATGTGCAAATCAAATAAGGCACTTACATGCAAAATAAAATCAATTTTGAACTTGATTCTTTATAGTATCATCAACCATTTTAAAAGGGCCGATTAATATGTGTTATTAATATGTCAAATTACAAATGTCAACAATAACTGTTGCACTTAAGTGTATTTGTATTATAGTTTTAACAAAAATATCAGTACTCAGCAACAGTGCTGGAGATGATTTAGTAATCATACAGCTGTATTAATAATTAAACTCATGGCACAAATGACATCATTTGGACCAAACAGCCCTTTTTGCCAAGCAGATTAAACATATTTAATGCAAAAAGTTTTGGTAACACTTTAGATTAGGGTCCAATTCTCACTATTAACTATTAACCTATTATGCCCCTTTTCACAAGATGTAATAAGTCTCTAGTGTCCCCAGAATGTGTCTGTGAAGTTTCATCTCAAAATACCCCACAGATCATTTATTATAGCTTGTCAAATTTGCCCCTATTTGGGTGTGAGCAAAAACACGCCATTTTTGTGTGTGTCCCTTTAAATGCAAATGAGCTGCTGCTCCCGGCCTCCTTTCCAGAAGAGGGCGGAGCTTTAACAGCTCGCGCTTCGGTTGCTCAACAACAACAAAGCTGGAGAATCTCACGCAGCCAAAATGAGGATTGTCAGTAACGGTGTTCAGCCTTACATTGTTCAAACCGGAGTCGACACTGATGGAGAGACTCAGGAAGAAGTTACAACTTTTAGACGTTTGTGAATGGTTAGTGGATAAATTTATGTAGTTGCTGTGGAGTTGATTCAACTCATCGACTAGCATGTGTCGTCATGTTAATCTTTTGTGCAAATCCAGCGTTGAATTGACCCTCGTTTGTGAAGCAGTCTGGCATAAAATGGCGGCATGTCAGCAACACTCTACTACAACGACTCTTCCTCTTCTCTAAAGCAGCCCAACATGGCCTCACCCCATTTGTTGTGTGTTCTCGGGGGCGGGGTTTATGTAAATTTTAGGGTTAGTGATGTCACCAACCCAGGAAGAAGCTCGTTGTAGTCCCTACAACAGCAACATTACACACTAACTAAAGTTAAAAAAGTGAAATCATAAACTTTTACTATGACTTTTGCCTCAATAAACTTCTAATTACTGCTTATTAATAGTAAGTTAGTTGTTAAGTTTAGGATTAAGGGATGTAGAATAAGGTCATGCAGAATAAGGCATTAATATGTGCTTTATAATTATTAATAAACAGCTAATATCCTAGTAATATGCATGCTAATAAGCAACTAGTTCATAGTGAGAATTGGACCCTAAACTAAAGTGTTACCAAAGTTTTTAATTAATGTACCTCTATATATTGTTTACTAAAAATACTAAATGGAGACTTTGTGAACATTTATGAATGATGAGATAAATGAATTGCTAAATACTTTTACTGTAAGTAAAACGCTGTATTGAAATCCATCAGTAAAAAAAAAAAAAAAAAATGATTGGTGGAAATTAACTAGTAGGGCAAACTGACCGTGTCTTTAAGAAACAAAATTTGTCAAAATAAAATGCTAGAAATCATAATTTTTTTAAATTGACTAAAATCATATTTGCAGTGTAGCTAAAATCATCACTAATGTCTTAAATATTCAATATATCACCCAGCTCGACATACACACGTGTGACAGAGTCGAACTTCTCCATGATTTGCTCTGGCTGTGATTCAGAGCTGCTTTATCTCAGACATCCTCAGAGAGGTACTTCAGATCCTCCATCGCTCCTGCAGTACGGCCTGACCGTTCTCAATATTCACTAGGGTCTTTGTGGTAATCAAGCGGCTCTCAGAAGCTGGGCTTATCTCCACAGTCCTGGTATCTGGTCTCATTCTCTTGTTCACGCCGTGGCTGCTGCATACGTGAATGAACTCGAGCGCTCACATCAAACCGAACCGCTTCCTCCTGCCAATACCTGAAGCCTCTGTTAAGGCAGGTCTATTGTTTCACCTCAGAGTCGGTGACAGTGACAGAGATCTTTCTTTTTGCCGTCAAACAATGTGCCTAAAAAACTGCCAACACATGGGAAACACTATAAACCTGCCACCGTTTTTCAAGACGGCGTGTGGGTGAAGCATGTAATTTCTGTGCTACTAGTCAGAACTGCTAGTCCCACCCCAAACTCAGGCTGTGGTTGAGCCAGAAAATGACACATCAGTTGTGGAGAGGTGTTATTACTGCTCCAGGCCATCAGATTTACGAAGGATAAAATAGGTGGAAAGAAATCCCACTGACTTACACTGAAGGAGGGAGCCGAGCCATACTGTATCTACAGAAGAGAAGATCAGAGGCTTGAGGGGAGACTCTTCTGATGTAATCAAGTAAACAGCCATTTAGCAATTACCCAGAACACCCTAGCAACCACCTAGCAACAGAGAATCGTGCATCATTAAGAATTAAAAGCCTTTTAAATTCCAATTCATTTCCTAGATGGAGAATTGCAATTCAAATTTGAATTTGAATTAAAATGAATAGAAAGTCAAAGACTTTCTGACAATAATAAGTCATTTTTCAGACTTTGAATATTGGTTTGTTTACATGCACACTTTTTGCTTTAATCAGAATAAATTCATTCTGATTGATGAACCCGAACGTAGTGTTTACATGAACGCTAAATAAAGTGATCGGGTTGCTGTGAACGTTTATATGTCACAAGCTTCTGATTATATTTAATCTTTTGACATATTTTCCCACTGTTTGCACATAATATCCATTCTCCTGCATTGCTACTTTTATTTGTTTTAATACTTAATATTGATCAATTTCGGGTCTCAATTAGGCGGCGACGAGCTCATGAACCTTATATTTCTGCTGCTTATATTTCTCAAGCAGTAAAAGTGCCCCTTCCCGTGCCCAAAACAAGTCGTTCAATGACAACTACAACAGCTCGTTCCTCGAGTCATGCGTCATTCCAGTTTCAGCTTTCTATCCGATCAAGTGTTTACATGTCCTCTTGATTGGATTAGAAAAGGAATAAACCACCCCTCCCAATCCAATCAAAATTTTATTCGGATCGACCATGTAAACTTAGTCAAAAATGTTCTTTTATAAGCCTTACTTAAATATTTAAAGGCCTTACAAACAACAGAACATAAGACGGCAAAATAAATATACGATAGAAGACAAAAAGAACAATAATTAAATTGATAGTTAGAATGATAGAACGACAGAAGATAGACAGAACAACAGAAAATAGAAAGGACAGACAGCCTAGACAGACAGAGAGATTAGATAGATAGACAGAGAGATAGACGGACGGATAGAGCACTTCGGCATCATGATTAGATTTTGATACGAACGTTTTAAGGCACTTGATTGTAGAGATTCTCTTTAAATGTCAAAGACTTAATGATCTCAGGAGGGTGAAATGATCAGACTGACAGCTCAATATTTGACTGGTCAGTCATGTGATAAGGCTTGATTGGTATAAGGTCAGACTAGTGCCTTACATTGATTATTTTGGCAGACAGTGTGTGTGTGGTCGCCAACACTTGTCACATCAGCCTCTCTTGAGTCAAGTTTCATGTTTTATTAAGCATGAGAGTCTATTCAGTCACACACACATTGGGACATTCCATAGACATAATGATTTTTATACTGTACAAACTGTATATTTGATCCCCTAAACCTACCCACCACAGAAAACCTTCAGCACTTTTACATTTGAAACATCATTTAGTATGATTTATAAGCTGTTTTCCTCATGGGGACCAAACAATGTCCCGACAAGGATTTCGGATATTGCCATCTTGTGTAGGGTTTATTAGGACGCACACACACACACACACACACACACACACACACAGGTTTGTTTTTGTGAATGGTGGGGACTCTCCATAGGCGTAATGGTTTTTATACTGTACAAACCGTATTTTCTATCCCTCTCTAAACCTACCCATCACAGGAAACCGTGCACATTTTTACTTTCTCACAAAAACTCATTCTGTATGATTTATAAGCCTTTTGAAAAATGGGGACATGGAGTAATGTGCTCATAAGTCATCCTCTCCTTGTAATACCTATGTCATACCCATGTCATTATACAAATTTGTGTCCTGATATGTCACAAAACCGCGCACACACACACACACACACACGCACTTCCTCGCTCCACCATACATTCTATTTGCATCACATCTAGTGACAAATGGCAAGGGCATTAACTTGTCGAGGCTGGAAAGCCGGCGCAATCCATCAGAGTAGTCCTGAAATGCAAACACTCAGAGCAGCGGCAGATTGCATGAATCTTCCTCAGAGACGAGCGCAACAGCCACAGAGGGAGAGAGCGTGTGTTTACCTTCGATAGACATGCAGCGCTGCATCACAGTCACACAGGTGAACTCGTGCACTCACAAACACACATGTGACATCCTGTGGGGGGTTTTCAGTTCTCGTCCTCATCCCGAGTGGAACTGCTCAACACGGCTTGTGTCTAGATGGTAAACCTTGTCTTCCAAAACACAAGTTTCACATTTGCTGCTAGTGAGGTTAAGGTTAAAGCATCATGCATATGCATGGTGGCAAAAATAGTATTGCAAAAGACAAAGCTTAATTTAATAGTAAAAAACGAAGTACTGTGTATTGTAAACAAACCCCAACATTTTTTAACATTTTTTTTTTCTCTGTGATAGATTTTGGTAGCAATTAATTTGCAAAATCTCATGAGACTTTTTTCAGAACAGGGATTATTACCTAGAAAAAACAAAGACATGGCTGATCAAACATTTTTTTAATGTCTTATAATCATATTCTCAGTTTCACTATACCAAAATATATAATATCACACTAAAAATATCACTGTACTACCATGTTTTTGGATAAGGAAACATGCAACTATCAGTCTTACAAAAATGGAAAAGTGACGGTATCAGATGGCAGTAACAGTACTTTGATACACTACTGTTTAAATGTTTGGAGTCAGTACAATTAATACTGTTATTCAGCAAAGATGCGCTAAATTGATCAAAATTGACAGTAAAAATGTTTTTAATGCTGCAAAAGATTTATTTTTCAAATAAAAACTTTTGAACTTTCCATTCATCAAAGAACAAAAATATGAAGCAGCATCGGCAATGATAATAATCAGAAATGTTTCTAAAGGATCACGTGACGCTGAAGACTGGAGTAATGATTCAGCTTTGATCACAGGAATAAATTACAATAACACTTTATTTTAGGGTTTGTTAACTAGTTGCTTATTAGCATGCGTATTACAAGAATATTAGCTGTTTATTAGTATTTATTAAGCACATATTAATGCCTTATTCTGCATGACCTTATTCTACATTCTTAATCCTACCTAATACCTGAACTTAACAACTACCTTACTAACTATTAATAAGCAGTAAATTAGGAGTTTATTGAGGGAAAAGTCGTAGTTAATAGTGAATACATGTTCCCTATTCTAAAGTGTTACCAATTACATTTTAAAATGTCATTATTTTAAACTGTAATAATATTTCACAATTTCTGATCAAATAAATGTAGCCTTTTCAAAGAGACTTTTCAGAAACATTAAAAAATCTTAAACTCAAACTCTTGAACGGTAGCGTATAAACCATAGTACTGAATGATTATTTTCATATTAACATGGCACTCTACGGTATTTAAAAGAATGCTATGCTATTACTGCGGCACACCCCCAAAATAATGTACAGTGGGTATGGAAAGTATTCAGACCCCCTTAAATTTTTCACTCTTTGTTATATTGCAGCCATTTGCTAAAATCATTTAAGTTCTTTTTTTTTTTTCCTCATTAATGTACACACAGCACCCCATATTGACAGAAAAACACAGAATTGTTTTTTTGCAGATTTATTAAAAAAGAAAAACTGAAAAATATCACATGGTCCTAAGTATTCAGACCCTTTGCTGTGACACTCATATATTTAACTCAGGTGCTGTCCATTTCTTCTGATCATCCTTGAGATGGTTCTATACCTTCATTTGAGTCCAGCTGTGTTTGATTATACTGATTGGACTTGATTAGGAAAGCCACACACCTGTCTATATAAGACCTTACAGCTCACAGTGCATGTCAGAGCAAATGAGAATCATGAGGTCAAAGGAACTGCCTGAAGAGCTCAGAGACTGAATTGTGGCAAGGCACAGATCTGGCCAAGGTTACAAAAAAAATTCTGCTGCACTTAAGGTTCCTAAGAGCACAGTGGCCTCCGTAATCCTTAAATGGAAGACGTTTGGGACGACCAGAACCCTTCCTAGAGCTGACCGTCCGGCCAAACTGAGCTATCGGGGGAGAAGAGCCTTGGTGAGAGAGGTAAAGAAGAACCCAAAGATCACTGTGGCTGAGCTCCAGAGATGCAGTCGGGAGATGGGAGAAAGTTGTAGAAAGTCAACCATCACTGCAGCCCTCCACCAGTCGGGGCTTTATGGCAGAGTGGCCCGACGGAAGCCTCTCCTCAGTGCAAGACACATGAAAGCCCGCATGGAGTTTGCTAAAAAACACCTGAAGGACTCCAAGATGGTGAGAAATAAGATTCTCTGGTCTGATGAGACCAAAATAGAACCTTTTGGCCTTATTTCTAAGCGGTATGTGTGGAGAAAACCAGGTACTGCTCATCGCCTGTCCAATACAGTCCCAACAGTGAAGCATGGTGGTGGCAGCATCATGCTGTGGGGGTGTTTTTCAGCTGCAGGGACAGGACGACTGGTTGCAATCGAGAGAAAGATGAATGCGGCCAAGTACAGGGATATCCTGGACGAGAACCTTCTCCAGAGTGCTCAGGACCTCAGACTGGGCCGAAGGTTTACCTTCCAACAAGACAATGACCCTAAGCACACAGCTCCGTGACTGTTCTTGAATGACCCAGCCAGAGCCCTGACTTAAACCCAATTGAGCATCTCTGGAGAGACCTAAAAATGGCTGTCCACCAACGTTTACCATCCAACCTGACAGAACTGGAGAGGATCTGCAAGGAGGAATGGCAGAGGATCCCCAAATCCAGGTGTGAAAAACTTGTTGCATCTTTCCCAAAAAGACTCATGGCTGTATTAGATCAAAAGGGTGCTTCTACTAAATACTGAGCAAAGGGTCTGAATACTTAGGACCATGTGATATTTCAGTTTTTCTTTTTTAATAAATCTGCAAAAATGTCAACAATTCTGTGTTTTTCTGTCAATATGGGGTGCTGTGTGTACATTAATGAGGAAAAAAAATGAACTTCAATGATTTTAGCAAATGGCTGCAATATAACAAAGAGTGAAAAATTTAAGGGGGTCTGAATACTTTCCGTACCCACTGTAATTCTGTATCTATTTAAATGTAAATACTATGGTATATATCAAAGTACAATGGCATTACCATCACTGTTTTGCGAAGGTGTTGTGATGGAACTCAACATCAGAGCCTTGCGTAATGACGAATCTAGGGCAGAATTCACCACTTCCACCCAGACGTTGCATAAGATCGCCGCACTCCGCTTCTACTGCGGGATCAAGCAGCTCAGATTTTCTAAAGCCATTCAGCGCAGCGCAGACAAAGCTTCCTTTTCCTTCATTTATTGATGCACTTCATTAAATTTGCTCTGTTTAATTAGTCTTTTATTGGGCGCCAGTGGAGCGAGGTCTTGTGTCACGTTTACTGGTGTGCTGTTTAACAAACGTGATTCTGACTTCCTTTTTAAAAATCTGCTCATTTGATCAGTCTGTTTTTAAAGGTTATTTTATTGGAAAGAAGATGAAAGTCGAAGGATGGCCGGGGGACTTAAAAGGGCAACTGAAAACCACCCCACAACACTTCACATGACCTCATCAATTCAAGAGTTTTAATTAAATATGTCAGTGTGAATCCCTGCTGCTTAGATGCTTTTCTTCTCAGATGATGTTTCTTTCCCTCAGCTTGATGTTGTTTTATATATTTCATGAACTACGGCACTTTCTGCAGCGGACAGGCCTGTGAAAGACACTAAGCAATAAGAAAAAATGCATGTGCAAGATGTGTTTGATGGGGAAGGAGACGAGATTCAGCCATCTGCACTGCGCTCTTAAAGAGGTGTCTCGTTTTTTTCCCACACACACACACACGACAGATGTTCACTGTGTGATAAAACTCGGATTGGATCCAACCGCTCATCCACAGGTCATGGAGGATATCTAGCGGATCAGAATTACAGCCTCCGTTAATGAAGTGTCAAAGTTTAGAGTAAATGCACCACTGGAAGAGATGTTTACTGAGGCATTACATTTTAGCACTTTAACGTAATAAGAAACCTTGATATCTTGCAAATGCAGTTAGCTTGTTAGTTTGCTGTCATGCAACAATGACTTAAAGGGGTCATGAACAGCGTTGTTTTATAATGTTTCCTGAGGTGCACTTATAATGTCAGTATACTTTTTACATCAAAAATGGTCATAATTTAGAAATAAAAGGCATTTTTCCTACCCTGATTTTAGCCCTCTGATTTGAACGCTCTGTTTTAAGGGGCGTGTCTGCTGTGAGACTTCAGTGTAAACGCCCACTGCTGTGATTGGCTAACATCTTTGCATACGAAACAGCTAAGTATTACTCTCTCGAAAACTTTTAGCATGTTTTTACTATTACAGCTCTCAAGGTTATATAATCGTGAAAAGTGTTGATTATAGCATTGCATTTAGATCTATGACATTATATTTAGATCGTGGCATAAAAGGTTGCAGTGATGAAGATTGTAGCCGATCGCAGACATGTTGTTGAGCGCATGAAAGCAGTAACGAATGCATCATAACTAACAGTGCAAACACAAAGTAAATAAGAGATTCGTTGATTCGTTTTGGTGCGAGTCCAGAACACTCACGCTGTTTGATTGACAGCTCCAGCGATTGTGATTCTTTGATCGCTTTCTATTTATAATTTAATCACTGTTTAAATAACAGATTATTTTCATCCTACTAAGAGAAACGGTGTGAAATTGACCGTTAGTCGCTGGTTTGATTTACTGACAATAAATGATTTTGAGACTAAAACATCTGACTGTAGGACTACATGAATCATTACATATCAGTAAAAACATTTGGTAACACTTTATTATAGGGAACATGTATTCACTATTAACTATGACTTTTCCCTCAATAAACTCCTAATTTACAGCTTATTAATAGTTAGTAAGGTAGTTGTTAAGTTCAGGTATTGGGTAGGATTAAGAATGTAGAACATGGTCATGCAGAATAAGGCATTAATATGTGCTTTATAATTATTAATAAACAGCCAATATTCTAGTAATATGCATGCTAATAAGCAAGTAGTTAAAAGACCCTAAAATAAAGTGTTACCAAACCTTTTTACTCAAGTGTTTTGCACCGTTTCTGTCTGATCCAATATAGAAGGCACAGTTTTTTAATTTCAGGCTCTCTGCAAATCTGGCATTGCACAACATTTCGCACTCTCCAAAGGCATGTTTATTGCTTAGTTTGTTTATCCAGTGTTAGCATCACATCTGTTATTTACCTACTACTACTTGCTCGAATCAGTGTTTGGATTGTTTGGATATACCGACTAGCAGCTTCTGAGTCATCTGATTGTTTAAACTGAACTGGAAAATAGTTATTTTTTGTGATGTGAAAGTCTAAGGTGCCACAGAGCAAATACAATTAGCATACTCAAGGTACTTGCCCAGTTTCTCAACAGGTTAATCCTGTAAGTCTTGGCTAAAATTACACTGTTAAATGCGAGACTTGGCTTAACACGTGCCCAGCCCTAAATTAATAACTGCCGATTAATTACGCTTCAATCACACATCGGAACAATTCCAAAGAATATGACTGTGATCTTTAGCTGATCAACATACAAATACTGGATAATGAAACATCATCTTGCATGAGATCTCTTTAATATCTCAATAGTTTCTCCAAGACAACAATGCATTTAAATGGAGGGCTAATGGAGGCTTCCGATGTTTCTCCTGACAAAAAAAGTTTCGGAAGAGATCTCAAACGATGCTCATATTTGCCAAGATACAGTTTGCAATCAAAAGTCAGATCTTAATATGATTTCTCATCATCATCTGAGCGAGAAAAAAATTTTTTTTTAATAAAAACTATGGTGACACTTTAGTATAGGGAACACATATAAACTATTAACTACGACTTTTCCCTCAATAAACTCCTAATTTACAGCTTATTAATAGTTAGTAAGGTAGTTGTTAAGTTCAGGTATTGGGTAGGATAAGAATAAGCTCATGCAGAATAAGGCATTAATATGTGTTTAATAAGTACTAATAAATAGCCAATATTCTAGTAATATGCATGCTAATAAGCAACTAGTTAA
Organism: Elopichthys bambusa; assembly: GCA_037101425.1. NCBI lineage: Eukaryota > Metazoa > Chordata > Actinopteri > Cypriniformes > Xenocyprididae > Elopichthys > Elopichthys bambusa. Next base: position 2,441,278 of record CM074440.1, on the reverse strand, counting down.
AAGACCCTAAAATAAAGTGTTACCAAAACTATATACGACACATTATAAAAGTAAAACTGGTTGCAAACATCTTTTCACGTCGACTCAAAAAGCTCAGAGTTGCTCTCTTTTCCGACTGCATAAGCATAATAAAAGCTCCGCTAAACTCGAGAGCGGTGTGCATCGCAGGTGCCTATCATTAACATTCGCTCCAGCGGCCTCGTCCTTTGCCAAGATACAGTTTGCAATCAAAAGTCAGATCTCAGTATGATTTCTCATCATCATCTGAGCGTCTTTTCCTCATGGAAAAACATCTGAGGTGAAGTTGATGCTTAAACGAAACCTAACTGAAAACTCCCTTAAGTCTTGAGCTATGAAAGCGCAACCTCTAAGCAGTGAAACTGTTCCTCTGGGATATTATGTAATCTGGACAAACACTCATTTTAAAGCCCTCTGCTCCTCTTCCAGTTATCCGCTGTTCCTGACACACAATCCTACTGCATCTCCTCGTCATGCGCTGCGGTAATTCTGTCCAAATATTTACGGATGTATAGATTAGAATTGAGAAGCTCTTCAAAAGACTCCATTTCCATATTTCCTCCTGCCACATTTGGCCTCAGATGTTTGTGCTGATTATACCAGTATTACAGTGAGTGAACTGAAAGAGAAAACACACAAGTGACTCGTTTGGCCTTCTTGTGTAACTGTGAATAAATGAATCTCATCATGTTTCAGCGTTCACGACAACATACCAAAATAAACAAAGCAGAGGAGAGTGTTCTGATTGTATAACAGTGTGATTTATTGCATGATATATTAGATTAGAAAAATCAACCTGCAGTAACAAACAAGAAAAAAATAATTTTTAATAAAAACCATAACTATATATCACATTATAAAAGTAAAACTGGTTGCAAACATCTTTTCACGTCGACTCAAAAAGCTCAGAGTTGCTCTCTTTTTTTCCCAGTGGTCAATGCTCCTCATGCTCTCTGGAGTCTGAACACAGTTAAAGCTGCGCTGGGTCAGGAACTATTTACAGGAAAGCTGTGGAAAGGGCTTTGATGCTTAGTGGTTTGGTACCAAAATCCTCAAGGTATATATTATAAATGGCACCACGACTGCAATGTTAAAGGGCAGATGACTAACGGCGGATAAGATGAAGCTGAATTTAGATACAATGATGCAGAGTTTCAAACACAACACAGATCAGATCCTGTACGTTGCCTCACCATGGAAGCCTGCAGCCTGACCTACTTAGTACGGTGACGTTTGCTAGCATTGGGGGGATCTGGCAACCACACAACACAGCTCTCTCTCTCATTCTATTTCTCTCTGTTTTTTCTCGCCGTTTCGCTGTCTGTCCCACATCCGATGGGGCCAAGTCTGCCCACAAGACACCGCTGCCTCTAGCGCAGCCCTTTCATGCAGTCAAATGTTCGTGCAGGGATTTACATGTGCATAAAAATTCAACCATGCCTTAAAAATTCAGCAACTTAAAAGGATCCCGCTCCTATAAAATGCATGAAAAACAAACCAAGCCCAAACATTTCCTCCTAATCTAAAATGTTAGCATCAATAGTTTACAGCTATATTACAAAACAAACTTCAGTGGTATTTGCACGCAACAAACTCTCTGGCACAATGCTACAGTTGCTAGTGCACATCTAGGTGATTCCTAGGGTGTTTTAGGTCATATCACTGCTAAATATCTGCATGCGCATAGTGTGCACTCACAAAAAGCAGTAGATACTAAATAGCAGATCTCTGTTTGATTGTTTATATCATCGTCATACAGTATGTAAAGATTGACTTTTTTGATTTTTGATTAAAATAACATTGCGTCGCCTGTCCACGCTACCTTAGATTTCCAGTTTTATGATTTAGCGCTGCGTTACCCAACATACGTAACGAAAAGAGTGGAAGCAGCCGACTGCATAAGCATAATAAAAGCTCCGCTAAACTCGAGATCGGTGTGCATCGCAGGTTACTGTCATTAACATTCTCTCCAGCGTCCTCGTCCTTCTCCCATGGCTCTCGACTCATCCTGCTTCATACCATCATTAGTAAAATTTTAATACATTAGCTCATCCATAAACATGATTTCAGTCCTTTCCATCAGCTGTGGAGGTGAAGACGACAACAGCCATACTTCTATGCTCATTTACTGCAACATCAAGCTACGCCTTTTTGAATAAGCGACCTCTAGTGGCGAAAATTACATATTGTGCCTTTAAGGCAATGCTAAATGCTTTCTTACCACCCTCGAGTCTTTCCTTCAATGGAAATTCATTTTTCCCCATGTGTTTCATCAGGTGACAGTCAAAACAGAAGAGCTTGGTTTTCTTGCTTTAGAAATAATAATGAAAACAAGATTTTAGCAGTCAAACGAGAGTTAGTGGAAGTTCTTTGAGTATGTTTCATTTGTAAAGTACAACAAATATATTTATAATCTAATTGCTAAACAAAGACATTGAAAGCTAGCAATCTGCAACAAAGCATACAGTATACTTCTTTAAATCAAATATAGAGCTTTTGCAACGTATCCAAAGTATAAGACTTAAGGTCCTTGCACACTTCGAAATTTTCGTATGCATTTTTTCGTATTCGTCATCCTAAAAATTTGTCACGCACAGAAACCTTGCACACTGAGTCTGATGCATATTAATTAATCCGTTGCAAAAACTTTTAAAATTAATCCGTTGCAAAAACTTTTAAAATTTGCAAAACAATACAAAATGGAGTCCTCAAGCAGTGAGGATGATTTTGTTGCCTCTCTCTTTTTATAAAAAGAGGAAATATTAGGTTCATCCAATCCTGAGATTGCATAGAGAGGAAGGAGAGTTTCTCCTGCAGGATTATCCTGAGCGATTCAAAGTTTTCTTCAGGATGTAAGTGACTCAGTCTGATGTTTTGCTAGCGATACTGGATTTTGGCGTTCGCTTGTGCAGCGACTCTGAATTGTCAAAACACCTTTTTTTTGATGACGGACGAATGTTTCTGTTTCAATGCTTTAAATCTGAATAATCAAAAAAGATATCTTATCAATTGAATTCATAAAACTTTAACATTTTAATCATTTTTATTACAATTTTAACAATGAAATGATGAAATGTGCTGTATTTTTTTTTTTTTAAAGAAATTCTGCGTTGTCTGTTTGAATTTTTCTGGATTCAATTTTATGAATTAATACAAATTTATTATTAATTGAAAACTGTGGCTATCAAATGAATGCATAAAAATGTAGCTTTTAATTTGCCAAATTCCATGACATTTCACATTATACAGTAAATTCTATTTTTATGATGTTTTCCACACTGTAAAAATCATAAGGGCCTAGACTAAGGATGTAGGCAGCTGAGACAGAGCGCTACCCACAATTCCCTGTGAGCACAGTCTAGGCCTCAGGCAGGGTCAGGTAGAGCTAATGTACACACACGAATACCGACACATGTGAGAACACACACCGTCGCTCTGGAAAATACACTAACCTCATGTGATCCGTGCACCTCAGAGCCGTGGGCCACATCTCATCTATCGTTAGCTCATCCTGCACAGAGCGGCTTACGGTTCATATATGAATACAGATTACAGCACATGTCGAGTGAATGTGTCCCACTTAATTAACACACATATGTGCGTTTCTCACAGATAAGCGTGCATGTGTCCTTGTTAGCCCCACGTTGGGCGCCACATCTCATTGATATTCTCATTATTCTCTAGATCCTTGCGTATTAAAGAAGCAATCAGAGCAATATCAAGCCCTTTAAAGCTCACTGTGAATCCTCTGATGTCAGATCTGACAGGTCGCTTCTGCTCGGCCGAGGGACTCCGCACGCGAGGAACGACAGATGGTCAACATTAACGTCTACAGCACTTCAAGGTCATCTGCAGTCATTCAGGAGGTAAAGTGGGCATGATTGTGCATGTCTTTCACCAGCTGGTATAACGCTAGAGTAAGACCACTTAACGGGCGGCCACCGGGTGCTTGACGGAATCAAGGGTGTTTTAATTGCTTGTAAGAGAGGTGAAGGGCCGATATCGATGCAGGAGTGGGTTTGATTACTGAGGCCGGTGAGCGCCCGCACTAACAAACCTCACAAGAATCGATCATCTATATTGACAGGCAGTTGAATGAGCTCCCCAGTGTTGACAGCTATGTGCCACATCCAGATTTGTACACTATCAACTGTAAATAGTGTGCAAGATAGGAATCGGAGCATCCCAAATCGTAATATATTAAAAATATTATACCAAAAGGATGCAAGGATGTTGTACTACTTCTGATTTTTCAAGTGTGCATCTATGCATGCTAGTCCTCTAGGCCATTATTTCCCACAACCCACTTGAAAAGGGTGAAAATAAAGTGTGCTTTAAAATGCATGAACCTAAAAGTGAAGTAATAATTACTGGTCACACTTTTGATTAGGGTCCAATTCTCACTATAAGACTTTTGCCTCAATAAACTCCTAATTACTGCTTATTAATAGTTAGTAAGGTAGTTATTAAGTTTACGCACGTGCTTGTTGACAGTCGCCTTTGGTCCTTCTGGTGTGCTCAAGCGCAGCTTTTTGGCGGAGACGCAGCCGTCGAGAGGCTACAGCACAGTAAGCTTTTGTCATCGCTAGTTCTTTGATGTCGGCTTGGTGTTTCCCGGGCTTTACAAAACGAACTGTGATTGGTTTCTTTTAGGAGATTTCGTGAGATTAGGCTACTTGCTGAGATGAAAAGCTCTCTCGCTATATTGTCATGACGGAGTGTGAGGGTGAAATTAGGACATAATATTTACATTACACTAAGTTCACATTACGCCTCCACTGTCGTTTTGCTTTTTATGGAAATAAAAGCCATTTAATTCAGTTGGATAACGGTCGCTTCAATCCCATCCAGCTCATCAAACACGAGCTGCAAAGTCGTACGCAGTGCAGCAGGAATAAGAGTTCACTGATCACGTGACGAGTGCAAGATGACTGACAAGACCATGGCGGAGGATTTGTTGCACAACAGAGCTTAAGCGTCTGACAAATGTCTTATCTTGTAGAATGTGCACACAGCACTCCCTGTTCACAAGCACGAAAGCGAAAGTAAAACGCAAGTGTGCATTCAAATGCGATTTCAATACCCTGCATTGTTATATATTGGCCTGAAGAGACTCATATGAAATCATACAGGAGAGAAGCCAGTCAGTTGAGTTTGTGGCAAAACATTTTACAGTGCTTGCATATTGAGTGCTTTTACTGCATATGATAATTCATACTCAGAAAGTAGAACTGAAATGACATTCATTACAAGATGATTGAGGATATCTTAAAAAAAACTGTGTAAAAATCTCATCTTGTTCTCGTGAACTCAATCTTGTAAAGCTACTAGGGGTGTGACAAGACAGTCGGCTCACGAGACGAGACACAAGCTGCTTTGGAGTCCAGACCTGGCTAAAGTCTGGCGACGCAGGACTAGCACTTGGTAATCACCAGTGAAGTGCATGCTTTTAGTGCACATTATAAGTATGTAAATTGGGCTGCAGTCTTACCGTTAATTAATGTAGCTAAAAAACAATGTTTAAAAAGGGTCATATAATGAGAAACTGGGTCTTTTAAAACAAGAGAGATTGAAAACTATAGTCAAATTAAAAGCTAAATGATGACCTTTTTATCATCATAAGTGGAGCGTATGGACAAACTAAATGATGCAATGTATGATATGAACCCTTTAAATGACAGTTATTTGTGAGAATCTCCGACAGATCGCGTGTCTCAAACAGAGCGACGCAGAGCGAGCACTTAAAGTGTGAATTGATAAAAACAGCAGGTAAGGAGGAATGCAGAGTCACGTTGCCATGGCAACTGCTTGCACATGAAGACAAAGGCTATACCTCTTCACGAGCGAGAAGGCGGTCGGAGGCGATGAGGGCTGACACGCAAACACAAATACACTCTCGCTCGCCAAATGAGAGTTCATGCGTTTGCCTATCCACCTCACAAACCTAGGGCTGAGAACACGACTTTCGCAGTGTAGCGAGGGCGTGCGGCACACATTTCTCTTTACATCAACAGTATATATTTATGATATGTTCAGTTTCCAAGCACAAGCATCTTTTGATGCTTGTTAAGGTGTTAAAAATGTAACTTGCCAAGAACATGTTCAGACAATATTTAACCCTCAAATCAAAAGACAAAAATTAAGCATTTTCCTCTCAAATTTTCATTACTTTTTGCATTACTTTTAAATTATTTTTTTGGCATCATAATATTTGTTGCTTTAATCGGAGCTCATTTAAATAAAAAAATAATAATTTTATTACAGTAATCAGAATCTAATGAGACTCACCATTGAGAATAATATTAATAAATGAAATTAAAAAATAAAAATACACTAATGAGAATATGGAAGAAGGAAAACAAGCCGAACTGTCATAATATTATTATCAAAATCATAATAATTCATTTTATTTTAAGCAAAATATAACTTTTTCCTTTTGATTTTGAGATGAGCGGTGACCTGGATATGTTTTCATAAGATTTACAACCTTTAACTAGTCATCTTAGCTAGCTGTTTGAGTTAATAAGCACTTATCGCTGATAAGATGCCTGCATAATAATTAACTCAATGCCAGTTTAAAAAGCGTATCGATATGACAAGAGTGCACCATCTTGATCTGAAAGATTCAATGACGCATTTACAAACGTAGTACAGAAGCCATTGAACATTCAGTCACGTTACAAATACGGTGGCTTGCATACTGAGCAGTTCAACGCCTCCTCATCTCTCAAGCCTCTGAATCTGTCTGTTCACCTTCCATCGGGGATTAATGATGACAGCCCATGAAATGAGCTCGGGCCACGAGAGCGTGGAGGTCAGAACCAGATTATATCTGACCAGCCAACCTGATCTAGAACCTGCTCCATCTACTCAAATCCCACCTGAAACATTAAAGGAGACGCGTCAGGTAACCCTTACAAAACAACTGCAGCTGTACTATAGTACATTGATGGTATCAGATGGTAATATTTTGAGATGTATCATGGCACCAATATACATGATAATTATATTATACCATAGTACTTTTTTGGTAGTGAAACATACATGATATTCCAAAAAAACTGTACTGTGGAAGTAGCATGGTACAGTGATGACATATTTACCATGGTACTGAAATTCATGTACATTCAAAATAGCATGGTAGCATCATAGTAAGTGTCTAAACACTCATGGAAATACCGTGGTACTTTTTTTTTTTTTTTTTTGCTATTGAAGCATACATGATATTCCAATGAAACCCATTACAAAATTTACCATGGTAGAATTACGGTATCATATTTAATGTACCATACATGTAAGTACTTTCATGGTAGTACCGCTGTAAATTTTTCAAAAACGCATATCAATACTGTGATACTTTTTTTTTTAACTTTTAGTGATATAATCATTGTTCATTGGTTGTATGTGAACTGAATGACTAACATATTCACATATCATGGTACTCTTCAAATGGTACTCACATGGTAAGTTCTTCAAAGAAAAAAATACACATACAAGAGTTTTTTAACATGGTATTTTTTGGAAGTACATTGGCATACCTACTAAACACCATTCGAAGTTACAAAGGTTAGTTTTATCATGTGCAAAAAGCATGGTATTTCCATTGTACATGTCTAAAAAACAATAAATAAAAAAAACATGGTACTGCATCATTATTCACTGGTTGTTTGTGAACTGAATTATTTACATATTCATGTATCATTGTATTATTATTGTACTCTGCTGTAATAATACACTATATACACAAAAAGTACTCTGGTACTACCATAGTTTTTTGGACATTTACCATAGTAGCACCATGGTATTTTTGGAAGCACTTTGGCAAACATACTTAATAAAGTACCAACGTTTTACTATCAAACGGTACACCACCAGTCTGTTATTTATCATGCCAAAAAAGCATGGCATTTCAATGATACATGTCTAAAAATCCACTGAATTAAAAATGTAGCACATTGTAAAATGTTCTTAGTAAACTATTATTGATAGTTTGACATGCTCATAGATCTCTATGGCTGTGAAACACTCAGTCCCTGTACAAGCTCTATGGCAGATCAGCACCTGCAACAGTGCTATTTGTTTGGGAGCGTGTGCTGAAAATGATGTGGGATGGAGGCGTTATGTACGATCAGAGCGACGGGCAGGTGGGGATCAGATGTGCTTGCAGAACTAAAGGGATTAGCGACCACTATAGAACAGATCTGTTTGATGTTGACACTCTCTCCCAGAGGCCCGCGACAGACACCGAGACCTGCTCACTTCACACACTGACAACACAATGAAGCCAAAATATAAGCAGAAAACATGAATGTGAGCGCTGCTGGCCTGTGCAAAACTGATGCTAGAACGTTTTATGTGGTTGCCAGGGTGTTGCTATGCAGTTGCTAGGTGCTGGCTCGGGAACATCCTTCAATGCAAGTCTATTGGATTTTTTTGACTCGTTATATCATCCAGAATGTGAAAATGGCGCATCTGATTAAAAAAAAAAGAACTTTAATACTTGGTGATAATAATGTGTTTAGACCGCTAACACTAAGCAATTGTACAAGGGAATTCTGGTCCATAATCTTAAAAATAAAGGACCTTTATTGGTTCAGTAATGGATCTTGAGGTTTAGGTTAGTGATGGGAGAATCAAAGCTTTTCAACACTGATTTCGAAGCACTCAAAAACGCCACATGCTGGTCAGACTGGCAACATGCTGGCAACGAAAACTAGCCAAAACATGCATAAAAACACTATTAAATGCAATTAACAAATCATCTAAGACCATTACATTTTAAGTCTGTGTAAAATGTTATTTTATTAAAGGGATCATGACATTAGAAATCAAATTTGCCTTGATCTTTTGACATATAAGAGGTGGCGTTAAAACATCCTGCAAGTTTCAGAGCTTAAAAAGCATTTATTTAATCAAGCTCTGTTTTGATATTGGGTGACCTGTGATTTCGCACAGACAAAACTTTGCATATGACTGCCCACAGAGCAAGACACAGACTAATAGTTATACGTCACGTCAAAAGCAAATAGAAGCCATTATAATCACTGACGCTGTCTACACTGATACAGCATACATATGCGCGTTCAGTTTCTGACGTACTCCACGCATCTATGATTCTCCTACAGCATCAGATGGTTAAATTAATTTAGTTTTAGGAGTAAGGACCAGACTCCAGCATTTAGTCTTGAATCTGTGAAATATTCCAGCAGGGCTAGACTCTGAGATCAGAGCATTGATCTTTGCTCTGGCCAGTGTAATAAGAGAAGATATCTGGATGTTGTAGCCTGAGGATGAACAGTTAGAATTGATCCCTTATCTGGAAGACTGTGATAGGGTTCCCGGCGGTTTGGGATGCATCCAAACTGCTTGAGCGTAAGTGGATTTAAAGCTCAGTGTGTCAGTATGACGTGCTGTAGTGCAGTTGCTCTTCAAAACAGGGTTTGTGGAATAAACTTACTGCACAGCAAAATTAGAAGCATGTTTATGTGATTCTGCTCAGTTACACCACGTGGCATGATTGCACTTTATAATAGCTTTCACTCTCACTTTAGCTTACATTCTATAATGCATTAAAAAATAGAAAGGCAATGAAACTCTGAATCATGTATATTCACTTTCTGAATGCCCATAACATTCACATTTGTTAGGCATTATATAATGTTATTATCTCCTAAGACCAAACATGTCCTTTGGTTTGGGCCTATGTATCCTATCTCGATTTATGTTATCAAACAAAACTATTTCCAACATACTAAAGGTGATCAATACCTCAAGCACAGGTCAGGGAAGAATTTTCACTATTATAATGGCTTACAAGACCACTGGACATTTACTTTTATGCCTTTGGAAGATGCTTTTATCCAAAGTGATCCAATAGCAACAGTGCTTGTATTACGAAATACCTGGTTCTTGAAACATAAGGTCTTTATTTGGACCTCAAGTGGTCTAGTTTAGGTGTGAATCTAGTCTGGATGTTGACATTATTAAAAATAAATGTCCTCTTTTTTAAAGAAATGTATACTTTTATCTAATGAGGACATTAAATTGGACGAAAGATTTCTATATTTTTTTAGAATGATTTCTGAAGGATCATGTGACACTGAAGACTGGAGTAATGATGCTAAAAATTCAGCTTTGATCACAGAAATAAATTCAAACAAAAATTCAAACTTGTTTGATTCCTTTAGGGCTGGATCTAAATTATGATAAAAATTTCCTTAGCCAAGAGGTTCCTGTATATCAGACCTTCCCAACAGGGATTCGCAAACGGACAGGTATGCTAGTCCTAGTGTTAGCGGAGAGCATGTTCACCCTCTTAAAACGGGGAAGCGTGACAGAAGACTGCATCCCGCTTTAGAGGACAGACAGACGAGTGACGGCTTCTCTTCTCTGAATGTAAATTTCAGCTTCACCTGTCACTCAAAATCAACCAAGGGCATCATGAGAGAGAAAGAAAGAGCGAGAGAAGCACACAGAGAGAATACTGCTGCTCCTTCTTTCCAGTCTCACTCAGCATGATTGTTTTTTAAGTGTTTTAAACATATGTTGAGGAAAGAGAGTCTTTGAAACATGATGGAGGTCCCACAGGGGTCCACAATCACATCTGCTCATTCATTCGAGTGGATGCAATCATATACTGTATATTAATCCTGCAGCCGAGTAGTGCTGCTCTAATACAGTGATGATAAATCATATATATTTACAATGTTCAGGGCTTCAGAGTTAACTACAACATGACTGGCATGTTACAAATCCCTGAACTGCTTGTTGATTTGATTGCACGATTTGAAACTTGAGACATAAAATATGCCAAAACACCATGAAATGGTTCAACAAATACAATATTCCTTCTTGTCTTGAGGTACTTCACACTGAAACAAGAAAAGCAACTTCTGAGCATTTACAAAGACATTATTTGCAGAATATATCTATTTTAAACAGCGAAACAAGATATTTGAGTATTGAATGTTCATCTGCTAAGAGATGTACTTTAAGAGTACACTAGTATACAGATGAGCTCGAAACTACAGATATAGACAATCACAAAACTTCAATTTTAATTTCATGGGGTCTTTAAGAGATCATGCATGCATATGTTTGATAAACCTGTTTTTCCTGTGGAAACTACTGAAATCTGACTGCTGGAGACACTTCATGACTGATGGAAATAACATCAGTGTTCATCACTGAAACTCTCCTTGCACGACCCGAATTATTCATACACACCATTAGCATTTACTGTAAGCACTCCCACAGATGAGGAGATTCACACTCAAAGTCTAATTTTATAAAACAGCATCATCAGAGAAACAGAGAGTGAGTTTTATCATCCACCAAGCTCAAACCCTTAAGCCCAATCGGTCAGAAAATAAACATAAATCATTTCCAAATAATAATGCCCCTTTTTACAAGATGCAACATAAGTCTCTGATGTCGCCAGAGTGTGTACAGTATGTGAAGTTTTAGTCCAAAATACCTTACAGATCATTTTTTATAGCATTTTATTGCATGCTCCGGCAACAGGTGTAGGACAGATTGCCAGAACACCAGCAACAACAAAACAGGACAATCTCACGCACTGAAAATGTCAGAAACTCAGTAGCCGTGTTCAGCCTTACACATTCAAACCAGAGTCATTGAAAAGACCCTCATTTGTGAAGCAGTCTGGCGCAAAATCATTGGCACAAACGTATAAGATGTTACAGATTTTCTTAGGGACATTTCCTTTGAAAATGAAATTTAACCATGATGTACTTAGTGACTCAGATGGAGATCTTAGGAGTCTATGGAGATCATGCATGCATATGTTTGATAAACCTGTTTTTCCTGTGGAAACTACTGAAATCTGACTTCACTGTAAGAGCTTAATAAAACACAGTGCAAGTGTGCATTAAAATATTATTCATAAACTCTCTCTCTCTCCCTTGCATTATGATCAAGATACACAGCGAAGTACACAGAAACACTCTTTACAACTAACAGTAAACAAATATATAAAGACCTTTTCGGGTGGTGCTTAATAAACTGGTAAACTTTATATCCTTAAATCAACTCCGATGAACTGTAATAAAGTGCTCTCACCTTCATTACTGCCGTATCCAGTATCACTCTGGAAACTGTAAGCTGGATCACAAATAGTTTGTACTGATCTATCCTTGAGTAACAAATTTTTAGCACAACCTCTGTTTTGTATTGTCCCTTTGTATTGACATTGGTTCACAAAGCAATGTGAAATGATCTGCGCAGACATAAACAAATTTCGGTAGAGTCGTGGGATCATTTTTTTTTATTGTTATTAAACAAAATTAATCCACCTCGTCTTCAGTGGCTCAGATTTCGGGAGTAAATGGAGAGAGCTATGTGGATTAATCCATCCAGCTACTGAACACCTACAACGCGTGGGAGACGTTCTTGTCAGTGCAGCAATGGCGGACTGTACAACTCGCTGTGAACTCGCTCAGGGCGGTTCTATGTTAAAACGGCAGTGTCTGTCAACATTTGTGGGCGTGGCCTGTGGCTGATGTGACGTCACATTGCCAGGAACCTGCAAACGGCTTGTTCTGAGACACTGCTTATGATTTATGGGGATTAAAAAAAAGGAGTGGTTGGATTTTTATCATTAGGGTGGTTGTGTACACAGACTGCCAACACACATTTATTTCCAAACACCATGCAAAAGTGAATTTTGCATAATAGGTCCCCTTTAATGGTATCAGGTGGTGATACTATGGTATATATATTAATAATCTAGTGTAAAAATATATATTTTCCATGTTCCTTTTTTTTAAAGGTTTGTGCCAACAGTGTTAAGCTCTACATGACTCTATTTATAGTCATACCTCAGTTTTAGCATCAATGCTAACCCCTGCTCCCTCATTAGGCTCCATGTGAAGTATGTGTGTGGCGTAATGGAGAGTTGGGCATCAGTCGGAGGCATGCCGAGTTTGATCCCTCTCTCTCATGCTGGCCAATTACCCAGCATTCCTTTAATTCTCCTCCAGTAGCTCCATATATCCCTCCCCATCCGTCTGTCATCCAGCTGTCCCCATGCAGCACCAATTACAAACTCCTCTTATGGATTTAGACAGGACTATTTTTGAAACCTGCTGTGGTAGGACACATACTCCAGACTGGAAACATCTCTCAAGTGACATTTTCCTGTCCATCGCCTATCATATCTCTGAGTGGCTGAACATTAGGATGGTATGTTCAGATGTATTCATGTGTTTGAGCGATACAGTTTAAGGAGGCAACTAAAAAACATTATGATCAGATATTTTTAATGACGGCACTTGTATGAATTACATTTGTCACCATGAAACCAACATTTTTAATGGAATATTGCAGTATTTAGTATAAATGATTTATCCGTGTACATCATTATTTATATTTAAATTAATGTGTCTTGTAATCTTTATCAGAATAACTTCCCCTCCCTCTTGCAGTGACATCTCTTCTCTACCCTGATGACGTGTTTACTGGTGCGAGGGCGAGGCAAACTGTCACTCACATGAGATCCACCAATAGCAAACCACAACCATCCAATCAATTCCCCATGGACAAAATCAAGCCCCGCCCTACATTTTTTCTTCGTTTAACTTGGCTATATGTCACAATAGGGAAATAAAGACTATTGCAACATCCGTTTCATGCTGACTTTAAATTGTACTCAAATATATAGGTAGTGAGGAAGTAGTGCATTTAGAGAGATAGTATGTGCAAAGTCTTCAGTATGTTAGGAAGCTGGGTCAATGGGAACTCACATTTACAGGAGAAGCATCAAAAAAACTGATGCATTCATGCTAATCAAACCAAGCACAGAACAATACAAAGAAAGTATGTAAATATATAATTAAACGAGTCGCAATTTGCACACAGGTAACTCAAATCAGTGGCACACTTCCGGGCAATTACACGCGCACAGATATCCACCCCTAAAGCTATCGGGACAGAGACAGCAACATAAACACACACAGACACAGTTATCATTCACGGCAAACACACCTCCACTCTCATCGACAGTCATGGCGCATTGAAAAGAAGAACTGAGTGCACAGAGAGAGATAGAGGGGGAAGAAAAAACATTATCCTGCAAACAGGCATGGAGCCATCGCTGGGGAAAAGCCTCGGCACTGTAGATTATTACTCAAAATCATCTGCCCAAACGCTTTCTTCCAAATCGACTAGAAAGGGGGCGCAGGGAAGACAATGTTTTCCACTGAAACACTAAACAAGGTTAGAAGCGGGGCCCGCTGGCGCCCGTCCAGCAATGGGTAACCATGGAAATGAATATTAGCTCGATCTGAGGAGAAGCAAATCGTTCCTGGAAGTACGTGTGCACCCACAAATGATGGAGGTGGATCAGTTTGGTGTCATTAGGGGTGCTTTCTAAGGCAGCGTCACGCAGTTGCTCAGGATTTGTCGGCTGCACATCCATGATGTGAATCTCCCATTCCAACACATCCCAAATGTGCTCTACTGGATTGAGATTTGTTGACTGTGGAGGACATCTGAGTATAGTGAACTCACTGTCATGTTCAAGAAACCAGTTTGAGATGATTTGAGCTTTGTGACATGGAGCGTTATCCTGCTGGAAGAAGAGTGGTCATAAAAGAATAGACATGGTCAGCAACAATACTCAGGTAGGCTCAGTTGGTACTAAGAGGACCAAAGTGTGCCAAGAAAATACCCATTACACCATTACACCACCAGCAGCCTGAACCACTGATACAAGGCAGGACGGATCCGTGCTTTCATGTTGTTTACACCAAATTCTGACCCTACAATCTGAATGTTGCAGCAGAAATCGAGACTCATCAGACCAGGCAACATTTATCCAATCTTCTTCTTCAGTTTTGGTGACCCATGTGAATTGTAGCCTCAGTTTGCTGTTCTTATCTGACAGGAGTGTCACCGGTGTGTCTTCTGCTGCTGGAGCTCATTTGCTTCAAGGTTGGACATGCTGTATGTTCAGAAATGCTCTTCTGAACCTTGGCTGTAACGAGAGCTTATTTGAGTTATTGCTGCCTTTCTATCAGCTGAACCAGTCTGGCCATTCTCCTCTGACCTCTGGCATCAACAAGGCATTTTCTCTCAATGGATATTTTGTCTTTTCCTGACCATTCTCTGTGAACCCTAGAAACCTAAACCCAACCTCCCAGAACACACTAGCAACTACACAGCAACATCCTGGAAGCCATCCAGAGCACCCAAGCAATGTTTTGCACAAGCAGGTAAATTTTCTTCAGAAAAGTGCTAGTTTATTGCTGTTGTCAAGAAACACCCCGAAGGCACACAGCGAATCAAGCTGTCTTCAGGTTTTATTAAACTGGCCCAATTCTGTCCTGAATCCCAATAGTTCGCATCTCACTAACCACCACATCCTCTCAAAAACCCTTCAGACATCCTAATGCTGCTTGCAAGCACATGGGAAACTTGTTTTGGACCCAGAAAGCCGATATGATTCGACGACAACAATCTAATGCATTTTCAAACTGAAATTTCTGGACTGGTTTGGCAGATTTATATCAGAGGGGAGAAAGAGGCCAAGAAAGAAACGTGGGTGTTTGCAATCGTAAAGTATCTGTGCTGAAGACGTTACAGAAACCTACAGTAATTAGACTCGGGTACTGCAAGACATTCTGAGCTTAAAGTGACATCTGCGTGTTACACAACTGTGCCAAACACTTTTTGTTCTGCTGTTCTAATGATGAGAGTGAATCATATCATATAACCTTGAAATGGAAAAGGTTTGATTCATTCGCTCTGTTTAAACTGGAGACTCTTGATTAGTCGCTCTATGGAGAGCAATGACAAATAGAGCTGGAAACACATATACACTGTGTTATCTACGCAAGCAGGTCATATATACAAATGAGAGACATTTTTGAGCACATTAAAGTTAATGCATAATATGCCTACAGACGTCTACAGGCTGCATTTAAGGGTAAATCCAGCTAAAACTAGTTTCTAGATAAATATATTTACACACACAAAGACAGACAGACAGAAAAATAGATAGATAGATAGAATGACAGACAGACAGATAGACAGACAGACAGACAGATAGATAGATAGATAGAATGACAGACAGATAAACAGACAGACAGACAGATATATAGATAGATAGAATGACAGATAGACAGACAGACAGACAGATAGATAGATAGAATGACAGATAAACAGACAGACAGATAGATAGAGATAGATAGAATGACAGACAGATAAACAGACAGACAGACAGATAGATAGATAGATAGATAGATAGATAGATAGAATAACAGACAGATAGATAGACAGACAGACAGATATATATATATATATATATATATAGATAGATAGATAGAATGACAGACAGATAAACAGACAGACAGACAGATAGATAGATAGATAGAATAGACAGATAAACAGACAGACAGACAGACAGACAGATAGATAGATAGAATGACAGACAGAAAAACAGACAGACTGATAGATAGATAGAATGACAGACAGATAAACACAGACAGACAGACAGACAGATAGATAGATAGATAGATAGAATGACAGACAGATACAATGACAGACAGATAGATAGACAGAATGAGACAGATAGATAGATAGATAGATAGATAGAATGACAGACAGATAGATAGACAGACAGACAGACAGACAGATAGATAGACAGACAGATAGATAGAATGACAGACAGACAGACAGACAGATAGATAGATAGAATAACAGACAGATAAACAGACAGACAGACAGACAGATAGATAGAATGACAGACAGATAAACAGACAGACAGATAGATAGATAGATAGATAGATAGATAGAATAACAGACAGATAAACAGACAGACAGACAGACAGATAGATAGATAGAATAACAGACAGATAAACAGACAGACAGACAGACAGATAGATAGATAGATAGATAGATAGATAGAATAACAGACAGATAAACAGACAGACAGACAGACAGATAGATAGATAGAATAACAGACAGATAAACAGACAGACAGACAGACAGATAGATAGATAGATAGATAGAATGACAGACAGATAAACAGACAGACAGACAGACAGACAGATAGATAGATAGATAGATAGACAGATACAATGACAGACAGATAGATAGATAGAATGAGACAGATAGATAGATAGAATGACAGACAGATAAACAGACAGACAGACAGACAGATAGATAGATAGAATAACAGACAGATAAACAGACAGACAGACAGACAGATAGATAGATAGATAGATAGAATGACAGACAGATAAACAGACAGACAGACAGACAGACAGATAGATAGATAGATAGATAGATAGATAGATAGATAGACAGATACAATGACAGACAGATAGATAGATAGAATGAGACAGATAGATAGATAGAATGACAGACAGATAAACAGACAGACAGACAGACAGATAGATAGATAGATAGAATGACAGACAGAAAAACAGACAGACTGATAGATAGATAGAATGACAGACAGACAGATAGATAGATAGATAGATAGATAGACAGAATGACAGACAGATAGATAGATAGAATGAGACAGATAGATAGATAGATAGATAGAATGACAGACAGATAGATAGACAGACAGACAGACAGACAGACAGATAGATAGACAGACAGATAGAATGACAGACAGATAGATAGATAGATAGATAGATCGAATGACAGATAGAGACAGACAGATAGATAGAATGACAGACAGATAAACAGACAGACAGATAGATAGATAGATAGATAGATAAATAGATAGAATAACAGACAGATAGATAGATAGAATAACGGACAGACAGATAGATAGATAGATAGATAGATAGAATAACAGACAGATAGATAGATAGAATAACGGACAGACAGATAGATAGATAGATAGATAGATAGATAGATAGAATGACAGACAGATACAATGACAGACAGATAGACAGATAGACAGATAGATAGATAGATAGATAGATAGATAGATAGATAGATAGATAGATAGATAGATAGAATGAGACAGACAGACAGATAGATAGATAGATAGAATGACAGACAGATACAATGACAGACAGATAGACAGATAGACAGATAGATAGATAGATAGATAGATAGATAGATAGATAGATAGATAGATAGAATGAGACAGACAGACAGATAGATAGATAGATAGAATGACAGACAGAAAAACAGACAGACACAGACAGACAGATAGATAGATAGATAGATAGATAGATAGATAGATAGATAGAAAGAATGACAGACAGATAAACAGACAGACACAGACAGACAGATAGATAGATAGATAGATAGATAGATAGATAGATAGATAGACAGATTTTACCAACAAAGCTGAGAACATGTTCACATTCCCATTACGCAAGAGTTGATTTTACTACGGTATTCCGCGTAAGCATCCAGTGTCATAACAGGACTGCGTGTGCGTGAAGGGAACCACTACAGCGCAGTGATGTCATATATTATTTAGCCTTTTGGGCTCCTTGTTTATTCACAGTCCTCGTCAACCACCTCATTATTTCACTCTCTACCCATCTTATTTCCGCTCCTATTCAGTTTTAAATGAGTCTCCTACACTCTTGAACAAACGCACACACGTCTTGGCCTTGGTGGTGAGCAAAGCAGTTGGCTGCTCCATTGCGACAGCAGTAACTATGGCGATAACACAGAGGAGAACTGCAAAACATCTCTCCTACATGCTCGCACCTACATCCACTGCATTTCTTTAAAACATGACAAATTAAGTCCACTCAGTGAATCTCACGAAAACATGTCCAGGGCATATTTCACCCAAAAACTAGAGGAAAGAAAAGAAGAAATGATATTTTACATAGCCTATTTTAGGGTGATTATGATTTTTAGGCTTTGTGACATTTAACAATTAAGCACATTTTCTTCCAAAAGTATAACTATTGTAATGTATGGACATTGAACAACAACATTCTCATTGACTGATTTTTTTATTGTATTAGTGTAAAAATGCTGCTAATATAAATGTAAAAACACCAAAGACAGTACAACAAATACAATCATGATGCATAAATATTTTTACAATTTAAATAATGCATCACATGGATAAACGCATGTAAATGTAAATAAATAAAGAAATTAACATGAGCAATTAAAGACATTTGTTTAAGTCATCAGTCCAGAATTAAAAGGAAAAAAGCAGAACACCTTAAACGTTTTAAGGTTGGCATAATTACCTCAGAATTAGTATTCATTACCATCACCTTTACTGTAGGGCTCATTTTTAATTAAAATAGACTTTTTCCTTTTCAAACCCATTAACCGTTTGACATATTAAGTGTGTGTTAGTGTATGCTGTCCTCATTTTAAATCACATTTAGACTCACTACAGCAGCTAAAGTCACAGATAAAAATGTCAGAACGTTACTGTAATGCATACAAAATATCAAACGAATACTGCAGGATCGTCTCTCTTCACAAACGTCACTTTTCTTCATCATTTTTGCTCAGTGTCTTTGCATCAGCTGCTGATGTTTAGTGAGGAACCACAGGTGAAGAGAATCAACATGATCCACTAATCACAAACAAACACAGATCTTTCTTTTGGCTTCATTAGGTCAATTGTTTTAGCACTGCAAAGTCTTTCTGAAGTATTTTATATCTAATGCAGTGACAAAAAGCATTTTTTAGTGCCAGTTAAACACTGGGGCTCCTGTGATGCATTAAGAGAATCGCTCTGCTGAAACAGAGGGCCGCTCACGGGCTCTTACAGCCTTAACTAAACATTATTAAAGACCTTCAGCAGACACTGCAGCGAGAGAATGAGGGAGCGATGAAAGAGAAAGAGAGATAGGTAGACGGGACAGTCATTAACCCCTCGATGAAGAGAATCAGAGCGAGTGAGGACAGAATAGATTCACAGAGAGACATTTGGACCCAAAGGGCCTTAAAGAAAGAAGCATCAAATCAGTCTTTCTGAACTCTTGACACTAAGATTATATCACATCCACAATACCAAATCATTTCTCTCCCTCTCTCTATGTCATCTATCTTACCTTGAACTATATTTTCAGACTGTTTCCTCAATAAAAGTAAGGGTGTAATGAGGAATATCTCAGTTAAGACAATGTCTTTCCTGTCATAACAGGACGACTGGATCACTGTAGGATTATTGTGTTCAGTTCAACCCATTCAAATGTGTCACAATCAGTCTTGAAACATGCAAGAATCAGCATTTGCTGACAATAAGGGCTAGGTAGTAAAAATAAATACATAAAACAATGAATATCTTTCTGGAACATCATGAGGATTAATATTTAAACTACATTAGAGTTTTTTTTATTTTTTTTATTTTAAGAAATGAATATTTTTATTCAGCAACGAACGTTCTATTCATCAAAGAATCCTGAAAAACAATTTTTTCCACAAAATATGAAGCAGCACAACATTGATAATAATCAGAAATGTTTCTTGGGCAGCAAATCATCATATTAGAATGATTTCTGAAGGGTCATGTGACACTGAAGACTGTAAAACCCGATAAGTTATGGTAACTCAAACCATTTAAGTTTTAAAAACCAGTAAGTATGAGTACTGTAAACTCATATACATTAAGCTAAATTCACTTATATTTTAGTGTTGGTTTAGTCAATCATTAGAGTAAACTCAACAACTATATAGCTACTTTTAGGTTGGTTTAAGTTCACCAAACTCAAAGTAATAAAGTTACATAAGACTAAGCAAAAACTAACATTGGTACAAAGCAATGATGACAGAACAGGACGATGCTGAAAATTCAGCTTTGATCACAGGAATAAAATATATATTATATCGGCCATTATATCGGTATCGGCCGATATATGTTCATTTTTAATGTTATCGTACGAAAATTTGGCCGATATATTAAAACCGATAATGGATTATTTCCTTCAGCTGAGACACTTCAGATGCACACTGTCCGCAATGATGATTTTAAATTGCTTGAAATATGATTGAAATCACTTCAAGAAGGAAAATACAGTTAAGTGCAGCGCAAATCTGTCATATAGTCTACATAAAATTATAATGAGAACATTATAATTGTGTGCTTGGGTCATGGCTTTTAATGATGAGACTTTTGTTTTTGTAATCAGGCTCTTAAAAATTATGTTAAGAAATTTTTATTTAGATTTATCGGCCAATATATCAGTTATCGGCTTTCAAATATAAAGAATTATCGGTTATCGGTATTGGCCAAAATGTTCAGTGCATCCCTAATAAATTGCATTTTAAAACATATTCAAATAGAAAACGGCTATTTAAATATTTCACAATGTTACTGTTTTTACTGTATTCTTAATCAAATAAATGCAGCCTTGGTGGGCATCTTCTTTCAAAAACATTAAAAACATTGTACCGACCCCAAACTTTTGCATGCGTAACAAGTGCAATCCAGCTCCACTAGTTATGAAAGCCTCTCATCAACCCAAAACATCCAAATCGTAACGCCGCCTGTTGCATTAAAATGTGGTCTAGATTGGTTTTGGAACAGAGCTACAGACCTTCATAAGACACAAGACTGCCGCATCTACATCACTACACGACAACGGCATTAATCATCAGAGTTCGCACTGTAAAACAGTGACTGATCATCCCTGTGTCACTGTACAATCCTCACAGCCACAGCACCAGGGATCGTGCTGACAAATAGCACAATAACCTCTTATCTCTGAAAGACTCATCCACAGTCCTTCTCTGTCTATCTCTGATATCCTCCAATATATCACTCTGTTGATAAGCACTGACTGCTGCTTCACAGGGGAAGGTCAAGTGATGAAAAGAGAAACATAATCACTAAAACTAGATTTTTTAAAAATATTTTATAAGGAAAATCATTCTCACTGCAATGATGCTAGGGTGTTGTGTGTTGCTACAGTTGCAGTGTGTTCTAACATCGCTATATGTTCGTTACAGAAAATGCATCTTAAATATATTTTCAAGCACAGCAAATGTACATGCTCTAATCCAATCTAACGGAGTAAAATTCAAAGTGTAAATAGTTTATGTAGGAGGGGAGCAACAAACCTCAGTGAAGAGCCACTATTGTTACCGTGACAGTGATGAAGATTTATGCAATGCCGACTGGATAGATGAGATTACAGAGCACTTAAAGTCACACATCAGTGAACACAACCTCATAGCGACAGGTCAGGACACTCTCCTGGAGTCCTTCATTTCACCGGAAGACACAAATGAAATAAAATGGAGCAAAACAAAATAATATATATATATATATATATATATATATATATATTTATAGATGCTAATAGACCAATACAGAGTTCCAGCTGTACTAAAATGCACAAAGCATGAGCTGTCTTTATTTCTCAAAACAAACAAACATATATATATATATATATATATTATATTTACACACTTATGTTAGATGCGATTAATCGATTTGACAGCTCTAATAAATATGATAATATTACATATAAATAAATAGCATTAAATATACACACACACACTAACTATCAAACGTTTTGAATAATTAAGATTGTTTAAAATGTTTTTAAAAGAAGTCTCTTCTGCTCACTAAGGCTGCATTTATTTGATAAAAATACAGTAAAAACAATAATATCGTGAAATATTTTTACAATGTAAAATAACCATTTTCTATTAGAATATATTTTAAAATGTAATTTATTCCTGTGATCAAAGCTGAATTTTCAGCATCATTACTCCAGTCTTCAGTGTCACATGATCCTTCAGAAATTTGCAGATAAGAGACTTCTTTCATAAACATTCCATATGTATTCCTTTTATCAGCAAGTACACCCTGCTAAACACATTCTTTGTCCATCAAGCCTGGAACAATCTCTCCAGCAAATAATTAACAGAGCGGCATCTCATGAATATGCTCGAGCGGATGACGCAGAATGCATCTGGAGGACGGATGCCTTTCATCTTAGTGTAGTGGGACAGCGAGATGCTCGTCTAAATCTCCTGATAATCCGCCTCAGCTTGTAATGAAAGGGATAAATCAGGACCCTGGACAGCGCTAGGCAGGGCTGACTGATAGTGCTGCTGCCTGGCTGGATTCAGCACCACGGACAGCGGCACATCCAGAGACCTGGATCTGATTCTGGCTTTGGGTTTATAGGGCATTATACAGACCTAAAAGGTACAAATCTGAGGCAACAAAAGCAGGTACACTGAATGTAGACTAAACAATAATCCAATGCTATACAGGATGAAGGCAGTGTAGGGAAATGACATTAAACACATTTCCCTGATCTGAGTGTGTGATGTATGTGCTGTGTGAAGAACTGCCTCCTGATAAGATCAAAGAGTCTAAAGACACACCAACAGCTGCTGACGCCTGTTAAACACACTGATCAGATGGTCACGTCTCATTAAAAGGTGCATAATTGAGTGTAATTGAATGACATTTCATTGCCTAAGTAAGGGAGCAGGAAATATCTGATTTGTCATGGGCAAAGAAACACAAGTGACGGAGACTTATGCAATGTCGACCCGAAGTCACGGCACTCTTCTGCTTGAGCCCTTCATAGTGATATGAAATTTCAATTACATAAAATATTAAAATAAATAAAATAAAATAAAAATGAAAATTAATAAAATAAAATGAAAATAAACAATAAAAATGAAAAATAATAAAATAAAATAAAAAATACAGAACTCTCCTACTCAAATTCTTTAAAGTGACGAGGATAAAATACTAATAATATATTTAAAAAAAATAAAACAAAATTATTAACAATAATACTTTTATAGCAATATTAAAATAAAAATAAAATAAAAAGTAATAAAATAAAATAAATACAGAACTCTACTGCTCGACTACTTTAAAGTGACGAGGATAAAATAATAATATAATAATAATAAAACAAAATTAACAATAATACTTTTATAGCAATATTAAATAAAAATAAAATAAAAAGTAATAAAATTAAATTAAAATAAAAAATTAAAATAAAAAGTAATAAAATTAAATAAATACAGACCTCTACTGTTCGACTTCTTTAAAGTGATGAGGATAAAATAATAATATAATAAAAAATAAAAAAAAATTATTAATGAAAATAATATTTTATATAATAATAATAATAAAATAAAAATGCCCCCCCCCAAAAAAAAAAGTCAGAGCACTCTCCTACTTGACTCTTAAAGCAACAAGGATAAAATAATAATAATATATTTATAAAATGATATCAATATAAATATATAATATTAATATAAAGATAATAAAATAAATAAAAATCAATAAAGAAAGACCCACAGCACTGAATGCTATCTTACAGAATCAGGTTAAAAACAGTGAGACAGGCTAAAATATTACGACGGCATCTACGTCTCTACCAGAGGAGATGCCGGTGTATGACGGTAGAGAGGTTCCCCTTCCATCGCAGCTTTCTGCACGCTTGCAAACAAACAGAGGAAACAGAACGGGTCACTACATGTACAGACACAACTAAAACAGCTTATTACTATTCCGCTCACAGCAGCCATGCAGTAAGACAGGAGTGGACCTGTCGTGGGCAGCAACAGCAGAACCCGCGGCTCGAACCCTCCCTCCATCCGCACTGACCATTCCCGTGGCAGCGTGAGTGGGTGTGCGTGAACGCGAGAGATTCCTCCACTCACCCTGGCTGTTGGCGGCCCCCTCTGCCTCCTCGCATTCGGTCAGGTTGTTGACCATCCTGCCTCTCCAAATGCCCTCTCTCCCCCAAAACTCTCCTATGCTCAGGGGAGAAAAGCAGAAGAACGTCCAAGCGAGGAGATGCGCGAGAAAAAGATGGACTGATTTGCCCACCTGCTTTCCCCTGCCGAGAGCTGAGAGGAAATTACCAACCAACGGATCGAGAGATGCGCGTTTTTTCTCCTCTGATTCTCTTCTTCTCGCGCTCTCCTCTCCTCTCTTGGCTGTAGCGTGACTCCCTCTCTCTCTCTCTCTCTCGTAGGAGGAGGGTACGACAGCTCAGAGCGGCTGGAGTTTACTGGATGATGGAACACGCTCTCTCTCTCTCTCTTTCTCCCTCTCACTCGCTCGCTCGTGCACATGGGAATCCGTGCACACATGCTCTCCTGTATACGCTCAGTGTAGTGGCTGACACAATATTAACACAAAATTCAGCAAAAAAAAAAAAAAAAAGATTTAATTAATCGTGATTAATCGCACCCAAAATAAAAGTTTGTTTACATAATATGTGCGTGTACTGTGTATATTTATTATGTATATATAAATACACACACATGCATATATATAAGAAAAATGTACATGTAAACGTGTGTATATACATATATATATATATATATATACACACACACATTTACATGAAATATATTACAAATTTACATGAAAATGTGTGTATATATATATATATATATATATAAATATATTATATATAAATATAATATATTTTTGTTAAATATATACATGCATGTGTGTGTATTTATATACACTTATTATGCAGCCCTGTGGAATACTTGATTCTGATTGGTCAATTGTGCCATCCCGATAACAACCGCTGAAAATAGATAACACAGGCTCATCCGGGTTACTGAAGTCAGCAGCTTGCTAGGAATGGTTTCTCTTCGTCGAAGTTTTGCTTTTGGTAAGCTAATAAAATATTTAAACTCAGTCAAATCAATATTTTGTGTACAGTTATTTAATTATTTCATCCAGTATCGTGGACTCGCTCGCTCTTGTTTCATACAAACGCAGCTGCTGCCATTTTGCAACTACTGTTTTGTACACTGTTGGGTTATAAGATAACAAACGGGTAATCTGATCACCCTGTCGGGGTTTATCATCCGGATGGATGTACATTATCCCTTACATAATAAATATACACAATACACACATATATTATGTAAACACAAACTTTTATGTTTGGATGCGATTAATCGCGATTAATCGTTTGACAGCACTAGAATTAATAGATAAAAATATAAATAAATTCAATAATTTAAAAAAAATGTATAATTAATAATTATTAAAATGAAAAAGTGTCTTTTTTAAGTTCTATTTTTGGCAGGCTTTCTCAAAATGGGGTCTGTACCCATAGCCAAATAAAATAAATTTAGTTCCACAAGGCGGAAAACGAGGATGGAATCTTGGAATCCAGTCATAAAAAATGAAATGCGGAACGTCACAGAATTTGACACATTTTGGATGAATAAATCAAAAGTAGGACTGTAAACTTAATCAAATTGTGATATACGCTAAGCGTCTCTGTGTGAATGAGCGCCGCAGGCAAGCAGTTTCGTCTATACGCATACGCTGCTCGTGGTGTTTATAGCGTCTGCCGTCTCACTATATAAAGACATGAACACATGAACTTCCATCTCCAGACCTGCACTGAGTCACTTCACCAGCATTTCACTATTTCATCTGAGAAAACTATCATCATATCATATGCATACAGAAACTCAAAGGTCTTCATGACAACCCGTCAAAATAAAAGTTCAGTTTAACCAAGAACAGATTATAACAGAAATATTACTATTGTACAGTAGAATGTACTTCTCACAGTAATAATAATAATAGTAATAATAAAACTTCATTTCATTACCAGCTTTTTTGATAATAAATTTGTATTAAAACATACAAAAGTTCTATAAATTCAATTGATTAGACATGCTTCTTGAGTATTAAAAAGGGGTCCCAGGCCCCAAAAAGTTCGAGAACCCCTGGTATAGAGGATAGACAGGAAAGTACGGGGTGGAGAGAGGCGTCTTGTTTTTTCAGTATCTAGGCAATCCTTTTCTGTGGTAGTCAATACACTCCAAAAACGCTGTCGACTGAGCTTAACTTGCATTCCTTGAAGGCTTTCAGAGAACATAAATGGATGCTAAGATGCTTTGAGGTTGCCAGGGTGTTGCTAAGATGCTCTGAGTGACTTAAGGATGTTGCTATGGGGTTACTAAGGTGCTTTGAGTGATTTAAGCATGTTGCTATGGGGTTGTTAGGGTATTTTCAACTGTCTCTAATAAAAAAAGATGAAGTCAAGTCTCTGTGATATTCTGGCTTGAGTCCCTCCTTCATTGTTGGATTTTTCCACCTGATGGACGTTTTACTGTGAAAACCTTAAGTCTGATCACACCTCTCATGTATTGGTTGTTTCCTACTGTAAGTTGGTCAAAATCCTCTTTCAGCCGCTCATGTCACCAAATAACTGCATTCTGTGCCTGCAAATTTGTTTTGTAAAACACAATCAATGCGATCAGCGGGCTCACATCATTGGAGGCTCAGAGCAAGCAGAGACGTGGAGACAGGAAAGAATAGAGTGGAAAACGGAGATAGAAGGGAAAAAAAGGAACGGACACAGATGCAAGCTGGAGTCTTTTATCCAAACGCTCCATTCAGATTCTCCCAGCTGATGCGTTTGGATCGTCTAGCTGGAGAACAGTTGAGAAGCAAATTCCAGGTAGCCTGCAGTTACACAAAATCTATTAAGTGACCGAATTACGTGGCATGGAAGGACGCTGAGAGAAAGAAAAATGCATTTCGCCATGAGTCACAATAACAATTCACATGCTTTTGAAAGACATTAATGCGTCTACATGAGAAGCGGACGCCCCCGGTGTAGATGGAGGGGATTATTTCCAATTACTACACACACACACACACACACACACACACACTCCAGTGCTCATAAATGATTTCTAATATCTACAGGGATCTCACACCATCCACTGGAACGGCACAAAAGCTCAAAGACTCTTATTCTGATGCAAGCTTATACGTCTCATGCATTTGTGTATATGTTGGATAGTGAGCACGAAGTGAGAATGAGATTGAAATTGAAGCAGTAACAAGATCACCTGGCTTGTTAATCTCAGGTGATTTCAGTTAAGTCACCTGTGTAATCGACATTACTCATTTTTTTCAGGAGGTGATGGATCCATTTTCATGACGCCTGTTTATTTTTTATTAGGTTATTTGTTTAAAAGGGTGGTTGATTATGATTTCACTTTAGTTAGTGTGTAATGTTGCTGTTTGAGCATAAACAACATCTGCAAAGTTACGACACTCAAAGTTCAATGCAAAGGGAGATATTTTCTTTTACAGAAATCGTTTTTTAAGGACAACAACAAACGGCTGGCAGTAGGCGCACAGGGGACGGGGGGGTCACGACCCCCGCAGTGCTAACGTTTTCTGAGGACATGTCGATGGTATATAAATCATGCCCGAAAGTTGGCATTCGTGGGGACATGTCAATCAAGCCGTCCATTCAGAAACCGAGAAATTTGACACAGGCGGATCGCTCACATTCAGTTCCAGTTGATGCACGAACTGGCTTGACTGAAGTATTTGTGAGTTTTCGTGAGGATTTATAGTTTATGGACTGTTTTGATTTCGATAATCACATCTAGCAATGGAAAAGAGATTTTTGAAAGCGAAACTAAAGTGATTATTGCCTCGGCCAGCGACGCAATGGGGAGGACGCATGAGAGGAGAGGATTCTGAATTTGGTATGTATAAACTGTATTGCTGCATTTACAATGCTTATACTCATTTTTGATTGAATTATTATTATTTTAAAATGTGAAAGAACATATGATAAACTATTATTTGACCAAAAAAAAAAAACGTTTGGGATATGGCATGGCTACTTGCAAACTTGAATAGAATTGCCATTTCAGTAAATCTACATTTTGATATTGTGAAATGGGTATTATTACCCCATACAGTGCAAAAACTGTGTGTATAAATGATTTCGTTTGTTTCAGTTTCTGTTGAAGATTAGTGAGCAGCAGCAGCAGCTGGCACAGCTGGCATCACATCTCCAGGAGGCAGACGGGTGATGCTTAACACAGGTGACAAAAAATGATGCATATATAAGGAATTATACAAATCTGGAGGATGTTCTAGATTGTAATAGAGTCTTGTGTAAGAATAAAACTGATCAAAATCATAAAATGCCTCTTTGTTTATTATAGCACAGACAAAATATACTATAATATATATCACTTTCAGCAGTGTTTATGTATTTTCAAAGGGTTTTCTGTAAAATAACACTGCGATATTGAATTTATACCACTGTAAATGGTATGGGGAGACTTTTTATTTAGGTATACTATATACAATATATACTATACTTTTTTTTAATCACTTTTAGGAGTGTTTTATGTAACTTCAAAGGGCTTCCTGTAAAATGACACCAAGATTTTGTATTTAGAGCACTGTATGTGGGTATGGGAAGCTTTTCAATTTAGGTACGCCAAATCCAGGTGGAAATCCCCAAAATGGTCCCAGTGCTCATGAGGTTAATGATCAGGCAAGTTTAATATGATGGTGGTCCGATGGTGAGCCTGAAGTGGTGGTCCGATATCTGGAAATCTGATCTTACTATCTTACTATCCCCCCCACATCACAAACCCCCAAATTTACATAAACCCCGCCCCTGAGAACACACAACAAAGTGGGTGAGGCCATGTTGGGCTGCTTTAGAGAAGAGGAAGAGTTGTTGTAGTAGAGTGTTGTTGACATGCCGCCATTTTACACCGGACTGCTTCACAAACGAGGGTCAATTCAGCGCTGGATTTGCACAAAAGATTAACATGACGGCACATGCTAGTCAATGAGTTGAATCAACTCCACAGCAACTACATAAATTTATCCACTAACCATTCAGAAACGTCCAGTTTCATTCTAAAAGTTGTAACTTCTTCCTGAGTCTCTCCATCAGTGTCGACTCCGGTTTGAACAATGTAAGGCTGAACACCGTTATTGACAATACTTATTTTGGCTGCGTGAGATTCTCCAGCTTTGTTGTTGTTGAGCAACCGAAGCGTGAGCTGTTAAAGCTCCGCCCTCTTCTGGAAAGGGGGCCGGGAGCAGCATCTCATTTGCATTTAAAGGGACACACACAAAAACAGTGTGTTTTTGCTCACACCCAAATAGGGGCAAATTTGACAAGCTATAATAAATGATCTGTGGGGTATTTTGAGATGAAACTTCACAGACACATTCTGGGGACACCAAAGACTTATATTACATCTTGTGAAAAGGGGCATTATAGGTCCCCTTTAAAGTATTAAAAACAAAACTTCTCCAAAACACACTGCTAACATCTGTTACAATTTAAGGCAATCCTCTTACTAAAAAGCATATTTATTTTCTCCAAAATCAATAAAAATTTCTAAAAGGAGGCAAAATACAGTGCTACTCATAAATCAAACTCATAATCACTGAATTGGTACTGTGTTTTGCAATTCTCAGGGTGCCATAATATCATCATCCAACATTAATACTTTATACTCAACAATATTATTAATCTTATGGAGATTAAGAATCTGATGGAGGTTTGCGAATCACCCTGTCATGACACTCTCAAAACGACGTGTACATCTCCTTCTCAATTCACGCCACCGTGCAAGACAAGCCACTCAGGCCGACTCAGCTGGAATGGGGCTATTTTTGGGATAAGAGCTGTCAGGAAGACTCTGTCGCGGGGAGGAGAGCTCACGTCTGAAATGGTCTGTGACCTGTAAGCACTCAATTACAAAAGCTGCCAGCGCTCGGCTCTTCTGAATGCACCTCTATGATACACGTAGCGCACAAACCAAGTAGACGCCTCGACAGGGATAGAGAAGAAACATGCACTGCACACAGAAACCACTTCTCGTGACATATGGCATGTTTATACATGCCTGGAGCACATATTTTGCAACAGCAATAGTGGTGTTATACATTTTAAATTATAAATACTTATATTTATAATTATTTATAAATCAATAGAATTAATTTATTAATCAGTATAATATATATATATATATATATATATATATATATATATATATTTATGTAATATAAAATGATTTAAAGGTGCCCTAGAACACTATTTCACAAGATGTAATATAACTCTCTGGTGTCTCAAGAATTTTAGTTATGAGAAATAATGTCTGGAAAAAAGAATTTCATTGATGTCATTTGGAGTAATCAATATAAAGGATCAAGTCATGCGGTCAATATCATGTGACAGGATGTGACATCATTCAGTCACCTGCAAAGGACCAAATGGTCGTGAAGCAAAGTAACTAACTCTCTCTTAACTAGTTGAAAAATACGCATGTCCCGAAACATCAGGTCATTTGGTATAACCACTATAAAATATGGAAAATGTTGTAATATTTTAAAAACTTAAAATGTTTTGATTGTCCTTTTGCTAGCTAGCTAGATATCAGCCTGTTAGCATTGTTTGAAAATATCGTCATTCAGTATAATCAAAAGTGTCATTCGGTAAAACCGAGATTTTGGTTAAACAGAATGACTTTTTTGGTGACAAATCTCATTGTTAACACATAATAAAACTTCAAAATTAGTTATATCTCCATTAGTTTTTTTTTTTTTTTTTTACACTTTTATAAACCTTATTTGTCAATGACCCATATATATATATATGTATATAAAGCTGCCAGATCAATTCAACTGGCTGGCAGCTCAGGTCCTCATCCGCTAGGCGGCTAACCAATCAAAACCAATACCCAAAGACATCTGTGACAGAACAAGCTAGAGAAGAGCAGTGCTCCAGGTGAGGATGTCTTCCCCAAGGGCTTAACCAACCACTGAGGATTGTGGGTCAATAGTGAGGGTTGTTGTACACAAAGCAGGGCAGGATCAGGTGGCGTCGTCACACAGCTGGGTTGGTTGGGCAGCTGAAGCTCAGAGGTGGTACAAACACACACACACACACAGTGACAAAGCAATGACACAGGCCTGTTACATGATGCCGTTTACACACCTGAGTGCCCTGCGGTGTTGACTCACAATCCCCAAATGTGTTTAAGTCAGAAGTTTCTGTGAATAAGATAGCAAGACCTCTCACGTGGGCACATTTATTCACATATAAGCAGACCCAGGAAGTCGGCAGAATTTTCTACACTGATTTGGAAGAACAACTGGTGGAATAACTCTGTGAAGCTTAAAAAAAAACAGGCCAAAAAAATCTACATTTTATATATGTCCTCGTACACCCATCCATTCCGGTCAAAACCACATATTCAAAAAAACAATGCAACATCCAGCCTAAATCAGTGCAATGCCAGGAAGCTCATAAACCACTCTTTGCAGTGAATTGGCGCGCATGCTGATGAAGAAAAACCTTGATGACTGAAACAACCGTCGCAGCCAATCTTAATAGGCAACAACAATAAACGCTCAGGGTACGACTATAGGATCCAATCTTTCTGGGTTGAGTTTTCTGATGTTGATGACTAAGGAGGTCTGCGCTGAATAGCGGCCATATTAGGGCTCGAGGCTGCTTCCTAATGAACAATGCTGCCTGACAAACACTCGAAATACCAAAATGATGGGCGGCCATCTCGTGTGGAAATTGAAAGCTGAGGAGGAGGGTGACCATTTGTGTACGCAAACGCATGCTGAGGAGTTGCTGCGAACCGCTCAATGCCCACCTACCCTTGAGCGGCGGCCCTGGGAAATCAAACAAACAAAGTGTGATAAAGCAGCAAACAATCGTCCATCACGGCCCCCGCTATCACATCTGAGGAACGGAGAGTGCGCAGCGTGATCGCTTCTCTCCTAATGACTTTCCTCTTCATTAGATTCATCTGAGCTTCACTCGCTTAGTACTCAAAGTCTGATAATGTTTGTGCCCGGAGCACAAACCCCCTTCATTAACCTTTAAAAGGACTCATTACACAATAGCACACACCCAGAGACACTGGGTTACGGATGCTGAAGGGCAACTGGTTGGAGAGAAGTTCAATGTAAAAACTGCATCAGATTTGTTGATTCGACTCCAATCTTTCATCTAGCTGTCTGCCTGCTTACCTATCAGTGAGTTTAATCGAATGATGATGGAGATCCATCTGCAGTGCAAATCGTTTCCTCTGAACCGACTGCACAGAAATTGTCCTTTCCTTTCACAAACAAATCTAATCATACCCTCGAATTGCAGAGGATTGGCAATCCATGCTTGGTAAATGTCGGAGTGTCTCATAAAGGCATGTGTGAGTGCTTTGTACGTCGTAAGGACTCCATTTCATTACTTCCACCTCCTACCGAAGAGAGTCCTGCAAATTTAATGCACCCACAGATAATTTATGCCATGAATTCTGCAGCTCCATAAATGCATCTTTCTCCAAAGCAACTCGTGAGAATTACTTTACGCTGTAACATGCAAAGAAGCATGACTGTACCTAGAGGCGCTGACAGCGAACACAGCTGCTCCAAGTTCAATTAATCTCTTCCGAAGCAAAGCGGTCCAGAGAGCAGCATCATCAAAAGAGCGACGGATCCTTTCTTTAGGCCTCGGCCTCTCAAAGAGATCAAAGTCTAGATGGAGTGCTACGACATGGCCAACGCTGCTTTGTGTAGGCCCACCTATAAACATGCTTGATCCGCAGCAATCAAAATCAAGAGGAATTGAATCTCGATCCCTGTCTTCATCTCGTGACCAAGAGAAAAGCTGGAGAAAAGCTTCTTGCAGGCATGGTGGAGCAGATAGGAGATGTGTGCTGAGCTGGTGATCTGTTTAAAGGTGAACTTGACAGAACAATTGTGGATTTTTTTTCTCTCTCCGAAAAACCTTTGAGGCGAGAGTTGATGAGCAGCACTGGGAATCTGGATGCAACGAGAATCCGATACATCCTGGCAGTGCAGGAAAAGAGTGCTCACATCTCAATGCTCGATTAAAAGTAAGAATTATATGCATAACCTGGAACAAATAAACTGAACAGTTGTTTAGTTTAATGGCAAAGTGTGCAATTAATGTGCACAATAAAAACTCTATCTGCAATTGTTCTTCAGAAAAGACTATTTATAGTTGACTCAAAACAAAAATAGGATAGGAGAAAGTATTTTAACTTGAAAAAGACACTAAGGTCAACATGAAAAGGCATCCACAAGCATTTACATTCATAATGTAAATCTCAAATGCTTCTTTTTCAAATCGCTGTCATATAAGTCTACATATAGTTCACTTTATTATTAATTTATATATAAAATATAAGTTATTTATAAATATATATATATATATATACACATATTTATAAATATTTTGTCATATATGTGTGTCTTTATAAAGTTATATTTTTATATATATAGCGATTTATATATAACTTTATAAAGACATATATATAATATATATGACATACTCTTTATATATATATTTATTATACATTTATAAATATATATATATATATATATATATTTATAGATAATATATATTTAAATATAAATATATGTGAATATAAATGTATAATAAAAATTATCTCAAATGCTATATATTTATATATAACTATAAATAAATAAATATATATATAATAAAGACATATATATAGTATTTAATATAACATTTATAGATCATATATATAAATATAAGACAATATTATATAAGACATTTTTGATATATTTTTACTAGTGGTTACAGGTCACTATAGTTCATTTATGTAAGTGAGGATAGCAAAATAAAGTAAACTGTGACATATTATACCCAAAAATTCTTCATACAGTGGACTACCAGTAAAATTGATAAAAATTTTGAACCAGAAATAATTCATGTTTTGCTTAAGTGTTATCTGACATAATTAAGTTTTTTTTTTCTGACACAGTTTAACTCTGAGATCTTGTCATATTTTATTACCATATTTTAACCTATAGTGAATAAACTGTAATAATGAATGAAATGTTCAAGGTGTCTGAAT
This sequence comes from Elopichthys bambusa, assembly GCA_037101425.1. Classification (NCBI taxonomy): domain Eukaryota; kingdom Metazoa; phylum Chordata; class Actinopteri; order Cypriniformes; family Xenocyprididae; genus Elopichthys; species Elopichthys bambusa. The sequence continues at coordinate 2,406,616 of CM074440.1, read as the reverse complement.
ACATTTTGGTTTGACTGTATGTGTGTGTGTGCCTTTATATAGTTATATACAAAGTATTTTCAAGTAATAAATAGGGCCAATTTAGATTTCATGACTTTAAGGTTTGTTATTTATCGAGTTAAAAAACCACAAGAAATTGCTATACTCTTATCTAACCATACAGACAGGCATTAAAATGTCAGTTCTATCTATATCTGTTGATTGTTATTTGTTTCCCTTCGTGTGAGTTTTCTCAGGCTGGAAATAGACAACGACGTGAACTGACCCACTTTTCCCCCCCAACAGAAAAGAGGGCAGGGAAAAGAGATACTCTGGGAGGAAAAAGCAGAGGAATCGCGGAACATCTAATGAACCTGTATTTGCATATGGCATTTGCATGTGGAGCGGTAATGAAGGCCATTTTTGGTCCTGGCGATTGCAGCGTTGAGCTTAGGGGGATGTGTAGTCATTATAGCCACTCAGATATCCATACAAATGGGGCTCCTGTTCAGACAAGCAGCCTAACCTGTCGGAGGCAGGCATTTTGACCCATCTTACACTCACGCACACACAAATTGTACAGCAAATGCATCAAGAAACCCAAAGAGACCAGCTGTAGGGTGTTCGCTTGCATCGGGTTATGACTCTACTCTCGCTCATCCAAACATGTTATTTGCTAATTACACTAAACATCTCTTGAACACTTCTTCTCCAGTCACCCTATGCATTAGGATGCATTGCAATCAGCTATTTGTACAATTACTGTGTTTGGCTATCAAATTGGAGCCCTACCAAGCATTGTGAAACCTTTTCCCCCAAGGTGCCAGAAAGGAGGGCAAATATCTGTGTCTCACAAACGCAGATGTGGATATATAGGGCACGAACGAACGGCTCACAGTCAGTGTGTAAGTGTACCGGATCAGACGGAAGTGCAAATATTATGACAGTAGAGTAAACCGACGGAATTTTGTGACCAGAAGTCACAGTTTGACTGCAAATAAATTGCACAGCAGTGCGAGAAATTAGTATCGAGTTTAGTGGAGCTTATTGGCAGAAAAAAGGAATATTTCGGGCTAAAGTGTGATGAATTAAGGCCTTGTAGTCAATTCACTTAGAATTATACTCCTATTTGAATTATAGCAACAAAAAGTATTTTAAAACTACAATTATATAAACTGCACAGAAAACACTTTTATAAAGAAGAAAGAGGATTTATAGTAGTACCATATACTATATATATATATATATATATATATATATATATATTATGAAACAAACAGCTCTCATTCATGAATATTCATATGTTGACAGTGACACTATTGGTTCTTGCTTACCACATGACCGATGTTAATGTGGCGAGTTTAAATATGCAGTATTTGAGGGAAAGATTATCAGTAAATAATGACTAAAATTCAGTCTATTCCTCATTCATATGACTTCAGAGGACTTTACAAACATTTTGCCTCAAAACTTCTTGACATGTGGTTTTGTAACAACATGATGCCAAGTAAAACTAAAGCTATAACAACTATTTTTGGTAATTGAAATAAAGCTGAGATCAAATAAAATGGAAATATTACATGAAAAACTTAAATTAGAAATGTTGCCTTGGCAACTATCTGAAAATAGAAATATTAGACAAAATTTTTTTTTTTAAAAAACTTAAACTAGAAATGTTACCTTTGCAACTATCTGAAATTAGAAATATTAGATGAAAAATTACATTAAAAAAAAACTTGTTGCGTTGACAACTAAAAAAAAATGTTTAAGCTGAAATACTAAAATAAAAAAAAATTATATTAAATAAGTTAAAGCAAATTAAAATGAAAGCAAAATAGAAATGTTTGTCAAAAACTAATACAAATTTTAAAAAGGACATAAAATGATTTAAATAAAAACTGAAAATATAAAAAATAAAAGCTGATTCAAAATATTAATATATACTATAATAGTATATAAATAATAAGAGTACTTTTTTTTTTTTTTTGGGGCGAACTATTACTTTAGGCTACCAAAATATTATTATATGCAATAATGATGTTTTTTTTATTATTTTTTTTTTATTTTGTGAGTGTAAATGCATTTTGTTAGCATTATTGTTTTTACAATTAACTACATTTCCACATAATGTCTGCAACACGGACGCTATAAAGTGCTCCCCGTCTGTCTTTGACATATATGTATTCATTTAGCACACAGAGCGCTATAAAAGGCAAACTCATTACCGCTGCCCATTAGATGTAATTCTATGCAACATTGAACTTTCTTATTAACTGCGACATTTTGAAGTGATTTTTAGTGCAGCCGAGTAAAGCGTTTTCACAACCAGTGCCCAGCGCTATACGACAAAACAACCTATACTATTTGACAAAATACCAGGGAGTTTAACAGCACCAGAGGATTGGCAGGGAGACATTTTAACTCAAAGACAGTGTTGCTGAAGTCGGCTACACCTGTGAGGTATGACACCCTTCACATGCTTCTGAGATGACGAGTGAAATATACACACAACCACAGTATGCAAGTCAGTGACAGATAGCTGAGGAAAACATGTGCTGACACTAACTGGACGTTAAATGGGTCCTATTATGTTTTTTTATATATATATTTTCAACCTTTCTTCAGTGTGTAATGTTGCTGATTGAGCATGAAAAAGCTCAGAGGGAGTTATTCTCTATATCAGTGTCACTGTTTCTGAACTCCCTGAAATGCCTCCATTGTAGTCTTCACTTTTCTTCCGGGAACAAACACATCACAATATTCCTCATTTAAATAATTCCCGACCAAGACATGTGCAAAATAAAGGGGCGGGGCCTGGTTGAGTTAGTTGAAACTGGCGGTTATGGTAAGGGGCGGGACGTTTCCCAAACACGCTCAAAGCAATTGATCAATCACAACACACTGCTCCAGACAACCAATCAGAGCACATCGTGCTTTTTGAAGGAGGGGCTTCATAGAGGCAGGAACTAAACAGAGCATTTCTGACAGACTGGGAAGAGAGGAGCAGCAACAAATGACATATAGTTATAGTAGAGTTATAGTAAACTCCAAAAACAAAATCAAGACTTTGTAAAAGGGCATAATAGGTCAAAAGGGCAAAAACGCTCGCCTAAAAAGAAAGAAACTGTCTCACCGGCATGTAAAGCAGCCAAAACAAGTGCCTGTACAAAAAACAAAATAAGTGAGCAGAAAGGCACATTGACAATAAGGTCAATTGGTTGAGACATAAATGATTATGTGATTATGGTACAACACGACTTATATTTCATTAGGCTTTCCAACCATAGATATCTGTAAAGGTTAAGTCACAAATCAAACTGACCGATAATCTACAACCACCATGGACAAACACTCATTCAATAAAAACACTGAAAATATCAAAGGAGATGCGGTCACACAGAAAAATCAATAAAATGAAGATACCCAGAAAATGCTGAAATAAATTGCCCTGAGGACTATTGAGCGAAACTCGTTTTATTCCATCCTTCAGTTTACTTGATTTTTCATTTTTATCAAGTAGCCTTTAAGTGAGAGAACTTACAAAGACCAAAGTGTAAAGTCAAGACTGTTTAGTATCTTCAAACCAACAATTTCTGCCGTATAGTGTGTTGAATGAAAAGACATGAACGACACATATCAACACAAAATGTTTCAGCATCTGCTGCTTACACCAACTATTAAATTACTGTCAGATTCTTATTTTTTTGTCACATCTGTGATGGTTTTCATCACATTCTGGAGATTTGTAATGCAGTGGCTTGAATACTGCACAGCTGGGATGGGACAGCACTTATAGTAATGCTTTCATTGCTCAGAGAGTTGAAAATGCATTTCAATATAAAACAATTATAAAACTATAATTAGACGGGGACATTTATGCACATTGAATGATATTGTTCATCGTTTCAGGAATTGAGAGCAGACAAAGACAGGATAGTGCACTGGCTGTAATGTATTAGAGTACACATCCACATGTCTGAACATGTCAGAAGACCTCACAAAACTGTGTCACCACAAATCAGCTCAATCAAAACCCACCGGGCTCCGTCAGGACAGGACCATTGAGTGAAAATTGACTGTGTAAGACAAGGGATCCTGGGGATTTACAGGATGATGCGTTTTGGCAAGAACAGCGACTGTAAAAAGCGTCTTTGAGTCCTGAAAATGTGAACAAAATCATTTCCTTGGTGTGTTTATCAAAAGATCAGAGCTTAATGTACAACAACAACATAAATAAATAAATAAAAATTTAAAAATGCATTTAAAAATGCTGATGTCTAACAGCCAAGACACAAAAATAAAATAAATAAAATAAGTGACATTGACTATTATCAATGTTGAAAAAATAAAATAAAATAAAATAAAAGTGACATTTATTATTATCAAAGTTGAAAAAATAAAATAAAAATGACATTTATTATTATCAATGTTGAAAAAAATAAAATAAAAGTGACATTGACTATTATCAATGTTGAAAAAATAAAATAAAATAAAATAAAAGTGACATTTATTAATATCAAAGTTGAAAAAATAAAATAAAAATGACATTTAATATTATCAATGTTGAAAAAATAAAATAAAATAAAATAAGTGATATTTATTATTATCAATGTTGAAAAAATAAAATAAAATAAAATAAGTGACATTTATTATTATCAAAGTTGAAAAAATAAAATAAAAATGACATTTATTATTATCAATGTTGAAAAAATAAAATAAAATAAAATAAAATAAGTGACATTTACTATTATCAATGTTGAAAAAATAAAATAAAATAAAATAAAAGTGACATTTATTATTATCAATGTTGAAAAAATAAAATAAAATAAAATAAAAGTGACATTTATTAATATCAAAGTTGAAAAAATAAAATAAAAATGACATTTAATATTATCAATGTTGAAAAAATAAAATAAAATAAAATAAGTGATATTTATTATTATCAATGTTGAAAAAATAAAATAAAATAAAATAAGTGACATTTATTATTATCAAAGTTGAAAAAATAAAATAAAAATGACATTTATTATTATCAATGTTGAAAAAATAAAATAAAATAAAATAAAATAAGTGACATTTACTATTATCAATGTTGAAAAAATAAAATAAAATAAAATAAAAGTGACATTTATTATTATCAATGTTGAAAAAATAAAATAAAATAAGTGACATTTATTATTATCAATGTTGAAAAAATAAAATAAAATAAAATAAGTGACATTTATTATTATCAATGTTGAAAAAATAAAATAAAATAAAATAAGTGACATTTACTATTATCAATGTTGAAAAAATAAAATAAAATAAAATAAGTGACATTTATTATTATCAATGTTGAAAAAATAAAATAAAATAAGTGACATTTATTATTATCAATGTTGAAAAAATAAAATAAAATAAAATAAAATAAGTGACATTTATTATTAGCAATGTTGAAAAAATAAAATAAAATAAAAGTGACATTTATTATTATCAATGTTGTAAACAGTTTTTGCTGCTAAATATTTTTGTGGACACCATGATTCACTACCACTCAAAAGTTTGGTGTCACATTTCAGAGGGACGACTGAGGAGTTACAAACTGATTCACTGATTCATTCGAGTCCCTGCATACTATTGCTTTCCCAAAACTGCACATAGTTTGACAAATATCAGTGCAAGAATTACACTGAGACAATTAAATTGTCTCAACATTAAGATGAATGACTTTTTAAAAGAACGTTGGAGGTAAATCAAATTTCTAATGGCTTGAAATGAAGCAGTAAGCATATTTATGTTTTCTTTTGCAGCTTTAATTAGCATGAAATGAATTAGCAGCTGACTAATTTCAAAGGTTCTGGTAACCCAGCAGTGCACAGAGATGATACATGACTTGTAAATGTATGCCTGCTTTGTTCTTGAACTGTATATCCTCTACGCAGAGCTGATTATCAGTAATACAGTCATAATCAGCTCATATAATTAAGGAATCTAATCTTCCTTGATCTTGTGCAAAAAGAGTTCATGCAGTATGAAAACTTTAAGAAGCTCCATAGTACAAAAAATGAAGCATTCTTGCATCATGTCTGCTGTACTTTGTAATTGTTTGCTTACATCCGTATGAATCAGATGGCCGTCCTTGGCCGCTGTAATGCATCTTGCCGCTTTTCCAGTGTTGAGAAATGCATTTTGAGACTGAAGCATATGTTTGTTGTATTTCCAAAGTTTTATGAACCACTGCAATCTAAATAAACAAGCAGAACTCTAGGGAAACAAGATATATATGACATAAGACCGGAGCTCAACAACAATAACAATTTTCTATTATGCAGAACCAGTTTTAAAAGACAGAAATATTACTACTTTTCTTTAGTTTAAACGGATGTCGCTGTTTTTTAATAGTAATTTCATCAGGAATTAGAAGGAGGAGGAGCGAAAAAACTAAATACTGTACTTTTCAAAATGGCCACTACTTTAATGGGCGGAGTCTTAATGTAAGATGTTGAATGTGAACCATTTGAAAAGTGAATTTTTGAACTAGTGGTGGCGCTATAGAGTTGGTCCTAGAGACTCCAAAATCGGTCCGATTACTATTGATTACCATCACTACAAGTGTGCCAAATTTCATTATTTTCACACTTAGGGCTGCCATAGACTCCCATTCAGGAACCTGTGCTTGGCCCCTAATTCTAACAATATAATAATATAATATTAGGCATAACATTATGACCACCTTCCTAATATTGTGTTGGTCCCCCTTTTGCTGCCAAAACAGCCCTGACCCGTCGAGGCATGGACTCCACTAGACCCCTGAAGGTGTGCTGTGGTATCTGACACCAAGATGTTAGCAGCAGATCGTTTCAGTGCTGGAAGTTGCGAGGTTTGTTCAGCACATCCACAGATGCTCGATTGAGATTTGAGGAATTTGGAGGCCAAGTCAACACCTCAAACTCATTGTTGTGCTCCTCAAACCATTCCTGAACCATTTTTGCTTTGTGGCAGGACGCATTATCCTGCTGAAAGAGGCCACGGATACCAGGGAATACCATTTCCATGAAAGGATGTACATGGTCTGCAACGATGCTTAGGTAGGTGGTACGTGTCAAAGTAACGTCCACATGGATGGCAGGACCCAAGGAACATTTCCCAAAGCATCACACTGCCTCCACCGGCTTGCCTTCTTCCCATAGTGCATCCTGGTGCCATGTGTTCCCCAGGTAAGCGACGCACACCCGGCCATCCACGTGATGTAAAATAAAACGTTCATCAGACCAGGCCACCTTCTTCCATTGCTCCGTGGTCCAGTTCTGATGCTCACGTACCCAATGTTGGCTCTTTCGGCGGTGGACAGGGGTCAGCATGGGCACCCTGACTGGTTTTTGCTGCTTCTAACACATCAACTTTGAGGTCAAAATGTTCACTTGCTGCCTAATATATCCACCCACTAACAGGTGCCGTGATGAAGAGACAATCAGTGTGATTCACTTCACCTGTCAGTGCTCATAATGTTATGCCTGATTGGTGTATAATATAATATATCAAATAATATCTAAAACTTAAATATAAATAAATATTTATTTACATACTGTTCACTTTCTTGTTACTGTGAAATTAAGTTCAAAAGAAGATTTCTGTCTGCTATACACTTTTAGATAAATATTACAATACAAGCATTAAAAAAATAGTTACAGAGTTCAAAAGGTTCTGCATTTGAGTCTGAAAAGGTTCTTTAAACTGAAGAACAGGATAGATGGCAAGTGTGAGAGTTGCACAACACAGATTTCACTACCACAGGCCTGGTGAAAACAGAGGAAGAACAAGAAAAAATTAGGACAACAACAACAAAAAAAAATTCTCAAAATCTGAAGGAAAGAGCATACAGGCTGCTAACCCAGTTTTGGGGATGTGATACAAGGTGGGTGATGGTACTCTGGAGATCTCTGCTTCTGAGAGGGTCTGTGTGAGTTTATAAATAGCCGGAGGAAACAACAGATCGCACATCAATGAATAATACTCTGAAAAAGGAATGGCTAGAAGATAGATGCTGGCGCTTTACGCTCGCATGCCAGAGCAACACACCGCTCCACTGCACACAGATCTGCTTCTGAACACACCCACATTACGAGAATACACCATTATTACATCACCATGACAGCATATATATATATATATATATATATATATATATATATATATATATATACACACACACATCCTGTTCACTTTCTTGTCACTGGGTAAATAAAAGTTCATAAAAATAAATAAACATTTTTTTTTCTTTAGTTTGGACTAGCTTATATGCAAAAATACACAAATAATAATAATAGTAATTTTAGTAATAATGTTTTAGAAGCATATTCCATATGTTAAGGTGTAAAACTTGGTGCACCAAAAAAAAAAATTTTTTATTTTTCTTCACTGTAAGGGTGAATGCATGGTATTTAGTGGCTAAATGTTGCCCGGCTATCAGTCTCTGGCCTCTGAGGGCATGTGTGTGTGTGAAATGTAGCTGAGGGTACGGTTTACACGAGCACTCGCACAGCTTATGTCTCAGAAAGCACTCGCGCCTTGTGGGCTCGCTGATAAGAGGCCGCCATCAGCTCCGCTTTGTGATAGAAAACACGCAGCCGGAGTCACTGGCCCCAGAGAAGACGAGTTAGGCTAAAGAAAAGTCTATTACGCTCAATAGCCCTCTCTTAGACGCCTCCCATTCAAAAGCTAAGAGACAGAAAAAAAGAAAGAGCAATAAAAATATGGGATATTGTCCTGCTAGCAAATTGATTTTTCTCTCTGCAATATAAGAAGCTGATGTGACTGAGGTTTGAGACACTGTGATGGTAGTGACTCTTTCTGTTGTAGATGATATTTATATATATAAATATACACATTACATACATATATACACATATACATCAATGTGCAATGTGCAATGCAATAAAATAAACACTTTAGGCATCTATTGTGGCCCCAAAATAATATTTATCCAAAAACAAAACACACAAAAAAATAAATCAAATTTATTTTATATCTCAATGTGCAATGCAATATAATGGTGGATTTAAAATAATAAATATCCTAAAACAAAACACAATAAAATAAATAAATAAATAAATAAATAAATAAAATAATATATATATATATATATATATATATATATATATAATAATATGGTATTACCATATCCATTTGGTGACGTCAAATGCAACAGACAGGGAGAACTATAAGTGTAAACAAGAAAATCAGCATTTACTGCATGACTGAGACGGACAAAAAATATATACCTTAAAACAAATTATTTGCAATTCATATTTTGCTTACAGCTTATTAAGTCAGAATACAAGGTTCATTTATGACCATTAATGGAGAAAGATGCTTTTTAGCCACGTAATGGTGAAATAACAGCATCTACCAGCAGGGGCTTACTGGACTGTGCTAACAAGTCGAACTTTAGTGTGTTTTAATTGAAACCTTTTGGTTCAGACTCAAATCATGAAGCCAAAACAAGTTCTTTTGGCCAATGGAATCACTTTTGCTTTCTATTTTGCATTGAATCTTGCACAACCGAGCAGCCATTTGGCCATTTTTAACGAACTGAAATGTGAATGTGAAAGAACGTGATGTGTGAGAACAAGAGCAAAAATAAGTAACGGACTCGTGGATCTGTGAGGATGGGGATTAAAGACAGATAAACGAAATGGCCAGTTGATTTCCCTCAGGCGTCGGAGGAGATGTGTTGATGGACCGTGACCCTGCAATCTGGTATTTGCACAGTTCTCACCCACCACAGAAATAGCCATTATTGTGAAGAAACGGGTTAAGAGGAAATGTTATGAAACTGGCCTGTGTAAATAGGATTCGTCAGCTGTACTCATCCATTCCATTAAGTGCATTAAACACATACTATATTAACCACACACATTTAATGCACTTCTTCACATTTACAGCTTTATGTTTCAAGAAAGACAGGCTGAAATGCACTTGTGAATAAAACACCACTCTGAGTGTGATCTCTATATAATGGATAGGCAGTCTGTTTATAGTTCGCGCGTAAGGCTGACGGATTTCGAGAAATCTGATTTCCGTAGACGGAAGTGAATGCATTGCTTTTAAGCATTCATTTTCAGTGTTTTCTGAGAAACAACACTGCTAACAAACTAAAAAACATCACTAGTGAGAAACACTAAGAATATCACCGAAATATCACCAAGAGCTTCTAACTTGAACCAGCAAATAACCACTCAAAAGACTTTTGCACACTCAAACACCACTCACATTTTCTGCAGAAGTTAAAAAGATCTAGTTAGTATTACAATGGCAATAAAAAAAGAAACATGGAAAATTGCAGTGTTAAACTGAGCGATTCATAATGACATTTATGACGGCTTTGTGATGCTGTATTGATTGAGCTGTATATGATCTTCATAATTAGAGAGTATTATATTCAGAAATATTGTGAAACGGGTGACTCAGAGACCTTGCGGAGGTTTTTAGACTGCTTTAAAAGGGCCATGACATGACGTCTGAAGGGTCTTTGAGACATTCTAGTCCACTTGAACAGCCTGTTCAAAAGACCGAACCACCTTCGTGCTAAAACATGAGAGAGAAAGAACACAGCACTTAAATAACACTGAGTATTGAAATAAAGTATAGTCCAGAATCTGTAACACGCTCACATAAAAACACTCTGAGAAATGGATTTTCTGAAAATGCAACCAAATGATGCAAATAATTGCCTGAACAGATATCCCACTTATTTAAATGATACTCCTTAAATTATATATAATTATTTAATTAAAGATATTAATCCATTGTGCAATCCATTATTAAAGTCATATTTTCTTGGCTTAACGACAACATTTAATATACGTAATATAGATTTAAATATCACATTGCAAAAAGGGAGAAATAGTATAAAGGTAATCAAAAAGAAGAAAAACAGTCCTAGAGTCTACTAAATGATAACTGGCTTCCTTCCTCCAATAAAAGAAAGGAATATGTAACTAGCTCAAGCTGCCACTGCAGATCTGGATGAAGAACATGTAACATTGTACCAAGATGCTTTAGTTTAGTGTTCTTTTTTTTTAAGGGCTGGAATAAAAACAAGGATCCCACATTTGCATGTTCGGTCTTCCTGTGCCTGCGGCTGTGGTTGGGCATCGCACCATGGATGGATCTGTGCGCCCATTGCATTTCATTCTCTCAGAGACATCTAAACACAACATAAGCAGTTTTTATTTTGTATCTTGTACACAATGCATCTAGCGCACAGATTCTGGGGAAATGCCTCGTTTTTATCTTTTGCAGCCATTTACAGTAAGCCAATAAAAGCCCCCAATTTTGAACATATAGTAAAAGTGATGCCAGCCTAAGCAAACACCACTAATGATCGTTTTCAGACAGGTTACCAAACACACATGTACCATCACTAACAAAGACTGACAATGATTAATATTACATGTATATATTTTTTTAAAAAGTTTATCACTCATTAAATACTACTACAACTGCAATTATTAGGGGCCATGGACCTTGATCGTGACGTGATCTCACGGTATTAAAGATTTCTCGTCGAGGGTGAAAATAACAGAGTATGCCACCGCTACGTTTACATTTCATTACAGTGCCCACCGCGGCACTGCTTCCACTGTCGTTTTGCTTCTTCTTTTTTTTTTTTAAATAAAAACCATTTAATTCAGTTGGATAACAGTCGCTTAAATTGTAAACTACTGTAAACGTATGCTCAGTGCAGCAGGAATCATAGTTCACCGATCACATGACGAGAGTAAGGCGAGATGACTGACAAGACCATGGCAGAGGGTTTGTTGCACAACAGAGCTGATAAATGTCTTATCTTGTAGAATGCGCGCTCAGCACCGCCGCTCCCTATTCATAGAGTATGTATGATTGCGAATTTGAAAGCAGTGATCTCGTCATTGCAACTCTTTTTTCTCAATTTCTCAAACTCAATTTCTGCACACTAACGAATGCTTTCATCATATCTAACAGTGCAAACATGATGTAACTAAGAGATTCGTTGAATAAAACGGGAGTTTTGGCGCGAGTCTAGAACTCACACTGTTTGATTGACAGCTCCAGCGACTGTAAAGGGAGCGTTCTTTGATCGCTTTCTATATATAATTTAATCACCGTTTAAATAACAGATTATTTTCATCCTACTAAGAGAAACAACGTGAAGTTGAGCGTTAGTCACTGGTTTGATTCACTGACACAAAGATCATCTGACTGTACATGAATCATTTCATATCAGATCAGGCATTGGAATGAACACAATTACTTACATGTTGTTGCATTACTGTCGAGTCCATATCGTAAAAGTCTGTTTGCAAAGCCTGTGCTGAAATGCGATTGATTTACCAAAGAATCCACAGTGAAATGTACCGAATACAACTGAGACATTCACATTGATGAAAATAAATAACCATATTCCTAGCATTAGGATCCTTTGAAAGGTAATGTTATTTTAGTCCTGCATCGCTTTTCTCTCCTCATCTCACTAACACACCAGTGGGCGGGGCTAACGTCGCAATGATGAAGTAGGCGTTGATTTCTTCTGCGAAGGCGGCATTTCACCTATCTATGACACATTCCAGGATCAGTCGTTCGCTGGGCCTGGTGTCAATAAAAGCTTTTACTGTACTAATAAGGAAGTTTTCAGTTCTGAAACTTACATTCTTATAGTACGATGACCTCTTATATATATCCCCGTTAAAACATTTCAAAATGCACTTGCAGACTATTTTTCCAGTTATGAATTCTGTCATTGAGGATTTCTTAAAAATACTGTGCAAAAATCTCGTCTCGTCTCATGAACCCAATCTCACGTCTCGTCACACCCCTAGTGGGCATCAATTGTAATCGTTAGTGTTATTATTATTACTAATTACTATTTCATTGAAAAAGATTATTTACCAGTTTTACCATTGCTGAAGTCTTAGACTTATTGGTCAGTGTTAGAGTGTGAATGTAAACAAGTGAGACAAAACAACCAATACATGCATGCCAAAATATCAGATCTGCGGCAAAATATCTGTGCATTGGGCCTGATAGTGCAGCGCAAGTTCTCACTCTAAGACATGGTGTAAGAACCGTACAAAGCATGACACAGGAGTGATCGCTACAGTACTGAACGTGGAAGCGCCACTGACAACACCGACATGATGCAGAAGGGAAGACACCCAAAGCATCTGATACACATGCTAAACGGCAGCCTGCATGAGCAGTGAAGGCTACGGCTCATGGAGAACAAGAATGAAGCAATAAAAGAAGATTGGACACCATCCCCGGGGTGTTTCACGATAAGGGGATCGTGTAGGCTGTAATGAAGACGCAGGCAGTGTATCAGAAAAACAGGAAAAGAGATCCAAGGTATTTGTCGACCCCAGATGTGTGCCGAACATCAAATCCTCTGCAGCTATTCCACTGGAGCGCTGCTCCAAATACCAATCACGGGTCCCGCTGGTTGCCCTGGCAACAGCACTCCTCTCCAATATAGTGAGCAGCAGGCTTCTAAGGAGACGCTTCTCTCTTTTTTTTTTTTGACATCCTCCTTCCCATTTCGAGGCCTTCGTCTAAGTTCTGTCTGTTTCCCTATCTGTTTCTCTCTCCTTTTCACACCACAGGTCTGACCAAACATCTTTAACGGGTTAAGAAGCGCGAGATGGAAAGGTGTGGAAGCACTTCCGATACCTGTGTTCCAGAGGACACGTCCTCATCTCCCCGAAGATGAACTTTCCCCTGCGGGACGCACCTTCACATTGAATTTCACGCCTCATGTGGTTCCTGCATGATTGAGGGTAAGATTTAAGGTTGTTTACTTTGCAGTGGACACAGGTTGAGCTCAACTTGTGGCATAATAATGTTGATTACTACGAACATCAATTTTGACTTTTCCCTCTTTTTCTTTACATAACAAAAAGCAAAAATCTGGCCTATATATTAAATTTAGCCAAGATAACTTTAAAATACTCATTGTTTCAATAGTATAGACACACAAAACATAAATTATTTGATGTTAACATGATTTTAGTGACAAAAAATGGCTTACTGACATTTTGTGCAAAGTTATATCCAATTTTACAACTTGCCATAACAAGGCCTAAAAAACTAAATGAACTTTACAGCTCAAATAACTCAGATTTTTTAACAGAAGAATTCATATAAATGCTTTTATAAAATTATAAGCTTAACATTTCGGCTTTTAAATCCTCAAAAAATTGCTTACTTTGATTTCTGCTTTTTTAAAAGAAAATGAGGTACGAGCTGAAATGAATTTTTGCGTTTATCAACATTAAGCCACAAATGTTGTGAACTGAGCTTAACTAGTATTGAATATTCATTTAAGTATTCATGAAGGCATTAGAGTTTCCTTCAAATGTCTGGGCTTAAAACCAGATGTGCAGCTGTTTTACTTGATCCAAGACTGGTTGCCCACTGAAGCTAAGCAGGGCTGAGTCTGGTTAGTATCTGGATGGGAGACCTTCTGGGAAAAACTAGGTTGCTGCTGGAAGAGGTGTTAGTGAGGCCAGCAGGGGGTGCTCATCCTGTGGTCTGTGTGGGTCCTAACACCCCAGTATAGTGATGGGGACACTATACTGTCAAAAAGCACCGTCCTTCAGATGAGACGTTAAACCGAGGTCCTGACTCTCTGTGGTCATTAAAAATCCCAGGATGTCCTTCGAAAAGAGTAGAGGTGTTACCCCGACATCTTGGTCAAATCTGCCCATTGGCCTCTGTCCATCATGGCCTCCTAATCTTCCCCATACACTGATTGGCTTCATCACTCTGTCTCCTCTCCACCAATAAGGCATTCTGGCGCAATATGGCTGTCGTCGCATCATCCAGGTGGATGCTGCACATTGGTGGTGGTTGAGGAGATTCCCCCTTCCATATGTAAAGCGCTTTGAGTACCCAGAAGCGCTATATAAATGTAAGGAATTATTATTATTATTGATAACAAACTACATGGAAACTACTTTGCTCAGTAAGATTCACATTGCAAGATGCAACACGTATGTTAGGAATTACATTCAGACACATTTTATGAATGCAAATGTCTAAAAACATGACAAGAATGGCATAGAAATTATAAATATGATCATGTCATGCATAACTGACCATATTTGTCATTTATACAGAACACCCTAGAATCGGTAAAGTAATGCCCAAAGCCACCATATAGCAACTAAATTGCAATGCCCTGGCAACCATCCAGAAGTGCACATTTAACTCAGAAAATGTAACAATCTTGTAAAGGACTTAAAGCTATGTATAAAGACTTTGTGAAACCACTGAAATGCTGCTGCAGCGTCTTTTCTGTGTTCTCTTCCCTCGTACCTGAACCTTCTCTCTGCCTATTCTCTCCGTCCATTCTGAGAAATAACATGATGTCCTTTTACACTCTGTTGAGTTCAGACCTGCCAGACCGGCCTCTTCCACTCCACTGACACCAGCTCTTATCTCTCACACACACACACACACACACACACACACACACAGGTCATCAGACAGAACCTGGAATCAAGAAACCACCAGATATTCTACTGAAGGATCCAGACTGTTCTGATTCGATATCACCTGCACATTCAGTGTTATGAATGTACATAATATAGAACTGCTTTTAAATGCAAGAGTGCTGGAAACATGTTCACTATTTTATACAGCATGTAAAAATCTAATAAAGGTCGAACTGTGGACTTTACGGTTCTTGCTTCTTCAAAAGTTTCTGGTCAGTAAGATTTTTTTTTTTTTATGATTTTAAAAGAAGTCTCTTCTGCTCACCAAGGCTGAATTTATTTGAGCCCAATTCCTTATTTGAAATATAAATCTTTTGTAATATTATAAATGTCTTTACTGTCACTTTATTTATTTAGCAGTTATTAAAGACCTCACTGAGATTAAAAATCTCTTTTACAGGAGCGTTTAATAAAATAATTAATAAAAAATGAACTGATGTTGAACTGTTGTGTATGTAGAAGTGAAACTATATATTTAATGATGAAAAAATGACTTTATCCATGGAGTAGATCATGCAATGTGGAAATTACATACCAGTTTGTATGACATCAGCTGAAAAGAAAGGTAATTGGAGCATGTTGTAACATTTTGATGAACAATTTGAAATAATGTCCACAATCATTCATCATTCAACATTTTTTTTAAAAAGTGTCATGTCATGTACTGTGCATTTAAAATGTTCTGTAAACGTATTGGAAATAATATACAGGCCTGTGGCCCAGCGGTTAACACACATGCTCATGCAGGTGATGAAAAGTGTTCAAATTCATCACTCTGTCAAAAAATACAGGTCAAGAAATGTAAAAAGGAAGTGCATTTATGAGGCTGAGATGACAAACGCTCAACATCTGAATACAATCCAATGACTTTCTAGACTTGGGCCATAAATTCAGTGGCATTTCATTTGCAGGAGCTCTAAATGTATTCATGCTCTGCTCAAATCCATAAAAACAAATTCTCCTCAGTCGAGAGAGCTGTATTTGTCTGCAGTGCCCTCTATAGTCAGAACAAACATCAATCACTGAGAGAGAAAGAGAGAGAGAGACCCATTAACAGAAAACCTATAAACATCAAAACAACTTTACTGCACAGACATGCTCAAATTCAACATGTTAAAACAATATCTTACATATACAACCTCCTGGTGCTCAGAGTATTGGGAAACAAGAATGAAATCAATATTTTAGACTCACATATAAGTGTCCGCCACATAACAAGCGCTTGATTAATAATGTCTCACATTTACGAGCACTTATAATCTGTACTCGAGCTCAAAGGTCGCTTCTATGTGACGTGATGCGTTCAATGCTAACTGCACTTTCTGCATATCTCACTGGTTTCATGCTCTAATGATTATCAGAATCCTCTACTACTTGTGTTCTCCTCTAATTTTATAACCATGAGCCTTTGAAATGAAAGGGAATATATACGCATAACATATCACCATCAGCCAATGGCTTAGATCGAGAAATTTTGTAATTTTTCCCTTATTTAAATTCTTATTCTTTTATTTTTTTTGTACCATAAATAAGGGATAGTGATAGATTAAAGCAAAGATTTAACCCTTTAAATGCATTAAAATCCCTTTACGGTGAATTCAATTTGGGGAGAACTATCCATTTAACAGTAATAGCATTAAAATAAGTATCATCAGAGATGGTCTTATTATT
The DNA here is from genome assembly GCA_037101425.1 of Elopichthys bambusa. Taxonomy (NCBI): domain Eukaryota; kingdom Metazoa; phylum Chordata; class Actinopteri; order Cypriniformes; family Xenocyprididae; genus Elopichthys; species Elopichthys bambusa. Next base: position 2,389,454 of record CM074440.1, on the reverse strand, counting down.
AGGAGATATGAAGGTCCGTGTGTTACGGCTTGGTTTGCTGAAGGGATGAGGCATGCATGGATTTCCACAGAATAGGATATTTAATAGATGAAAGAGAACAGAATAACCAAAAGCATGTATAGTTTAACAATAATACAACAATAAGAACAGACAAGGAGTAAGAGGAGTGAGTCCATTATAAAGGGTGTGCAGATGATGAGGTCCAGGTGCAGGTGATGAGTGCTGATGGGGAAATGACGAGGAAGTGAGTGCAGGTGTGGAAACAAGGAGGATAATGGGAAATGGAGTCCGGGAACGCAGGGAACTGTGACATTACCTCCCCCTCCCGGTAGGCGCAGCCTCGCGCCGTAGAAGGAACAACCGCGGAGGGGGGGTGGGCGCCCTGGAGACCTTCACACAGGTGCAGGGAGAGTAGCAGACGGGAACGGAGATCTCCAGGGCGGGTCAGGGGCTGTGGGCGGCCAATGGCGGGTCAGGGGCGTGGGCGGCCATGGAGGGTCTGGAGCCTTGAAAGGCCGAGGAGGGTCTGAAGCCTTGAAGTGAGGAAGTGAGTGCAGGTGTGGAAACAAGGAGGATAATGGGAAATGGAGTCTGGGAACGCAGGGAACTGTGACACCGTGGCTCTACCACTGGAGAAAGCATAACAGCTAACTTGGATCACATGTGCCTCGATAACCAACCGCATTATAGCCTTGACATCATTGGATTTCACTGATAGTTGTGCCAGTCAATCACTGTTTACGGATACAATAGAAATGAATGAGAAGTGCCTAGCCATCTCACAATTGTCCTTGACTTCTCTTATAAAACAGCATTTTTTTTCAGTTGTAAATTCTAAAAATACATCAATCCAAAACTAATTTTTAAGAGCAAACACGTTGAAGATTAGCCGATTAGCCGATTAGCCTCTGGTCTCCATCCCTGCGTAACACAGCGTTACGCTATTTTTTGCTAACCATGGAGGCTTGCCTTAAATCTATAATGGCCAGAATTGCAATATTGTTGCATCCCTAAATATTAAAGGATTAGTTCACTTTCAAATGAAAATTAGCCCAAGCTTTACTCACCCTCAAGCCATCCTAGGTATATATGACTTTCTTCTTTCTGATGAACATAATTGCAGAAATATTAATAAATATCCTGATGCATCCAAGCTTTATAATGGCAGTGATAGGGTTCAATGAGTATGAGCTGAAGAAAGTGCTTCCATCCACATGCACCCATTATAAATACGTGCTTGACACGGCTCCGGAGCGTTAATAAAGGCCTTATGAAGCGAAGCAATGCATTTGTGTAAAAAAAAAAAAAAATCCATATTTAACAAGTTAAGAAGTCAAATATCAAGCTACTGCCAGACCGCATTCCGTATACAGGTTGCGAAGGAAGTGTAAACACTTACACTTTTTCCGTAAGTTTAATAAGGAAGGCGCATGACGTAGCGTAAGCTCTGTGAACTGCAAGAGCTTTACACTTTCTGCGTATGTTGAATACGGAAGGTGGTCTGGCAGAAGCTCGATACTTGACTTCATAATTTGTTTATTTGTTGATTGTTGATTTTTTTCTCTCTCCGGAGCCACATCCATGATGGATGGATGGATGTGGATTGAAGCTTTTTCTTCAGCTCATACTCATTGAACCCTATCACTGCCATTATAAAGCTCGGATGCGTCAGGATATTTATTAATATTTCTTTGATTATGTTCATCAGGAACAATTAAGTCATAAACACCTAGGATGGCTTGAGGGTGAGTAAAACTTGGGCTAATTTTCATTTGAAAGTGAACTAATAACCACCACTATTGATGCACTGGGAGAATACCACCTAAAGAAAAATAAAGTAATAAAAATATAACTGTTAAAGTTAAAGACATTAAAAGGTAAACACCTCAACAAATTCTCCAGCGACTGTCTTAACACAACAAACTAGAAGTGCTCTGGGTTTGAGAGTTTCTGAAAAATATTACATTTTAATGACATGCATTAGCACTCAGGCTATACAAAGAGCTCTAAATTGCCTCTGCCCTTCATGTCACAGCACAGCTACAGTTCTGTGAAATCATTCGCAGAGACAATTTCAGGCAGATGTTGGCGTCCGCTCATCCGACGTGCCCATGTGAAACAACACACCAGTGTCTTAATCTAATTTCACAGCCAAGCATATTTGCCCAACAGGATTAAAAACCAAGACTGTCAAGAGCGTCACATGTGCCACCAGAGATGTCCAATCAGTGGAAGCACCAATGCTTAAGCCTCTTACAGAGTCCTGAAGGAACGATTGATTTACAAATGGTATCAAATACTGGGAACAAAAGACCTAAAATAAAAAATAGTTCCACCATCCTCCTGGTAAAACCTGTTTTTTCCTGTTTAAGGTGGTAAAGCTGGTTTTTGGAACATGTGATCCACCATTTTTGATCAATATGGTCTACCAACATAACCTTTATTCCACCCAGTGTTATTTTAGTGTTATTTACATACACTCTAACAATGCTGGGTTAAAAAACAACCCAAGTTGAGTTGAAAATGGACAAACCCAGTGATTGGGTTAAATGTTTGTCCATCCTGCTGGTCAGTTTTATTTAACTCAACTATTGTTTAAAAAGGACTATATGGCTGACTTAAAATGAACCCAAAATAGATTGGAAATTAAAAATCAGACACATAATTACTAGAGGCAACAATAATAATCAAAAAGTGAACATTTATTAATAAGCAATTTAATAAATTTGTATTGTTTAATTATTATTAATTAAACTTAAATGTTAATTTATTAAACATATTAATAAATGTTAATTTCCAGCATATTTTGGGTTAATTTTAAGCAAGCAATACAGTCATTTTTAAACAATAGTTGAGTTAAATAAAACTAAAAACAACCCAATCGCTGGGTTTGTCCATTTTCAACCCAACTTGGGTTGTTTTTAACCCAGCATTTTTTAGAGTGTACTATTTTGAATTAGCTTTACATTTTTATTTTTTATTTTAATTGAATTTTTAGTCATTTTGTTTAGTTTGAGCAAGGTAGGACATTTCTTATTTTTGGTTTACGTTTTTTTAAGTTTACATTTTTTTTATCATTTATTTTATTTTAGCTTTACTTAAATTAATGAAAAGGATTTTTAAGTTTTAGGTAACAATAATACATTGAACATTGATACATTAGGTAACATTGAACATTTTTAATTTTAAAATAATTTATCAGCACCTAGTTAAAGGTAGATTTTCCAGCAGAGTAGTAATTGACATGATGAGCATCCAATGGTATGAGTTTAGGGCGGGGCTAACTGTTTTGCTGACCAACGGCAGAAGGGGAAAGATCTGAATGGTGAGGATGAGTTTGGGAACCTGCTTGGTTACTTTTTTCAATTACATTTTATTGCTGATAACGAAATGACTCAATCAAGCTCTTACAGTGTGATCCCTATGTTCTTTGGCTTTATAAAGCTATTATTTTTTTCTAAGCATGTCTAGATAAATGCAGAGTGGGAAGGATTATGCTAATGTGCCCTATGAGTAGACAAGCTTCTTTAACGAGATGGCGACAGCTAAATGATACCCGTGCATTTTAACACGCCTCTGTTGCATTTGATTTATCCTCGGTTTTAAAACTGAAAAAGACGCAGAGGCAACCACAGACACAACAAAACTAATCACATGCGTCAATGCTGGTAGAAAAGCGAGGAACGAATTTCTTTTCCATTCATTTGGGAAAAAGTCTTCAGAAAAAACAATCTTTGCAATGTTTGTAGTCTAGTATTAAGGTCAAAGATCCGATACAAAGAGCAAAAAACTAAAAAAAAAAATAAAGCAAACAGAACTGATTTATCTGTTGAATACCAACCGAAATTCACAGCCCTATAGTGCGTATGAGAGAAAGACAAATTGCGACAAGCTTCCCTTCCTTGAACGTGATGGAAATGTGATCATCACCAGCAAAAGCAACTCAATAAAGCGCAGCTCTTGCTTCAATTGGCCTGGCCAAATTCAATTAGAGGTGAGCACTAATAGGTAAGCTGACTGTGGGCCATTCAATTCCCAATGACACATTGACAGCGATGCTGCTGAAACTACCATTTTATGCTGCTATTTGCTGCTTCCTCTTCGGGAAAGAGACAGATAGAGAGGAAAAAAAGAGCAAGGGCTTGTCTTCCCACACACCTATACACAAGAGTTACATCTTCAACCTGAAAAAGGAAATGTGCAATACATGCCTACACTTGTCTGTTTGGAAAAAAGATGAGATGAGAAATCAAAACTGGAGGAAACCAGGAAATGCAAGCGTCTAATATGAGGAAAGACCTGGGAAGATGTTCACCGATGGATGGGAAATGTGACAACTAACCCATGTTCTGCATTTGTAGAGTTCGTTTTGGAAGTCGAGGTGCATGGGAAACTTTCTAATGTGTGCATGAAGTGTTGTCTCAGCGAGCCGTCTCATCTACACCCTGCTCCCTGTGGAATATCACAGCCTGCTTTCAATTTGACTCCAGACACGGGCCACTATTTGAAATCTGGGGCTCTGCACATTGCAAGCTATTTATTCTCTCTGCTTTTCCTTGTCACAGACAAAATCGATTTCAATTAAAACGACTACTGTGCTGAAAAAGTCCCTCCACTGATGAAGAAGTCTCTCGTGATGTAGTAAAGGGAAAAGGTAGAGGGGAAAAATTAAAGCTAATTTCCTCAGATCTCACTCAAAAACTATTTTATTCCCATGCAAGGAAAGAAAAACCACAAATGAGATCTTGCTAACATCTCAATTGGTGGGCAGCAGTGAGATGCAGATGGAGATTCTCCTGCTTCTCAGATTTTCCTCAAGAGTAGTGTTAACTTCGTTAATGAAACCTATTATGAAAAACGTTCATTAAGGACCTTTTTTTCCTTGACTAAGACGAGACGATAATGAGACAACACCAACATCATTAAACGATAACTGACTATATCAACATGCAATATCATTCATGTAAAATGGAGACTAAAATTTAGTTAAAAAATAAAAAACTTTACCAAAATCTTTCTTTGTTTTTGTTGGAAAAAAGAGGAGATAAAATATTACAGACTGCTGTACAAGCCTTTACGAGCTTTCATGTCAAGAGTTTAAATCCCCCTAACAGAGTTTGTCTCTTAAAGGGTTAGTTCACCCAAAAAAAAATCATTTACTCACCCTCATGTCGTTCCAGTTTCGTTCATCTTCAGAATTCAAACGAAGATCTTTTTGATGGCTTTCTGTCCATCTATAGACAGCTATGCAACTGAAACTCTGACGCTTGAAAAAGTTCATAAAGAGATCGTAAAACTACTCCATATGAATTGAGCGGTTTCGTCCAAATTTACTGAAGAGACACGATCGCTTTATATGATGAACAGATTGAATTTAGGCTTTTATTCACATAAACATTCATCAACTCGAGCATGTTTGCTTGACGTTTGAGAACCAATGACTGTGTTTACATGCACTCTCACAATGCGATTATAATGGGATTTTGGCGATATTGTGATTAAACTTTACCTCATGTAAACGCAATACCTCCAATTAAAGTAATGCGATTAAGCTTATATTCGTAGTAATCATAATCGCTGTGTTTAATCGCAATATACAGGCATGTAAACACTTTAATCGCATTATTCCCGCTTTGACCAAAGTGTGCATGTGCTCGGACGTACACGGATGCTGTGTGTTGTTCACTCTGTGACATTATTCTGAAGTTTTCTCTTCTCCAAATTGTTAAACTCTGTCAACACAACTCACCGCGTAGTCTCTGCTCCGTATCTTCATCCAGGCGATGCAAAGAACATGACGGAAGCGGAGGCAAACCAGGCATTGTTATGTTCATCACGGAGGCAAATAATATGAATTTGATGTAAGTAGATTAAAACAATGCCGGGTAACATGCATACTCTATGCCTATCTGAATTTCGTATAACCATACTTATTAGCGAATAATCAGAGTAATGAAAATTGCATGTAAACTGGAGTGAAGAGGTCTGCTCATGTCATGTAAACAAACTTACTGCGATTAAGATTATGAGAAATAATCGCATTATTGGTGCACATGTAAGCATAATCAGTAAGGTTCATTCTCGTTTGTTACGCAGCATGTTTGAACTTCCACAAGAGCTGTTTTCTTGCATGAAAAGGCTTCTGTTTATGTTTGTTGATTAATGTTTATAAGTAAATAAAAAAAAAATTATTCTGTTCATCATATAAAGTGAATCATTTCTTCAGAAAATTTGGGATAACCATTTGAATCATATGGCTTAGTTTTACAATCTCTTTATGAACTTTTTGAAGAGTCAAAGTGGTAACTGTGTAGCTGTTAATGGAGGGATAGAAAGCTCTCAGATTTCATCAAAAAGATCTTCATTTGTGTTCTGAAGATTTGGAACGACATAAGGGTGAGTAAATGATGTAAATGATGTGAGAAAATCATTTTTGCGTGAACTATGCCTTTCAACGGATACATTTTCTGCCCTATGTTTTACTTTATCTTCATAATCTGGCAACCATGTGTACACGCTCTCTACTACAGACAAACAAGTAGGCTGGAGTTAAGCGATCTCCATTGCGATATTCTGCTCAAATTAGAGTGTCATAGTGCCAGTATGTGGAAAATGTGACTATGTTTTCATTGACTAAAACTAGACAAAAACATTTAATCAACTAAAACTTGACTACACAAAAACAGATCTACCAAAACACCACAGTCTGCAATCCAAAGACCTTAATACAAACCTAAACATTTCTCATCAAATGATCTGGGCTGATATCCACATTCATTTTATAGCTCTATACTCTTACTATTTGTGTCTATTTTCAATCACCCCGAAGCATTTTAGAAGAAACAGCCGCGGCAAACATGATACTTGAAGAAAAGCTATGCAAAGAGCGACCTGAGAAAAATAAAATGTTCCTCTGGGCACAGACACACACACATTTGGTTCGACAGGGTCTGATCAGATGTAACTAATGAATGCTCACTCATGCACGAATACAGAGCACACCAAGGGAAGACAAGATTTTGACTTTCCTCCTACAAAGAGATGCATCTAAATTTCAATAACCATCAGCCCGTCTTCCCACACGCGCTCGTACCTACAGGAGGTGTAAATCATACATATTCTGACACCTTTGTGCACGGACGGGCTGTACTCCTCTGGGAGGAGCAGAGCTCTGTTGTTTTATCTTGAGGGCAATCGCTGCCACGGCTGCTGTCACTGACTCACTGAAGTGCCGTGCAAATCCTGTGACCACGTGCAATGGGACGAGTGTCTTCCTCCATCTTCCTCTTCATCTGTTTCTCCCCCTCCCCCTCCCACAAAGAGCATTACATAATGCATGCATGGAATACTAAACGGGAGAGGATGCCTTAGATTTTTCATGCGTGGGAGGGTTGCACTAAAATAGCTCAGATTATGCACTAGTGGCAGCACTACTGAAACGGCATTTGACTTCCTCCAGTAAGAGTCTTTGCGTGCTTAAAACAGTCATACTCCGACGGCTATGCTCTTGACCTTTTTCTTTCACTCGCTGTGCGTGTTGCGTGAGGATATCCTTGTCTATAAATTGACTGTTACAGCAAGACATTAAACTCGTTTAGTTGATGTAAAGCAGGATTGAGCCCAGAGCACTCAATGAAGATGTGAAGAGAGATATTCTGGCATTAATTGCTCACCCTCATGTCCATCCAAAGTTGTATGTCTTTCTTTCTTAAGTGGAACACAAAAGGAGAGATTTAGCCGAACCATGCAATGAAAGTGGATGTGGACCAGAATGTCAAGCTCCAAAACGGACAAAAAGCAAGGAGTTCATATGAAATTCTGAAGCCATATAATAGCCTTTTGCGAAGAAGAGACTGATACTGAAGTCTTTATTAGTTGAAAAGCTTACCTTGGAAATCTTTCATAACAGACATGGCCTGGACAACCTGCTTTTGTGTTTAACGGAAGAAGTTAAGTCATATGAAACCAGATTTGAAAAAAAAAAAAAAAAACGATTTCTTTAAAGCAATATGCTTTGTATTGTTTTTATAAATATAAAGATAAATATATATATATATATAACACCAATTGATCTTATTGCAATATATATATATATATATATATATATATATATATATATATATATATATATATATATATATGTGACCCTGGACCACAAAACCAGTCATAAGTCGCACGGGTATATTTGTAGTAATAGCCAACAATACATTGTTTGGGTCAAAATTATCGATTTTTCTTTTATGCCAAAAATCATTATATTAAGTAAAGATCATGTTCCATGAAGATATTTTGTAAATTTCCTACCGTAAATATATCAAAAATATATTTCTGTGAGTGGATATGCATTGATAAGGACTTCATTTGGACAACTTTAAAGGCGGTTTTCTCAATATTTAGATTTTTTTGTATCTTAATCAATAATTAATAATGATTAATCTTTATTTAATTTATATAGTGAAGATTATATGCAATGTTGTTTTACATTTGATTAACTACTTTATTCAATCTCTGTACCTGAAAACGATTGTTAGATACCTGAAAAACCTAAAAAGCACTGATTATTTTATTTGTATCTTTGCTCTACTGTATTTTTATTTGACAGTAGTCCTTTTTTTCCCCATGAACACCATACCGTACTGAAACCATGACCCTAAAACTGTGATAAAAACCGAACCGTGAGTAATTTGAACCGTTGCACCCCTAATATATATGTATATATTTCCAGAAAAGCGAAAGACCCTGAAACATTATGCGGTCTGAAATAAAAATCGACTGCAAGGCCCACCATCATTTCCTCCCTCATTCCTACAATCATTCGGCCTGTAAACATTACAACTGGCCATAATTCAGCACAAGGTCTCTGAGAGACACATTCAAGAGCCACACTTATTTCCAACCGCATCGGGTTACTTGCCAGCAACAGATTTCATAATGAATCTGAACGCCTTTCAGATAAACAGGGTTGCGGCTGAAGCTATCAAAAGATGCGAGATGCCTAAATCAGATAGCCGAGTAAACATCACATCTCCATTCTGCACATTCTCAGATGAGGCTGAGAAAGCAATAGTGAAATTTTCTCGAAATGCGGAGAGAGATGCATTTTAATGCCGTGATGTCTTCATGCGGCTGTTCCAAATTTATTACATGGTGGCAATGATTGAAGTCAAGCCCTCAGCGGATGTGAAGGGGGTAGGCTTGTTTTTCATAAACGACACTGGGGAGGGTTGATAACTCTGTGGCTCGTGTGCAAATACACAATGGAACAAATGCATGGGAGTCGTTTCTATTTCTCCTCGCTTAGTAGCGCGTAAATACTTTTTGATATGTAAATCTGCTGGTTACAGAGGCTCGCCGTTACAGCTCTGTTACTAAACCGCTCAACCGATCATTGCCAGCTGATGAGAAAATGGAAGAAATAGCGAAAGGAAAAGAGCAGAAGGAGAAAGGAACAAGGCTGTCACCAAGGATTAGCCATGCACATCTTGCTTCATGCATCTGGCCTTTGTACTCTGAACTGAGCGAGGAGGTCTGGGGGCGTTTAAGTGCTCATTTGCTTCCCATTATTTCATAATCATTACTATTACTTTCCACTTCGCACGTACCTACATTTTGTCAACGCAAGGGACAATCATTACCTATACAAAACCATTATTAGCAGGAAACAACCTTCCCCTGTGGGAAATTCCTTGCATTTGCATGCAGTTACTAAGAATTATATCAGAGCGACTTGAGAGAGTCACTGGCTCAAGCCATGTACGCATCATTTCCTGTGCGGAAAGTGAAATCATCTCCAAAGCATAGCATTCATCCATGGAGGAAACCGGACTGAACTTGAGTCACTTCCTGAAGGAAATTTTTATTGCTCGAATGTTGCTCTTTCATATGTGAGTCACTTATGATTCTTATAGGTATCAATTTAATAAAATAAAAATATAGAGCTATATGAATGTTTGATGAATAATTTTTGAGTTCATATCCGTGTTGTTATTGTTAACTAAAAACTATTAAAATGTGTTTTTGTTAAATGCAATAAAGCTGAACACACATATATATATATATTATATAATATAATATATATATATATATATATATATATATATATATATATAAAATGTATTCAAACACATTGAACATTTCATTCATTATTACAGTTTATTCACTATATATATATAAAAAAAATAAACAAAAAAAATTAAAGTTAAACTGTGTCAGAAAAAAAAAATCTTAATTATGTCAGATAATACAAAACATGGTCAGGTCAAAGGGTCTGAATAATTTTTGGTTTCTAAATTTTTATCAATTTTACTGGTAGTCCACTGTATGAAGAATTTTTGGGTATAATATGTCTGTTACAATCTTACTGGTGTATTAGAACACGAACGAGGAGCATAATAAGTCTTTACTTGAAAATCCAACTGGAGAATACTGAAGAATACAGGAACAGACAGGAACAATGACACAAACATCCAAACGCAAACAATACTCGACCCATACTAAACAGAAACTGGAACTTAAATACACTGAAGAATGAACTCAAATGATGAACAGCTGTGATGAATGTGATAGTGTCCATGGTAACAGATTGCGGCGGGAAACTAGAACAAAGGAACACGTGACAGATGATAACAACAAACAGAAAGTCCATGTGACTGTAACAATGTCACAGTTTATTTTGCTATCCTCACTTACATAAATGAACTATGGTGTCCTGCACCCACTAGTAAAAATATATAAAAAATGTCTGAATAATTTTTGGTTTGACTGTATATATATATATATATATTAAAAAAATCAAATGAAAACTGAAAATATAAAAATAAAAGCCCATTCAAAATAATAATAAATACTATAATAGTATATAATCAAATCTAAAATATATAGATACAAGATATCTTTTGGCTGTTAATTCAAAGAAGGGTTGTAGCATTTTGTTGACGTTGCCACTTGAAACACATTAAAATGCAGTAAAAATGACCATTTTTAGCAGTAAATGAACCAAATGCAATGGCTCTGTCTTTTATCCAAACTTTTCAGGCAGTCTTCTCAGATCCTGACCTCTACATGAAAATATACTGTCACAGTATGAGCAAAGCACCTAATATCTGGTAAAATGGTCATGCAGCATGCTTGTATTACTACTTAAAGACTCAGAATCACCTGTGAGGGGTGTTTTAACAGGGTAGAGAGCAGGTACTGCTGTAACACCAAATTGAGACTGTGAAGCCCTTGGTCTGGCCTGTGTGTGTGTGTGTGTGTATTTAAATGGAGATAAAGGAGACCTTGAGCTGTCATTGGTGACCTTTAAGCACGTGGGCGTGCGGGAGATAAGAGCAGACCTGCACTGATTAAAAACCTACAGCAGAGACTCAACGACCGCAACTATATCAACACTCTCATTCGCACATCCATCTCACGACACTCGCCAAACTTCTGCAGCGATACCCTGATAACAGATTTAAAGATTCCACACAGGTACTATTTTGTAAGTCATTATTGCTGATGAGCTCGACAAACAATAATTGGGTTAAGGTATTTTTACAATGTTTAACTAGATTCTTCCAAAATAAAATAAGCATCCGTGATGTTAAAGGATTAGTTCGCTTTCAAATTAAAATGACCCCCTACCATCCTAGGTGTATATGAGTCAGTTAAGCTTTTTCCGTAAGTTGAATAGGGAAGGCGTAGGATGTAGTGTAAGCTTTTTGAACTGTGAGAGTTCTACACTTTCTTCGTAAGTTGAATACGGAAGGCGGTCTAAGCTCCACCCCATTTTTGGTTATCCAGGAGTGACGCGTGGCGACATGCTGCCAAGTTGGCGACGGCCGGCTCCACCCACTTTGGGCTTAAAAATGCTCTTCAGACACCTACGGGTGATGTCACAGACACTACGTGCATTGTTTTATACAGTCTATGGAAGAAACAAAATAGGACACTAATATAGTTATCTTTTATAGTTATCGTTCTTAGAGTGAACGGGAATTTAGTCTGGTAAAAACTGTTATGTTTTGATCACTAAATAAAGTAACAACACACGTGATTTGAGGAATTATTCATGTCTGGAGCAAAAGCAAATGCTGCAGGACACACTGAGGTTTGTTCAAATCACTAACCCTATATATAAGCAATACTAGCCATGCCTTAAAAACTGTTAAATAATCATTCATGTTGCTGAAATAATGCAGTTTTTACACATAGCGACAGCTTTGATGCATTAGTCCTGGAATGAAACTCAACCTTATCATTGCTGGAGACACTATAGCTTTCCAGCATGTATAAAATACTAGATGCAGCTTCTTGAACCCTGAGCTCTTTGAACCCCGGCCAACAGTCTCATTCAGTCCATAAGAGCCAAGACTCATTCATCACTGCAACTTTTTCCACAGCTCGATGTGCATTTCCAGACTCATTCTTTATCATTAAAGTCCTCCTCCCAAGCTAATAATGTACTACGATGATCAACAAATCACTCTGGCATCAGTGTGACGAGGAACAAAAGCGGTTGGTTATTGTCAGAAAAAAACAGCTTTCACCTTTTTGACTTTTTGCAGCTGGCAATGCAGCATTTGTAATAGTTTCCCTTGGTCTGAAATCAGCCAAGACTCTTTAGGGGCCGAGATTAGTCTTGATAACCGCTGAACATGAGCTGAGATCAACAAGATGAATGGGACAAACCTTTAGGGCAGGTCGCCGAACTGCGGCCGCTGGGGATCCCGATGGAGGGGTGAGATTTCAGAGCAACACGTTTATATCACAGTCTGTTTTATAAAAGAGCCCAGAGCTACTCATGGCCACAGAGAGATAAAAAGAGAGAAATTTGAAAAAGAGGCAGGGTACAATATTAACACATGATAAGAGCTGAATGCAAGTCAGTCTTTGCTTCTGCAAGTAATCTAGAAGTTAATAGCCATTTTTTTAGACATAATATATATATATATATATATATATATATACACTCTAAAAAATGTTGGGTTAAAAACAACCCAAGTTGGGTTGAAAATGGACAAACCCAGCGGTTGGGTTAAATGTTTGCCCAGCGTGCTGGGTAGTTTTATTTAACTCAACCATTGTTTAAAAATATCTGTATTGCCTGCTTAAAATGAACCCAAATTATGTTGGAAATTAACATTTATTAATATGTTTAATGAATGAAAATGTATTAATACGTTTAATGAATATAATAAACATTTATTGTATTGCTTATTAATAAATGTTCACCTTTTGATTATTATTGTTGCCTCTAGAAATTATGATTATGTCTGATTTTTAATTTCCAACCTATTTTGTGTTCATTTTAAGCCAACCATATTGTAATTTTTAATTGTTGGGTTAAATAAAACTACCCAGCACGTTGGGCAAACATTTCCCACTCGACAAACTTCACGGAAAGGAAACTGGGAAGGCAGAAAGCAACACTGTGTTTTGTTTTTATTGTGACTGGACCCTTTACCGTTTCAAATGATGTCTTACTCTTATCTGTATTTTAAGTTGTTTCCACCATTATAATGAGGCAAAATCATTTGGCATTGTGCAACCACATAACACATTAAAATCCCCTCAGAGCCCCTAAGCAAACCACCCACAACACCCTTGTGCTGGTGAGCTTGGCATGCAATTATAAAAATCTATTGTCAGAGGATCAAAACATTGATGGATGCCTTTGTTTATGCAAGAGGTGGTATTTTATAAAGAGACTGGCTTTAATATAGTTTTTAATAGTTCAGCAGACTGTATTCTGACCTCAAATATAATAGAAAAAAAAGTGTAATAATTCCTTTGTCATAGGAAGAAAAATTATATTGACGCAATCCACAATATAGTTTCATGGCCAGTAAATATTCTCAGTTCAACCGTCATTGGGAGAAGTGTCAAAAAGTTAATATGGGACCCTGGAAGGAGGGCAGCTGACTGTGACATTAAGTTATTAAGCTGATGTTGATGTGGGTATTTTTCTTTGAGCATTCAGTGTGTGTGTGTGTGTGTGTGTGTGTGTGTGTGTGTGTGTGTGTGTGTGTGTGTGTTTGTGTGGTATGACTCACCAAAAGCAATCACCTACTTTTCACCATCAGCTCCTCTCAAACTCGCTGTTTAATAGCCTGCAATGTTTTGCCAGGGGCACCTTTTATACCTCCATTGCTAAAAAAAAATTAAACACAAGGCCGCTCTCCTTCACATTCTCCTTCACATACTCAGCAGAGAAAAATGGCTGCTTTAGAAGCTAATTGCAGTCATAACATCGCTCTATCCATCATATATCTCATCTGCATGAGTCCTAGGAGACAGCTTCCATATTTAACCAGCACAGTTTCTCCACAGAAAGATCATGACCTGAGTGTCTCTGTGACAACCTGTAAATACTGAGCTAAAATCCAGCCTAAACTACCACACTTAAATTTGTATTACTGTTTCTAGTTTATACAATGAGAACAGTTTCCACCAACACTACTAATGGTGCCTAATCAGTAAACACTAGAGCTTATGCAGTTAAAATTTCAATTCGTTGCAAGGACAGTTGCAAGGACAGACAGCAAAAACCAAAAAGTGCCTTGATTATTGTTCAATGATTTTATGCCGAAACCTCATTGAAAATACAACGACTTGTTCTTTCTCAGAAGAGCTCATTAGCTTAGGAATCAGGGTTGTGCACCATTCAGAATTCAAATGAGTCTTTTAAATTCAATCCATGAATTATATTTTTTTTCTACCGAGGTAGCAAATTGCATGTGTTTTGGGACATATGTGCAAAAGAATAAGAACAATTTGCACAATAAGTAAATGCACATGGCTTGCTGAACAAAACTGATGAGTTGGTTCTCAGTGAAACTGTCATATTTTCACAACTTCTAAACATTCATTGTGATCCATCAAAATGATCCATTCAGTTACAGTTTTTTTTTTTATTATTTGCTTTGGTACTATTTTCACAAGTAAGGTATACATTTTCAAAACTCAGTACTAATATCACAACAGATCATCAAAAGTGCACTTTTTTCAAACATTTCAGCATATTTTCAATAGTTTTAGTACAATACACAAAATCACAAAGTATCCTTTTCACTACAAAAAATAAGTGTTTCATCTATATAAATGTTTCATTCACAGTAACTGCCTCTCACAATGCTATTACTATCAAACTTTTCATTTGCATCTCTTTTCGTTCAGTTTAATACATCTGTCTATTATTTAATCCAAATGAATCATTTGGTACACCTATAGATTTCTATAGATATTGATTCTATAGGCATATTTTTTATAGAAATTATTTGCAATTTTCGATATAGATGATCAAATGTAATGTAATGTAATGTGTGTGTGTGTGTGTGTGTGTGTGTGTGTGTGTGTGTGTGTGAGAGAGAGAGAGAGAGAGAGAGAGAGAGAGAAGAAGAAGAAGAGAGACAGACAGACATTGTTTTACATTATAGTATGCCATGTGATACTGTAAACTGTAAAAGGCATTACCATGGTAGAGATTACCACATTATTGTAACTCATCCTTCATCTGTAAAGATGAAGTAACTACAGTAATGTAACTACAGTAAAGATTCATTCATATGGTTCACTGAGAACATTTACTGTATTCTAGCACAAAACATCATGACTGTGTCATACTTCACACCTTTTGATAACACACTGAATAGATACCATTAGAAAACAATATGGAATTTATGTTAATTATGTAATTTAGGTAATGTAAGTGTATTTTCTGAGGTGGCATCTGTAACCTGGGTAAATATTTCAGCAACAAGTGTGATTTGAAATATGTATCTTGCATTGTTTGCTATTGAATGAACTGATTGTTAAAAGTACTAAACTGAAAGAAGATCATACTTTTGTGTTTCAGTGATTAAACCAAATGTTCTCATTACATATCACAATGATCTTGTGTTTGAAACAGTGATTATATAAAATGAAAATATATACAGAATGAAAGCATGAGATTAGGTTTTGAAAGAATGACTAGCTGTGTTACAAGTGTGATCAGTTTTGTACTAAGAGTTTTAAAAAATGTACACCTTACTTGTGAAAATAGTACCAAAGCGAATAAAAAAAACTGTAATAGACAGACGGTAGAACAACAGATAGAACAATAGACAGACAGACAGATAGATATATAGATAGGTATGTAGATAGATAGATAGATAGATAGATATACAGGTGTTGGTCATATAATTAGAATATAATCAAAAAGTTGATTTATTTCACTAATTCCATTCAAAAAGTGAAACTTGTATATTATATTTATTCATTACACACAGACTGATATATTTCAAATGTTTATTTCTTTTAATTTTGATGATTATAACTGACAACTAAGGAAAATCCCAAATTCCGTATCCCAGAAAATTTGAATATTACTTAAGACCAATACAAAGAAAGGATTTTTAGAAATCTTGGCCAACTGAAAAGTATGAACATAAAAAATATGAGCATATACAGCACTCAATACTTAGTTGGGGCTCCTTTTGCCTGAATTACTGCAACAATGCGGCGTGGCATGGAGTCGATCAGTCTGTGGCACTGCTCAGGTGTTATAAGAGCCCAGGTTGCTCTGATAGTGGCCTTCAGCTCTTCTGCATTGTTGGGTCTGGCATATCGCATCTTCCTCTTCACAATTAAGGTCAGGTGAGTTTGCTGGCCAATTAAGAACAGGGATACCATGGTCCTTAAACCAGGTACTGGTAGCTTTGGCACTGTGTGCAGGTGCCAAGTCCTGTTGGAAAATGTAATCTGCGAATGCAACAGCTGAAACCCATGTCTTGCATACGTCTGTGCGTAGTGGTTCTTGAAGCACTGACTCCACATTTTTTAATGGTTTTTTTTTTTTCACAATCCTCTCCAGGGTGCGGTTATCCCTATTGCTTGTACACTTTTTTCTACCACATCTTTTCCTTCCCTTTGCCTCTCTATTAATGTGCTTGGACACAGAGCTCTGTGAACAGCCAGCCTCTTTTGCAATGACCTTTTGTGTCTTGCCCTCCTTGTGCAAGTTGTCAATGGTCGTCTTTTGGACAACTGTCAAGTCAGCAGTCTGATTGTGTAGCCTGCAGAACTAGACTGAGAGACCATTGAAAGGCCTTTGCAGTTAATTAGCTGATTAGAGTGTGGCACCAGGTGTCTTCAATATTGAACCTTTTCACAATATTCTAATTTTCTGAGATACTGAATTTGGGATTTTCCTTAGTTGTCAGTTATAATCATCAAAATTAAAAGAAATAAACATTTGAAATATATCAGTCTGTGTGTAATGAATAAATATAATATACAAGTTTCACTTTTTGAATGGAATTAGTGAAAATATCAACCTTTTGATGATATTCCAATTATATGACCAGCACCTGTATAGATAGATTCGGGTTTTTTTCATGGAACATTCATCTGAAGCTCATGATCGGTCCATGACTGTGGCATCTGGTTTCATTTCTGGTGTTTAATGGCAAATAAAGCTGTGGCGAGAAACCTACAGGCACGCAGCAGTTCCACAGCTCTGACACCACAATCTATCAGCCGCCCCGAGAGACAATGATGAAACCAGAGGCAACATCTCACCGACAAAGAAAGGTCTTTGCAGCACACCAGAAAATCCAGATCACCACAGAATGTAACATCCACTAGAATTAATACTAAAAACACACCTCTCCTTGCAACTTTCGTAATGTTAATTATCAAATTAATTTCCAATATCCTGCTTTTGAAGCAATCATTATGATATATTTGTGCATATCGGTGTGATGATTTGCAATTATCATGCATGCTTAAACGCATTTCAAACCGAATCAGCCACAATGGAGAAAGATCTTCCTGCTCATGCTCATGACAAATGGCTGTAAGAGGAATTGTGTGGAAAACCTTTATATGGAGATGATTTGGGCATGTATTATATTAATTACTAACCGCAGGCTCGCGCTCCATCATTTAAGACAATCCAGATCAACATTAGAATGAGGGTACGATTTTTTTTTCTGTGCATAATATAAATTTAGAGTGATTGTGATTGCACATTTCTCTCATTTCTCTCATTCAAACCAATAAAACGGAGCTCAAAATATTGCAGTCACCATAAGTAAGTTATTATGATTAAATCTAGGTTAATATTTAGTGCCGGTCATTATCAATAATTCAAGCCACACATCATTGTTTCTGCAGGGAGGCTGCAGAAATGCCTCGAGGCAGCAAGATCAGTGCAAGAATCATTGCTGTTGCCATTTGGAACGAGTAACAATACAGTAAGATCCTGGACCTAAATCATAACATCATTACAGCATGTCTTCTCTTTGATGTAGCAGAGCTGTGAATCCTCTTCCCTTTTCCTTGAGATTCAAACGGTTATTTCTGCTTATCCTTTCTTTGTGTAGACACTGCGTTACATAACAAGCCTATGAAGGCTTTGCATGATGACGCTGGCACTATCTACACAGCTACGACCCCCACCACATGTCTGCTTCTACCCCTGATACTCAAGCTATAGAGTCTGGATCATCCTCCACATGCAGGTCCTGTAGAACACAGCTGCCCTCTACAGTCCTCACACATTACACTGATGAAGATGAGCACTTCTGAATATAAGAATACTGGAATAAGACTACAGGTGCTGCATCCAAATTTGCAAGACGTATATTACACACTACAACCAGATGGGGTTCATCTCGCAAATACATGTCCAGATCAGGTTTTACCACTCTTAGACCACCATTAGATGTTGTTTTAGCAATGATATAATGATCATATATAATTATTTCCCAGTCTCTTTATTAGAATATAACCAGAAAATACTTTTGTATGCAATATTAAAAAACAGAAGAAGAAGAAAAAAAAAATGCTTTTATAGGCTAAAGTGGCAAGTATTTAGTGACCTCCCCTTACACTTGAGCAATAGCAGGAATCTGGCTCTCTTAAACCGAATGGAAAAGGCCAAGAAAACTTTCAAAAAGGTTTCTTCTTTGAGAAAATGGAAGTGGCAAGAGGTCACACTAAATACTGATTTTTGCTTAAAGAAACAATTTTGTTCATTTTTTTTACATTTTGTGTACATATTTCCTGTATTTTCTGTTTGTATCATAATAAAGAGACTGAAACATAAATATGAACGGTCATTAAAACATTGCTAAAACAACAAAGCTGGTGGTGGCCTTCTGCACAGTACTGTATATATATATATATATATATATATATATACACACACACACACACAAATTGAATGCATAAAGAATTTGTCCCCCCAAAAATAATAAATAGTAATTCCCATTATTCTACCAGTTTTACAAATGTACAAAAATGCTAATTTTATTTTTTTTAAATGAAATTACTGCCATGATGCACAAATAATTTAAATAAACATATAAATATGCAAATCAAATAAATAAAAATATGATTTTTTACGTTCAAATAATTACTTTTTTTTGCATTATGGTAATGAGCATTTGTGGGCTGAAATGTGTTAATTTCAGAATGCAAAAAATCTTAATTGTCATAAAAAATGCCTTCATTTTATTTACGCAAAATATTATTTATTTGTTTTTGGGTTTTTTTTTTTTAAATACAGGTACTGATACTTTTTCTTTAAATAAAAATGATGACTGAGAACCATAACAAACTTCTCCACAGCACAAGGGGTTATAGGTAACATTATTAGCCCCGAAAATCATTAACAAACACACAGTGAAGTATCAGGCAGACATAAGAAAAAATGCATTATCTTTATAACTGGTGTGCAATCTAGTGGTGCAGTAATGTAATTACATCTTTTTAAATTGCACTGCAGGTTTCATTTATCCTTTAACAGATTTTGTTTATGAGGAATATAATTCAGTCAACACTGATATGACCGTGAGGAAAGACCTGTCAAGATGTTGATAAGCAACATTTATCTCAAGAAGACTAGATGAGATTAAAATTAATGTGAAGAAATGCACTCATTTAATAACATTACAGCACAGACGAGTGATCTGACAGCAATATCAATAACTACCGGACGTATAGTGTTCATGTGCAGACGCAAACTTCTGTCTGTGTGTCTCTGTATACGGGAGATCCAAACCAATTCATTGAACTGTTCTTTCAGGAAAAGGGTAATTCAGTTATTATTTGATGACTTGAACGCTAAAACAAAAACGACTGCAGTCAAAAAAAAATCTAATCATAAATAATTATAGAAAGCAAGATATTATGAGGTTAAGATGTGATTGAAGGAGCAAATATGTTTGATTTATGGGTAGAGAAAATATGTTTATACACACACACAAACAGGCAATAAACATATTGTAAATATACATTCATATAGTAGTATACAGGTATATCAGTTTATTTTAGGCTCATTAGGACTGTTTTCACTTCATATTGAACAACTTAAAGCATTAACAGAGAGAAACTGGACCTTTACAAACAGAAGAAGAGAGGGATAGAGGATTGACATTCCACATCAAGTGAATCCTGACCTTCTGTAAATCCCATAGAGCCACTGAGCTCGTGATCAACACGTTATTACCTGACGGCGGCTGGTGGGACTGCGAGACTGACTGTTTACACAGACAGACAAACAATAGACTAATAGACACGAAAAACCTGTGCCACCAGACCACCATTATGCTAAAATAGCGAGAACGGTTCCACGTCTGTCTCGCCAGCGACGGATTGAATGGAAACAAACAGACCGACGTGCCATTATGAAGAAAGGACGGAAGCATTATGCAAATTAAACCAGGCTGAGCGGCCAATGACAACAATGGAGACAAACACAACATCAGCTAAAACAATAGAAGCTGCTCTGGCTGCATTTACCGGAGGATATTTTACTATGATATTGTGTTATAACATGGAAAATGAGAACTAGTGTGATCTGAAAATTGGACAAAATATCATTATTGTCATTGCGCAGATAAAATCTGCAGGATGGATCTTCAAAAACTATTAATTTAACTGTTTACAGATGGGAATATTTATTGTGCATAGTAATACTATATGTGGATATGATAACGACATGTTGTTTTCGTGCATTTTTAGTGCACAAAAACAAGGGTTGCATTGCCAGAGCTTCGGTTCCCATGCGCAAGATACAAAGTCCTCCTTTACTTTTGCCAAAACTACAAAATAAACATAAGCCGGCATAGTACAAAGTGACACACCTTCCCAAACAACTTTTCAAACACTGTGCATGGGCTGTTCTTGATGACTGAGCACTCTTTGTCTTTGTGCAAATGATCACTAACTGGAGATGAATTTGTCCATCGTGGTGGGCTTCCAGTAGACGCTCACTGCGGAGCAGCCAAAACTCCCACGCTGCACGTCTGCGATGGATGACACAGATATTGTGCACCAATGTAATATGTACTGCGTTATTACTGACATGGTTAAAAGCGGCTTATGGCGCTAGTTCTGTCTGGTGTGTAGACTACGCCAAATATAGCAAAAATTGCATGACGAAATACTGTATTTGGCACTTTGGATACTATTCCTGGCTGCTTGATAGAAAATAGTAAGTGTAATTAGTCATAAAACTAATCCACACATTTGTGCAGCAGCAACAGTCATGCCCAGACTTATGATTTTCACCTGGTGAATGATAAAACAATCCAAAAACAACACCCTGTCAACCATCAAGAACAATCTAGCATCATGTACTGTAGTAACCACACAAAACACCACTCACAACAACCAAACCTACAGTCCTTTTTTAGCATTTACAACCATAAAGACAAAAACACCTAATATTCTAAGAGGGTTACACATCATGAAAATGCAGAAATGAACAAAAGCATGTCATCTTATAAGTATTACACCAAAGAAGAGTCTAAAAATCAATAGAACTGTTAGAGTTCTTTGACCGTTAAATGTCAGATACTTGGCGTGCTTATCTTATTGCTTTTTTTCCCCCATTAGGTATTTTTGTAATCATCATAAATTAGTGTCATTTGAAAGCTTAAGCACTTAAAATTCATCCTGTGTTATGAAACTGGACATTGCATTACCACTGAAACAGTACCTTTTAGCGGGCTCAATTTTTGTCATATCAGCTTCAAATTTGGAACACAACTTGGTTAGGCTTATATGGCTTTTTATATGGAGTCCAATTTGTTTTGTAAAACGTCTCGGTTACGACTGTAACCTTAGTTCCCTGAAGAGATGTGTTAGTTCCTCCTCAGTGTGGAGATCCGGAAAAAACGGGAGACCCCGACGCGGAGGCTGTGCTCGCGAGCGTTCATCAAGTTTACTTTTGGGACGAACGTCCTGCCTCTCTGCTGGCCACTCGATGTTCAACTTGGACACAGCACGAGTTATAACCTCCACCAGCTCCTCGTAGGCGGGAGAATGGGATGGCGAGTCCTCACTCTCTGCTACATCGGTGCTCTCCACATCCAACTCCTCAGAGCTGGACACGTTGAGCACCGGTGCTTCTCCCAATGTGGAAGGAACTGCAAACACTGGGAAAAAGCACTGGACCTGTCAGGTGAGGGCTGAGATAGGGCGGGGCCCGTCTCAAACCCCTCTGACAAGTCCATATGCGATCCCCAAGACTTGGATCGACGCTGTGCCTCAGCAACAGCGGGACCCGAACCCTGGGGAACGCGAGCCTGAGCGCTTTCATCAAACAGCGCCAGGCGGGAGCGGAGCGTTCGTAACGGTAGAAGATCACAATGCTCACAGCCAGCACCCTCGAGTGCTGACCGGGCATGCTCCGCTCCCAAACAAGCAACACAAAGATCGTGTGTATCCCCACCCGTGATGTAACGTGGGCAGGGATGGACGCACGATCTAAATTGCTTTTCCGCCATGATAATATATATATATATATATATATTGAGTGACAAACAACACCAAATAAGACACACGAGATCACACAAAGCACAACTGAAGACACAGAAGCTAGCGTTGCTTTGTTTGAGTGTGCTTTATAGCTTCCTGGCCGTGATGTCACCCGCTTCTGACGTCTCGTCACACCATTGGACGGATTTCACACGTGCTTCATCACACGTTGCGTTCCCAAAGCGTCAATTTCTCGACGCAACGCGAGTTCCCTTGAAAGGGAACATATATTTTGCATAAAATAAAAAGTATTTAGTTCAGTACATTTGCTGTACAGTAAACAAACTTATATAACTTTTTACACTTTCATTTTTTGAAGTGCTTTCACTTTTGCAATAATCTGATAAATGCCTTGTATAAAAAGATTTCTGAATTGCAAAGCATGAATTAAAGCCATTTAAGTTCATATCTATGACAGATAAAAAAAATAAGGTATTTTCTTTGAAAATTTACATATATGAATGTAAAATATAGCAAGGAATTGTAATAAAATATTTATAAATTTGGTCCCACTTTATATTAGGTGGCCTTAATGTACTTACATTAAAGTACAATGCACTTATTGTGTTCATATTGTATTGCAAAACACATTTACTGCTATTGAGGAGGGATACGGGTAAGGTTAGAGACAGGTTTGGTGGTATGGGTATGTTTAAGGGATGGGTCAACAGTGTAATTATAAATGTAATTACAGAAATTAATTACAGATGTAATTTCATGCAGGTTATTCTTAAAATATAAGTCAAATGTAAAAACATGCTTGTACACAATAAGTGCATTGTATCAAACTATTAACTTAAATGTAAGTACATAAGAGTTAAGGCCACGTAATATAAACTGGGACCATAAATCTAATAATCAAACAGTCGCAAATGCAAACTTCTGGCTAATGCAGAAGAAAAAAAACATGATGACAAAATGAGCAGCTGGGTGAAATACTGTTATTAAACTTAGTTTATGTGTAACAGTTGTGACAATTTTTAAAAAGAAACTTCAACAGCTTAAAAAGATTTGAGTTCTATTAAGAATAGAGTGGGTTCAGGAAGTAAAAACATTTTCTCCATTAAGGAAACTGATTTTGAACGATAACTTATAAACCTTTAAAGACAGACCTACTGTGAGCTACGAGGTTGTTGATTGATGGTATTCGCTTCTGTTGAAGCCGTCAGTCCGCATTATTTCAACGTATTTTTTAAAATAATCGTGTTTAACAGTAGGATTCGTGGTGAAAATCTAATGCTGTACAGAAAATTACACCAATCAGAGAGTCGAAAAAGCAACATGCTGCAAAAGAGCTCTTTAGCTCCTACATTTTCAATGAACAGATTAGAGTAAAAAAAACAAACTAGCATTGCGCCAGTGACTTCTGCACCACAGACATCACCACTGACCTCAGAAAATGTAAAAATATAGTTACTACTGTTTACTTTTGTTCTTTTTTATCTTGACTATTGTAATATATTGACTGGCCTACCACTAGAAAGAATCTACTACGAGAAAGGGTCACACTGAATCAGATATTTAATCATTTAAACATGAATTTCCAGGACGTCTTAATCACCCTATTAGCTTCATACAGCGGTCAGAGTCGGGCTAGATCTTACAGACTGTCTGGAGACCTTCAAGGTCAGGCGAACCTCTGTCTGGGTGGCATCTTACTGTCTCCTCAGATCGATAAAAACAACATCAGCAATAAAATACCAGTGATGCTTCATCCTTGTAAAGGGCTTTCTCACCAAACATCCATGTGATACTCATGTACGTGGATTGCCTACAAAAATCTTCATTTAGGGCCGCAGGAGGTACTGTAACAGAGCAGCATTATAACATTATTTGATAGCGCGTGCATGTGAGCAGTCATTGTCATTTTACTATTATCATTTCAACCCCTCACGTTCAGCTCTCCCTTCGCGCACACCAATCACCGCACAAAGAGGCTGCAGTTGTCATGGAAACGTTGTGGCGACTTGAACCGGAGACAAGAGCTCCAAGGCTGTACCGTCTCTAGGCGACTACAGGTGCGCATCTCCATTTCTATGGATGGAAACCCCAAAGATGATTGACGTACACCTCTGTTGCGACTTCAATAAATGGATTCCACACCTGGTAGTGAAGTCAGAATCAGAAGAGATGTCTCAAGCTTTATAGTGAGCAACCTAGTGCACCTTCTAAGGGAGCATCCTAACTAGACTGTTCCTCATAAGTGACTAAACATTCTACATGAGCAGTGTTTTACTGTATATCATTACATCATTAAATAACTATCTTTTGGAATGGCCTCTGCATCAAAAGCTATATTTAGTTAGTAATTCTTAACTTACAAAATTGACCGATAACCGATAATTCTTTATATTTGAAAGCCGATAACCAATATATAGGCCGAAAAATCGAAATCAGTATTTCTATATCATTTTTGAGAGCCTGATTACAAAAACAAAAGTCTCACAATTAAAAGCCATGTCCGAAGCACACAATTATAATGTTCTCATTATAATTTTATGTAGTCTATATGTAAGACTTGCGTTGCACATGTTGCACGTAACTGTATTTTCCTTCTTGAAGTGATTTCAATCATATTTCATGCAATTCAAAACCATAATGGTGGACAGTGTGCATCTGAAGTGTCTCAGCGGAAGGAAATAATGCATTATTTATCGGCTTTAATATATTTATCGGTAAAATTTGCTTATCAGGTCAATAACGATAACATTAAAAATGAACATATATCGGCCGGTACCGATATGGTGGCCGATATATCGTGCATCCCTACTTAGAATTGTTTTATTATTCATTTGTAATTATTTTAAAAAGTACTTATTAAAAATGCACCTATGAATCAGGTATTCAAAGTCTGTAAATGTATTAATAATAAAAAAATCATCACGAAATCGCCCGTATAGGGCACAGCCATTTGTAGTGGTGTCCGAAACTATAGTGGACATTATCGAGTGCACTCTTTCAATCCCACAATGCACTGCAATAATGAGTGTACAGCCGATGTACACTCAAAAGCTAGAGAATACCCATAATGCACTGTGAGATTTGCACGCCAGACGAACTTCAGCGTCTGACCAGGAGATGGTGAGTGCAGCTGAATCATCCACATCTACAGTGTAATATCATACAGGTATAAATTCCTTTTTAATTGATGACTAAATTGTTTGATTAAGGTTTATACAGTTTCCATGACAGAGTTCAAGATAAATCTTTTCATTACTACTGGAGCTGCCAGTTTGCTAACTTTCAAATGATTATTAAACAGCAAGGCGCACAAACTATGCAAAAAGCGGTGATTCGCTCACTCATTTTCATCCACTCCTTCAAGTGAACTACATTAGTGGACTAATGTAGGGAATAGTGAATAAGGGTACAGGGGGGCGATTTCGGACACAGCCATAGATCGTTTTAGAATTGGAACGTGATTCCCACAATCTGAACGTGATGTGCTGGGTGGATGATTATGATTTAACTTTTTTAACTTTAGTTAGTGTGTAATGTTGCTGTTTGAGCATAAACAACATCTGCAAAGTTACGACGCTCAAAGTTAAATGCAAAGGGAGATATTTACTTTTACAGAAATCGCTGTTTAAGGACTACAACAAACGGCTGGTAGGGACTACAACGAGCTTCTTCCCAGGTTGCTGACATCACTAACTCTAAAATTTATATAAACCCCGCCCCCAAGAACACACAACAAACGGGGTGAGGCCATGATGGGCTGCTTTAGAGAAGAGGAAGAGTTGTTGTAGTAGAGTGTTGTTGACATGCCGCCATTTTACGCCAGACTGCTTCACAAACGAGGGTCAATTCAACGCTGGATTTGCACAAAAGATTAACATGACGACACATGCTAGAAACGTCCAGTTTCATTCTAAAAGTTCCTGAGTCTCTCCATCAGTGTCGACTCTGGTTTGAACAATGTAAGGCTGAACACCGTTACTGACAATCCTCATTTTGGCTGCGTGAGATTCTCCAGCTTTGTTGTTGTCGAGCAACCGAAGCGCGAGCTGTTAAAGCTTCGCCCTCTTCTGGAAAGGGGGCCGGGAGCAGCAGCTCATTTGCATTTAAAGGGACACACACGAAAACGGTGTGTTTTTGCTCACACCCAAATAGGGGCGAATTTGACAAGCTATAATAAATGATCTGTGGGGTATTTTGAGCTGAAACTTCACAGACACAGACTTATATTACATCTTGCGAAAGTGGCATTATAGGCCCCCTTTAAATGCTGTCTAGGTAGGCAGCTCACTAGGTTTTAAAGCAGAGCTTCCCATCGTGCTACTATTCAGAGCAATGTGGGACAAGAAGGCGGGCATTCATAACAAAACTTCACTGAACATTTGGAGTTTATTCAAATTATGGCACTGCATATTGCTCCAAAGGAGTTTTAAAAAAAAATATTACCTTATAACCCTTATTTAGCAAGCAAACTTTGGCAAGAAACACCAATACTAGTCCTTCTGGCACACCTAGTATTTAGTGGGTCACTTTCTATTTCTGTCATGTCACATTAAAAATTCCCATCCACAGTGAAATCTCACTACTTCAAAATCCGCTCCAAAAAACTAACATCAAATATGTTCTGATGCATCGCACTGCGTTTTCACTTTCACAGACAATTTACTTGTTGTAATATTAAAGTGATCTGTCCATCAAATGAGATAATTGCTTAATATTGGGGAAAAAAGCAAAACTCGTCACAGAAAACATCAAGAGGCTAATGAATACAGCCGAATAATACCGCCTGACTTGTATTTAATAGACCTCCTGTATGTCATACAGCCTAGTGTGCCTAAAACACATTTCGCCTCATTAAATATTCAAAGGCTTCATCAAGTATAATAGACTGTCAGAAGTACCATTATGTGAAGACAACCGTGCCCACTTAAGGCTAACGGACATGGCAAGACAGGGTAACCATTTCAATAAGCTTCTGAAGTGCAGTGAAAAGCATCTACATGCATCGTCATACTGCATCTTTTCTTTTATCACTAGGAGCATTACACAAAAACGCCCTCTCTGTTATGCTCAAGTCAGATTTGGCATTGCAGTACTGATGAAGAGATGTGAAAATGAGCAGATTCT
Source organism: Elopichthys bambusa (assembly GCA_037101425.1). NCBI lineage: Eukaryota > Metazoa > Chordata > Actinopteri > Cypriniformes > Xenocyprididae > Elopichthys > Elopichthys bambusa. The sequence goes on along the minus strand of CM074440.1, from coordinate 2,361,575 downwards.
CTTTCCTGAGGGGTCAAATCTCAAAGTTTACACAATATATGTCAGTTTGAGCTTAGGGAAGGAAAATGTACACTTGCACTGGACATACAAAAAGCTTCATATCTGCTGTAGACAAATAAAACCCAATGGTTCAGTGCATTTAATGCCATATATCCTGAAGAACTGCTACAGTACATCAATGGCATATGGAATTAATGCATATATAATCAATATAGTCTATATATATATGAGATATAGACTATATTATCATATGAAATACATAATTTATTTAATATATAAAACAATATAGTCTAGTCTATGAGCTATATATGCACTCGACATAAAATAAAAAATGCATGCCCTAGACAAACAAAATGGTTTCTTAGATTTAAAGTTTTTTTAAAATCTAGGGGCAATTTCATGTAAAATCTGATACTTGGGTATTTAATCTAAAAACAAAATTTCCTCGATAATGTATGACATATGAATCAGTGTACTTTATATGAAATATATATATATATATATATATATATATATATGTGTGTGTGTGTGTGTGTGTGTGTATCCAAGAGATCATAAGATGTTATATGGATTTGTAACTATATTCTATATGAAATTGTACACTTCTATTCATGTTATCAAATTATAATATGTTCATATTGTAACCTATATATGAAACAATACATTAATTGTGATATAAAATAATATTAATAAATGCTGATCTATATTAGCATGCACTGGACATTATAAAAGCATTAAGTATGATGTTGACAATTAAAACTAAAATGTTTAGTGCATTTAATGCCATACCGAACCACTGGGTTACAGATATTAAAAATGTCTTATGTAAAATCTGATAAGTTTATATGGATTGTTCTTAATATTTAAAAATATATATATATATATCATCTGAACCAATATAATCTAGACTGTATTGAAGATCGTCCATCAAATAGTCACAGTCTCATTTGATGGTTGAGGGTGGCGTGTTGAATATTAATTTCCCAGTCTCTCATATTTCCAGCTGTTGGCTGAGTTTATCCTTCACAGGTGTCAGAACGTCATAAACATCTCTCACCTCTCCCGGAGCCTTCAGCAGCCGCGGCGTCGGACGCGCTCGGTGTCGCCTCGTCGCCCTCGAACAGCTGGTTCACTTCCCCCTGGATGTCACCGGCAGTCACCGTGAACCTCTGGCTCATGCTGTCGCCGGTGGCCTGAAGCGGACAGACGGGGAACGAATGAAGGCGGCTTCGCTCTCTTCACCGGCTCCCGCTGGAGGAATTCGCCGGTGATGCAGATGTGCGCCGGTCCGCAGTGATCAGCCCAGTCTCTGTTAGAGGAGTATGAGGACTAATGTTAACGCAAGAGCATAAACGTGTGTAACGTGTCCAGTTGAGACGTGCGTTTTATTGTTCTTTGATAAAAGACACTGAATGAGTGAGTCGCGAGCGGATCATCAACCGGTGTCTGGACTAACCGAGCATCCGGGTCCTAAAGCCCGCGACCAATTATCAATCAGAAACATTGATCAAGCAATTGAATGATCGAACAGTGTGTAGCTACACAATATGAGCTGAATTTATCAGTAAAACTTTCTACACTAACAAGCATAGTAGGCTATGATATAAACCAGGGGGTTTCAATCTTTTAAATGCATGGACCCCCATCCTAAATTTTTATACTATATATTTTCATGTATAAAGACCCAATAGGCCTGGCCTACTATGAAAAATATTATAAATGTGTAAAATATTCTGTTTCTATTACATTAAGCTACATCATTGTGTATTTTTCCTATTCACTAAACTGTTAGATGTACATATGAGGCTCGATGTTTTCATTTATTTATTTTATCTATTTATTTTAAACAAATGTAGCCTATTAACTAATGGAGGGCCAAACCTGCAAAAACAATAAATAAATAAATACATAAATAAATATATGAAGAAAAAAAAAACATAAATAAATATACACTGTAAAAAATGATTTTATGGTAATTTTTATAAAATTAAGTAAAACTACTCAACTTTTCTGATACTGGTGTTCCCATCATGCACTGGGCCTTGAATAATTAATGAGGTTGCTTTTTCCGCTGTTTTCCAGCTGTTTTTACATTGTTTTATCATTGCTTTTGGGGTTATGTTTAATAACGTGCCATTTTGTGATATTTGCAGTTCATTTTCTACTCAAAATGCCACATTCACACTCAAAAACGATCCATCGAATGTTACTGTCATTGTGTACCAAGTATTGAGGTCTCTGTGTTCAGATACAGAGTTACTTCTAATATATAGAGATATCTACTGTATCGTTTTCTTAGATGTTACTTAGTAAAGAATACACTTTTAAGGCATGGTTTAATTCAGTGTTGTATTGCAAAAGAAACTTCAACTAAGTAGAAATTACTCAACCTTTTACTGGCCAAGTAAAAATTACTTATTTTCTTTGTTAATTTTACTTATCTTAGTTAAGTAGAGTTACTTAATTCCATATTTGAAAAATACTTTAAAAATATGCGTGTGAAAACCTGCGAAAGAAAAATTAAGTAAATTATACTTATTGTTTTTTACAGTGTACAAGGAAATGTGAAAATTAATTGTATTTTTTTCCACATTTATTTGTTTTTTCGTTTATTTATTTATGCATTTATTTATTTCCATATTTATTTATGTATATATGTCTACATTTATTTATTTTATTTATTTATTTTTCGTCCTCCATATTAATTTAGCCTATTATTTATTAATTTAATGCAAATTTCATTTATTTACCTTAATTAATTTAAGTTAATAATTTATTTAGTTTTCTTATTTTTATTTATTTAAATTAAGTTTTTTTATTTTTAAGTTTAGTATTCAGTTTTGTCAAACATTTATTTTATTTAAATCATTTTAATACATTTATTTTAATCAAATGCATTAATTTATTATTTATTTAAACCAAATATTATTTATTTATTTAGTTAGTTAGTTTTTATCAAATATTTATTTTATTATTTAATTCAATTTTAATTATTTTAATAAATGTATTTTAATTAAATGCATTCATTTATTAGTTATTTATTTAAATCATTTTATTTACTTATTTTAATTAATTTTTTATCAAATTTATTTAGTTAAATCTTATTTTTTGCTTATTTATTTATTTTTACATTTTTTACTCTGCAGTAAGAAACCTAAGTTCTATGTTCATTTCTACTGAGACACTAAATTGAAAATGCATTGCATTTCTGCAATGTGATTTTGCTGGAGTCAAACTGAATGGATACCATTGACATCTCTGTGCTTTATGACACCACAGAAGATTAAAGCCTCAGTTTCTGCCCATTGAGTTTCCATTGGCTCACATTAACATGTTAAAACAATTATGGGAAAAAAGAGGCTACTATCAAAAGTATTATTATTATGCAGCAGAACGGGTTAGTAACGCTAGAGGGCGATAACAGCAGAACAGCGCGAATGACCCTTCTCAGAAGAACAGATAAAAGAGGGATAGAATTTCTGCACTCATATATATACATGTCTTTATCTATGTTCATGAAACTATAAACTCCAGATTAAAGTAAGTTAGTAATCTCCGATCTAAACCGAGAATGTCTGATACTGAACACGAGTGGACTTTGAACTGATAAAACCGCTGATACATACTTTTGAGTTTGACACGCGTATCATGTGATCGACAGTGCATGTTCTGTCAGACAGGAACCGACCACTGGTTGAAAATAAAAGGAAAACCAAATTAAACAGTAAGTAGCGAACAGTTCTGTCTATCTTTGCACTTACTATTATGGACAAACGTTTTTTAAGTGCATTTATGCTTGTAGTGTTACCTAAAAGTGAAAATGCTGTTATCATTTACTCACCTGCATGATATTCTTACGCTGCTCTATAGGGAATATACATGTAATACCCATTTTTGTGTGTGTGTACGTACACACACACACACATACACACAAATATATATATATATATATATAGGTCGTTTGAATTAATCACATTAGATTAAGGTCAGATAATTATTTTAAATCTACCTTAAGCCATGTATATCTGTAAAGATTCAAGGTAACCAAAAAAACATAAGTTGTCGTTTCGAATTGTGTTGTTATATTACATATTAAACGCAAGCGTTCATCATTATTCACGGTAACCAATGAGGTAGTTTCTCTCCGCATTTTTGTCCTTATATGGTGTTGCTCCGCCTGTTTTCATGCGAAGTTCCCGCGTGAATCATAATTTGAGTGGACGGAAGCCGATGAGCTCTGGGCTGCGTGATTCTTATTGGGTAGTTCTGTGGTTAAATATTTTTGTGTAAAACTTTATAATTAAAGGGATATTCCAACCAAAAATTAAAATTCTATCATCTGTATTCTCCTTCATGCCACCCTGAAGGTATATGACTTTCTTTCTTCAGATGAATGATTTTTAGTAAAAGAATCCATCTCTGCTAATCCATATAATGCAAATGTACTGGACCTCTAATGTTGACGCTTCAAAAACCACGCAACACGATTGCTGGCGTTTAACTCATGAGTTGGTATTTTTGGTTTTGATTTATTAGTATTTTTCTTACACAACTAATCGTTTTGCTTCAGAAGTCATTGAGGGTCCTTTTACACGATAATGATGTACTAAAAACGCAAAAGTTTTTCCTTTGTGTTTTTCGCATACAGACAACACCTATAGACTGAACATGTAATATGCATGCGCATGAAGTCACCGTTTTCACAAATTCGCGTTTTTGTAGTTTACATGGTATTGTTTTCATAAACTTGCACTTAGAAACCTGTTTTCAAAAGTTTGCTCCCAAAACGCTGTTGTCATGTAAATGAATGGCCAAAACGCATAAAAAGTGTTGTGTAAACGGCCCCTGATTCATCAACTGGGATCGTATGGATTATTGTCATGTTCAGTTTGTGTGGTTTTTGAAACAAAAGAAAACTTTTTATGCATTTACACAACAACGGCGTTTTGGCGGCCTGAAAACACTTTTGAAATCGGGTTTGCTGGCAATTGCTGGTGTTTATGTGAACGTGCAAGTTTTTGAAAATGATACTGTTATCGTCTCCATGTAAACAACAAAAATAAGAAATTTGTGAAAATGATGATATCATGCGCGCGTAATGTTTCTTTACAAAGTAACATCGCCATCTACTGGCCTGGCAGCAGAATACAGCGTTTTTAGTTGTTTTCGTGGTATTTCATATATCAGTGCATTTTCAAATCCTTTTCTGTATTTTAATGATTTCTACTTCTTCCTTTCCATTTCTATTTGAATTGCTCCACCAGTGCACATTGTGATCCGGCAGTATCAGCCCTCTGACCGGGAGGCTGTCGAAAGAATTTTCCGAGAAGGAATAGAGGAGCACATCAATCCTGCATTCATGTACGCCATGACCCGACCTCTGCACATCACTGTTAGCCTGTTCATTTACATCGGCGCTTATGTGATGGGTGGACAGTCAGTGGTTCTGGCCCTGATGTCTGGAGGAGCCTGGATAGGCCTTGTGTACTTCTGCTGCCATGAGTTCTATGCCGGCTACGTCCGGGCGAGAATGAACACGGATATGCAAGATATTCCGGGTTACTACCTCAGCAATCCAGACAACTGCTTCTGGGTTGCCGAAGCTGAGATGAACGGCCGGCCTCAGATTTTGGGAATGGTGGCTGTGGAAGGTAAAAATGACCTGGGAAGCGATGGGGAAAAGTATGGCGAGGTTTACCGAATGATTGTTTCGTCCTCCTGTCGCCGTGCTGGTCTTGGTAAACGGTTGGCTAAAACTGCCGAAGACTTCTGTAGGGAACGCGGCTTCTCAAAGATTGAACTTTCGACCTCTTCTACACAGACAGCAGCCGTGGCGCTGTACTTTAAGCTTGGCTTTAAACTTATCCTGGTTCACACGCGCTCTGAGTCCCTGCAGTGGATAGTCTGGATGACTAGAGCCACAATTCTGACCATGGAGAAGAACATCTGATCATTAACTTTTCATCTAAAGGCTGAAAATTACTTTTTTAGTTCTGATTTATGCATGTTTTTCTTTAATAATCATAGCTGCTTAGTTATAATGCACTTTTTTACACAAGTTTTATAGCACTGTTTCATAACATACAAAAGTAATTAAAATATGATTAAATATTTTTCACTTTTGAATTTGATTCCTTATTTATTTCTTGCTTGCAATACATATCTGTGCATTATTACTAATTTCATCATATCAAATTATTTCTGTGCATTACACGTGTACATTTCATTACGTTTAGAGTGAAGCTGATTTGTTCAGCATACTGAATTGACACCGAAAATACATCATCAATGTATACATCAGAAATACACGTCCTGTACAGACATACATGTGATTTACATTGGAAATAAATGGACATACAAATACAAAAGTTATCCATTGTAAAATGACACTAAAAACGCCAATGTGGTTGGGACTAGAAGGGATACAGTTACAGCCAGATTATCCTATCATATCACGCTGAACAACAATTAATTACTATATTTGCATTATTGTAAGGACAGGTTTATGGTTGGGATAGGTGTAAACGTTAATAAACGCAATCTGAAAGTAGCAAATTTAAAGGGGTGGTTGATTATGATTTCATTTTTTTTTTACTTTTTTAATGTTGCTGTTTGAGCATAAACAACATCTGAAAAGTTAAGACAATCAAAGTTCAATGCAAATGGAGATATTTTCTTTTAAAGAATTCTGTGTTTAAGGATGACAACAGGGACTACAACAAGCTTATTTCCGGGTAAGTGACATCACTAACCCTAAAATTTACATAAACCCCGCCTCCAAGATCATGCAACAAGGGGTGAGGCCATGTTGGGCTGCTTTAGAGAAGAGGAAGAGTTGTTGTAGTCGAGTGTTGTTGACATGCCGCCATTTTACGCCAGACTGCTTCACAAACGAGGGTCAATTCAACACTGGATTTGCACAAAAGATTAACATGACGACACATGCTAGTCGATGAGTTGAATCAACTCCACAGCAACTACATAAATTTATCCACTAACCATTCACAAACGTCTAAAAGTTGTAACTTCTTCCTGAGTCTCTCCATCAGTGTCGACTCCGGTTTGAACAATGTAAGGCTGAACACCGTTACTGACAATCCTCATTTTGGCTGCGTGAGATTCTCCAGCTTTGTTGTTGTTGAGCAACCGAAGCACGAGCTGTTAAAGCTCCGCCCTCTTCTGGAAAGGGGGTCGGGAGCAGCAGCTCATTTGCATTTAAAGGGACACACAAAAAAACGGTGTGTTTTTGCTCACACCCAAATAGAGGCAAATTTGACAACCTATAATGATCTGTGGGGTATTTTGAGATGAAACTTCACAGAAACATTCTGGGCACACCTGAGATTTATATTACATCTTGTAAAAGGGGCATTATAGGTCCCCTTTAATTTATTGTTATTTTTTGGTGAGATTTTGCGTCACTTCCGGACATATCCCTTCACGCCTCCCTCAACAATCACCAAGTATGATTTGAAATATCCAGGTAAGAAGACATTTATCAAAACTTCCTGGAGCTCATTCTGAACCTGTTTTACCTGTGAACCGCTACTTATAGGGTGATTACAATTAAGGTAGTGTGCTTTGGCAAAAGTAATGCTACAATAAACACAAACAAGGGGTGGGGAACGTTGATCCTGGAGGGCCATTGTCCTGCAGAGTTTAGCTCCAACCCAGAAAAAAACACTCACCTGCCTGTAGCTTTAGTAATCCTGAAGACCTTGATTAGCTTCAGGTGTGTTTAATTAGGGTTGGAGCTAAACTCTGCAGGACAATGGCCCTCCAGGATCAACGTTCCCCACTCCTGACTTAAAGTGATAAAAAATAAAAAAATCTCTACTGCTGTACTACTTCTAAACAGACACAAGAGGGAGGCAGCAACCTTAGAATGTTCATTCTTGCTCTATTGGATAAAAGTCCTCAGGTGAATCAGATAGATATTTTCTATCCAAACTGCATGCAAGATCATTTGGTACTTGGCAGGAGGTTGGCAGATGTGTAATGCATTTACTGGGTTTACTTGTCATTTTGTGAAATATATTACAACTCTCAGTTTTGAATACAATATAAGCAATTTTTTTTTTTTTTTTACTATTTAATATTTTGTTCCCTTAGAATATTTTGTCACATTCCCACAATGGTGTCCAGAGCATGTTGCATCAGAAAAAAAAAATCACAGTAACTTCCATTTTTTACAATCTCACAGTGATTATGGTTTAGAAAATCTGTCAGGAAGTAATGGGAAATATTACAGGAAATATACAACAGTTTTGAATTGTCCTTCTACTAGATGTGGTAATTGCTGACTCATAGATTAAACTTCACATACCTTGGAGTAAGTGAATGACCTTTTAAAGATTACAAAAACTTCCACATTGCTGTTGTACAGTAAAGCCGTGTGAATGATAAGGAGAAAGCTGATAATACATAGATATAAAGCATGGATATAGGTTGGTTTGTGTGTAGGGTTTCTACAGGTTAAACCAATTTCATTCATTCCATCTGTGTGTAAACATTTATGCTTTCCTGGTTCCTTTTATGATATTTTTTTAAAATGATTTGTAAAGAAGTCTCTTCTGCTCACCAATGCTGCATTTATTTGATCATAAATAAAGGAAAAAAAATGTAAAATTGTGAAATATTATTACAAGTTAAAGGCAAAAATCAGCAACTTTAACCAGGACACGGACCGTGTCATTTCGTCGCCTGTGAATGACGTCATATCCGTGTTACCCTCGATTTCCAGTAGAAACCATGGAATCACCAAAGACATTTTAATATATTATGTTTTATTAGACAGGTGAGCATCTGTTTGGATACATTTATCAACAAAAAACGAATCTTTGTTGTGTGAATCGCTTATTTTCTTGATTTACCACTAGTGCCATGTTTTTACCATGCCTCCAGAGGTGTAAAGTCCAGGTTCAGAAAGTAAAAGTCCTCCTCAGTATTTTGTTCTAATCACCTGGATTTGCTAATTAGCACAGTTTTTCAACCAGGAGGTAGAACTAATTAGTGAAATGAGTTCATGCATGGGTGGAATAAACATATAGCAGGACTTTTACTTTCTGACCTCTGAACTTTACACCTCTGCATACCTCAGAGACAACACTATTTTGTCAAGTGGCTAACATAGCATAATCAGAGAGGGCTTTTTCCATCATACAATATATTTTTGTATTAATTGCATGTCATTTAGCAACACAAGTCATTCAGTGACGTTGTAATATCGATCTAGATTACAGCAAAGTGCAACAAGCCTCTTAAAGCAGCCACCGAGCGAACGCACAGAGTAATGTTTGACTTTCAACAACTCAAATGTATTTAGTATGATTGCTTTAACCATGTAAAACAGCGCTGCGTTACCCCACATACGCAACAAAAAGAGCGGAAGCAAAAAGAGTGGACTCCCACAGCTCTCGGCCCGCGTTGCTTCATACCACAGTAACGTTAGTAAAACTTTAATACATTAGCTCATCCATGAACATGATTTCTGCCCGAGTCCGTCGGCTGTGGAGGTGAAGACGACAACTCCCATGATTCCACACTCATTCACGACAAGCTATGCTTTTGTTTTGAACAAGCGACCTCTAGTGGCGAAAATTACATATTGTGCTTTTAATATAACTGATTTCCTTTTCAAATATGTTGTAAAATGTAAATTATTCCTGTGATCAAAGCATCATTACTCCAGTCCTCAGTGTCACATGATCCTTCAGAAATCATTCTGATATGTTGATTTGCTGCCCAAGAAACATTATTATTATCAATGTTGAAAACTGCGTAAACAACTGCTGAAAACAATGTTGTGCTGCTTCATATTTCTGTAGAAACCGTGATACATTTTTTCAGGATACTTTGATGAATGGAAAGTTTAAAAGAACAGCATTTATTTGAAATAGAATCTTTTGTAATATTATAAATGTCTTTACTGTCACTTTTAATTAATTGAATGTGTTTTTGCATCCCTGTTAAATTAAATATTAGATTAATTTGCTTTAATTTAACAAGAGTTATATTTTTGTTGCTTTGTAATAAAAGTGAACAACCTCATAGAATGTCTTCTTTCTGTAGAAACCTTTAGTTCTGTATGGACTGTTGCCCGTTTCTTAACTCGGGATAAAGGGCTTCCAGCAGATGAGTGGCCCCATTAGTAATTTAGTTTGCAATGTGAGAAACATTAGGATTGTTTTAATTCTCATGTTGTTCATAGTTTAATAAATCAATGTCACTTCATGTGAAATTATGGAGTCTTGATGCTAATCTCAGGATTTTAATAATCCCGATGCTGAGCCTGTTGTTCAAGTTTGGCTTTGATGAAGTAGGAATCAAGTCTTACGTCAGCTCTACTATAAGATAAACACATGCCATAATTCAGGAAAACTAATAAGACGAGAACATGACAATTAAATGACAAGAACGCCATTCCATTACAATCGCAGCAAAGCAAGAAGATAAAAACGTTCATTTTGGATGATTTATTCACTGCTCGACTTAAGTGCTATCAACATGGGTGGCAATCAGATATTTGACTCTATTGCATTGCTCTATTGGCGTAGTGAGTTTGTTTTTGCTCTGAGCCCACACAACACAAGGTGAACGACACTGGCATCAGGCCAAAGCAAAGGGACGTTGAGAAACTGGGGTTAAAGTTACAGTAGCTGCTGTTATATCACTTGGCAGTGTTTTTGTGTACCTTTCTGTCAAAACATCAGGTTCATAGCTTGTGAAATACCAGAACATGATGACATTATTGAATCTGTGTCAGTCCAGTGTCAGCTGACAGGCTCAGAGTGGCCAATTAACCCAAACACCCCCATCCACCCCATAAGCCCCCTGAGAACAAGTTGATACTTCATACTGGAGTACGGCCAAAGGGGGCGGGGGCAATAAATAAATAAATAATAAAATAATAATAATAATAATATATTTTTAATATTACTAATTGTATTCATATTTTTTATTTTATATTGTATAATTTATTTTGATTATATTTTACCTGATTATACTTTAAGAATGCTTGACATCAGGAAATAAACATATATATAGTATGTATATATATATATATAGTAATATATATAGTATGTGTATGTGTGTAATATTAAAACAATATATTTATTTTATTTATTTTTAATAGTTATTTTTATCACTTTCTCATATATATATATATTATTTAATATTATTTTCATTTATATATATATATATATATATATTATTTAATATTATTTTCATTTATATATATATATATATAAATATTATATATTTAATATAACAATTTATATTTATTTAATTAAATATATAAAATATATTTTATTTTTATTATATATTTACCTTTCATACTAAAAATGCTTGATTATTTATATTCTATAAAATAATTATTTTTTATCACACACACACATTATATATATATATATATATATATATATATGAGGTAAATTGTATCTTTAGGGGTACAACAGCTTGTCGCTGGGGCAGTACCCTTAAAAGGACGTTTGTACATTTTTTACTCCAAAAAGGTACATATTAGTACCTTAGAGAACAAATACATACCTTAAAGTACTCCAGTATGAGGTATCGACCTGTTCTCAGGGGGCTTATGGGGTGGATGCGTCGTATTTGTTCTCTAAGGTACTAATTTGTACTTTTTTGGAGTTAAAAAAAATGTACAAAAATGTCCTTTTAAGGGTACTGCCCCAGTGACAAGCTGTTGTACCCCTAAAGGTACAATTTTAAACCCTTTTTTTTTTTCTCTGTGCATTTTGTGAAGATACAAGCAATCACGCAGTTGAGATTTGCCATATAGTATATATTGCTTTACGTGAGTGTACTGTATATGTGTGCGGTGTACTTATATATCCAACTTAATATAGAGAGCTGGGTGATAATTCTACATTGTATATTACTCATTTAAAATGAATATATTTCCCCTTTATTTAATCAACTTCAGCCTCTTGTCAGGACACAGACGGAGGCAGAGAGGTGAGTAAAACAGTTTATTAAACAGAGGCAGACGGTGTATGCAGGTGAGTAATGGAACAGGCACTTAGAAATGGTAAGTTAGCTGGCTGAATAACAGGGTAATGTCTTTTGCAGATGTTGGTGAACACGGAGACGGAAGACGACAGGATGGGAACACGGGAATCTCAGATGAGTAGAAGGTAAGGAGTCATAGACGAGACCAGACTGAATGTCTTTAAATAGTCCATGGATGATGAGGTGCAGGTGATTAGTATTCTGGAGACTGTGAACGAGTGGGTGGAGCGTGGAGATCCGGTGACGATGCATGGATGTTGGTGGGCGTTGGCTGTGACACCTCTATTTTTGCATAGAAATAATTATCATAGTCCTGATATAAAAGCTTTTTTATATAGATCTGATCAGTGATGGTATCAGATAGTAAAACCATGGTATGGACTGATTACTATATTCAGATGGTATTTAAAGTACTTTACACCACAGTGGATGTCCAGAAAAACATACACTGTAAAAACTTATTTTCATGATTTGTTATCATTTTTCTTTATTTTGTCAAAGCAACTTAGATAATTAATGTGGTTCAGAAAACACCATATTTTGAGTTTCTGTTGATTAAACCAATCGCCTTCATTGTATTAACTCAAATTTTTTAATGTCAATGAACTCAATAATTTCAGTAAACCAACTATTATTTTTTACAGTGTAGTAATACCGTGCTACTTTTCTGTAAGTGAGTGCAAAGTATTTTGAATGTGGCACACACAAAGAATTCAGTTTATTTCACACCACAGCATGACATCTGCACATTTTATTAAGAACAAAAGTGGTTTGCGGTGAACAATATTCAGTGAATTTCTAGATTGTCTTGATTTGCTTTTCAACAGTCACATTGTTTTCTCACCACTCACACAGACATACATTAAACATAAATATATGTTATTGAGTATATAAATAGAATGTTACATTTATGTTTTATATGACATATATGTACATTTCCACACAGCATTAAAAAAAGAATTTTACATAATACTGTACATGGAATGATTTCAGTACAAAACAATATTGCATAGAAAATTTACCATCTCTACATAACAATTTTAACATTTTAGTAAAATATATTTACTGTAGTAATATAGTAGGTAGCAGCAATTATGAGAAAACCTTAAATATTTAATTTAGCCTGTCATTTCTATAAAGTAAATAAATAGAATAATCATATTTACTACTGTATGTATACTAATAGTTTGAGGTATTTTTGAAGTGTGAGACTGATACATTCTGTATAGGTTAGCAGCAATATAAAGGTCTCGTCAAATATCTGATCCATTGTTATGGAGTCATCCGTTCAGGTTAGTACTGGTACATGGTATCTGCAAAGACAAAAAAAAAAAAAAAACAGGTTTTAAAATACAAGAGAAAATCCTCTCCTTTCTTCAAACCTCTGCTAATAACTTTCTGGTCTTGAATGAAATGTTTGAACTCATTTCAGTACCTCATCGGGGGACAAACGCCACTGGAAGCTCTCGACTGGGAACCAGAGTTCCTGAATGCAGCGCTTCCACCGGCTCATAGTCTGTGGCCACAATCTCATAGTCGCGTAGTATCTGTGATAAAGAGCATACAAAACATTTGGACTAGGTGAAGATAATACATTAATATACTGTACAAGACCTACTAGAAGTACTGGTAATCGTTTAATGCGCAGCTACTGGAAACTTACCCAGCAAAGACTCAGTTGGATCTGTAACTCAGCGAGACGTCGGCCGATGCACATCCTCTTTCCTATCCCAAAGGGCACATGGGCGAAAGGGTTGATGGAGCTTTTATCTTGAAGCCATCGTTCTGGTCTGAACTGCTTCCCGTTGTCAAAATACTCCTCGTTCGAACCGATAGCCTGACTGTTGATCATCAGAATGGTCTGAGAATAAAAAGAAATAGGGTTAAATTTCATTTCATGAACTTCTAAACATGAACTCAATCATGTGCAATGCATAAAATGTCTATTAAACATAGATAATATGATAAACTAATGAATGGGACACAAACAAGTTACAGCAAAATCTACACTGTAAAAAATAGCTGTAAAAAAATAAACAAATTTAAACATTAAAATACCGTTTTCCATTGAAACTGTAATATAGTGTAAAAACCAACATGTCCTCCAGCCAATGTGCCCATATAGGTCGTTTGTCACTTCCCTGAAATGCGACCCATATGAGAGTTTACTAAAGTTAGCTCCATTGGTAGAGCATTGCAATGTACAATAATATGAAATCCCAGAGAATGCATGTACTCATAATGTGTATATGCACTATAAATCACTGAGGGTAGGTTTAGGGTTGGGGTAGGTATAGTCATAACACGACACTGTCATTATTTTTATGCCAGCTAGAGGGCGCATGACTTTAAAACGTAAATATAGGTCGTCATAAGGTGCTTGAAAAAACGACCTATAGGGTTGTTTTTTGGAGGAGGACAGTCTCGTAAAGACAATGCATTCTGGGTAATTTTATTTGTTGTTAAATGATAAATATTACCCAGAATGCAATTTTAAGGTATATTACTTCTGTATATTACAATGCATTCTGTATATTACAATGCATTCTGGGTAATATTATTTGTCGTCTTCAATGAAGTAGCCTATTTCTCGAAAAATAGCTGTAAAGAATGAAACAGACTTACACAGTAAAATTAATTTTTTATTTAAACAGTAATATACCGTAAAAACAATGCATTCTGGGTAATTGTATTTGTCGTTCTCAAAAATGACAAATATTACCCAGAATGCATTGTTTTTACAGTTTATTACTTTTTCGATGGAAAATGGTATTTTACCGTGTAAATTTGTTTAATTTTTTTACAGCTATTTTTTTAGACTGGTAAAATACCGTTTTCCATTATAATATAGCGTAGAAACAATGCATTCTGGGTCTTTTTTTTCTTTCATTAAATGACAAATATTACCCAGAATGCATTGTTTATACAGTTTATTACTTTTTCGATGGAAAATGGTATTTTACCGTGTAAATTTGTTTAATTTTTTTTACAGCTATTTTTTAGATTGGTAAAATACCGTTTTCCATTATAATATAGCGTAGAAACAATGCATTCTGGGTCTTTTTTTTTCTTTCATTAAATGACAAATATTACCCAGGATGCATTATTTTTACGCTATTACCCATATATATATATATATATATATATATATATATATATATATATCAATGATTAACATCAAACTCTATTGCGATCAATTGTCAATTCTTTCGTGCTTTATGAAAGCGTTTTTTGCTGTCATGTACAGCTTTCCAAACCAGCCGCTTATGAACTCTTATTTCAGTTAAGATGCTGTTTTAGAAGGTAGCTGCCTGCGAGTTAGACGGTAGACATCAAGACCACTCACTAGGTTTTGGGTCAGAGTTCATATAGGGGGCAGTAGTGAGCAGGTCTGCTATTAATAAAATACTCACTCCTTTAGGCAGAGTATAATCGCCCAGCACAGTGTCTTTGTCTAAGGTACGGCTGGTGAACGGCACAGATGGTGAAACTCTGTAGAAATAAAAAAAAAACAAAGAACTTCTTACTGTTGAGAATTCCAGAGAATTTCCATTTTTTGCATGCGTGAGTGTGTAAGCTGAAAGGTATGAGGCACGTTATGGCGCTAATGCAGGTCAAGGCTAGATAATCCCACAAATACACCATCAACATTCTCGGCACATGCTCCAGCATTATCCTTCTTTAATGTCCGAAGACATGTCTTCCTGTAACGCATGACTGACGCCTGGAACATGAAAGTGTGAGGGCATAAACATGACTTCCATGTGCTTTCGGATTCCAGTTGGGACTATTATGTCACCTGACTGGACCAGCCTAATCTGCCAGTCTATTAGAAATGATCATGCATCACCTCATATGAACCTTTTACAGCTGATACTACAAATTCATCAGAAGAATGCTGGGATTGCTCTCAAAAAGAAAGGGGTTTTTTACAGTGATGCCATAGAAGAGCTATATTTGGAACCTTTCAGAAAACTGTTCTTAAAAGAATAATTTTTTAGTGTAAAGAAACTTTTAATAATCTAAAGAACATTTTGTGCAATGGAAGGATTCCATGAATGTTGAAGGTTCTTCACGGGACCATCAATGCCAATATAGAACCTTTATTTTTAAAGGTGTAAGAAATATTTGGGTTCCCCAAAGAACTTTTCAGTGAACAGTTCTTAAATGAAACATTTTGTCTGAGTTTGAAGAACATTTTAATGATCTAAAGAACCCCTTTTCCACTAAAGAATTGTTTGTGCAATGGAAAGATTAGACACTCTTTTAAAAAAAGGTTCCAAAAGGGTGTTTTCGCAGCGATGCAATAGATAGAAGAACCATTTTGGGTTGCTCAAAGAACCTTTTAGTGATCAGTTCTTAAAAGAACCATGTTTTCTTAGTGTGAAAAACATTTAAAAAATCTAAAGAACCTTTTTCCAGTATAAAAGCCTTTTGTTTAATGAAAAGGTTCCATGGATGTTAAAGGTTCAATACCAGAAAAGAACCTTAATTTTTAGGGGTGTAAGAACAATTTTGGGTTCCCCAAAGAATTTTTCAGTAAACAGTTCCTAATGGACCATTTTTTCTTAGTTTGAAGAACATTTTAATAATCTAAAGAACCTTTTTCCACTAAAGAACTTCTTGTGTGATGGAAAGATTCCATGAATTTTAATGGTTCTTTATGGAACCATAAAGAACCTTTATTTTTGGGTTCTCTAAAGAACATTTCAGTGAGCAGTTCTTAAAAGAATTTTTTTTTCCTTAGAGTGAAGAACAATTCAACAATCTACAAAACCCTTTTCCACTATAAAGAACATTTTGTGGAATAGGAAGGATCCAAGGTTCTTGATGGAACCACTGATGCCAATAAAGAACCAGCATTTTAAGGGTGTAAGAACCATTTTGGGTTCCCCAAAGAACTTTCCAGAAACTTTTGTGCAATGGAAAGATTCTTTACTGGCATTGATAGTTCCATCAAGAATCTTTAACGTCCATGGAATTGTTCCATTCCACAAAAAGTTCTTTATAGTGGAAAAGGGTTCTTTGGATTAAAAAAAAAATGGTTCTTTTAAGAACTGTTCACTGAAAGGTTCTTTGGGGAACCAAAAGCGGTTCTTCTATGGCAAAATTTTGGAATCTAGTGCATGAAGAGTGTTCTTCATGGGACCTTTGATGCCAACACAGAACCTTTATTATTAAGAGTGTAAAGTGGATTATCTTAATCAGTATTAAGGCAAAGATAAAAAGAAAGACATGAGAAATGATATACTAACTAAAATCAATTTTAAGAGCAATTTTGAAGTATATTTTGGGGTGAAATGTGTGCATGCTCACCTCATGGACTCCTTCAGACAGGCTTTGAGGTAGGGCATGTTCTTGATGTGCTCAGCACGAGGCGTCTGCCCAGCAGGCACCACGTCTTGGATCTCCTTCAGAAGTTTTCCTTGGGCACAGGGGTTACGGGAGAGGTTGAAAATAGCCCACAACATGCTATTAGCAGTCTGCAAGAGGAAAACAAGAAGGATTTGCTTGGTCAATCAGGGCCACACTGTACAATGTTCCTCCAGCGGAACAATTAACGGAGCGCTACGCCCGCCTTGCCTCATTCTTCTGACTTATGTGCTTGAGTGAACTAAGCCTGGATAAGAGCAGAACAAAGACGAGTTAAATCAACTGTTTTTTTTTTAGCTTGCTCGCGTGTGACTCGAAAACAAGCTCGCTCAAAAACAAGTTTGTTTGTCTGGAGTTGTGAAAGTGCGTCTGTGTTATGAAAGCGTACCGTCTCCACTCCTCCGACCTGAAGTTCTGTTGTGGCGGCGTACAGCTCCTTCTTGGTGAGGTGGCTCTGGTGGTAGATGTCGCAAAGGAAGTCGTCCGCTTTGCCACTTGAGTGCCTCTTCAGATTCTTGTCAATGTAAAGTTTAGCTGTAAAGATGATAGATTGCTTAATTAATTGGTGATATTTCTGAGGAAATTTTTTATAAAAGTGTGTGCATTCTTAAATGGTATTTTATGAAAATGTAAGAAAATGCTATTTGCTCGATAATATTTACAGTAAATGCATGATTTTATTTAATGATGTCCTTTATTGAAAGTTATGTTTACTAAAGCTGCATTTATTATACAGTAAAAATCGAAATATTGTGAAATATTATTTTCTATGTGAATATATTGTAAAATGTAATTTATTCCTGTGATCAAAGCTGAATTTTCAGCATCATTACTCCAGTCTTCAGTGTCACATGACCCTTCAGAAATCATTCTAATATGATGATTTGCTGCTCAAGAAACATTTCACTGTAAAAAAAAAAACCTATTTCAACTTAAAAACTTTAGTTCAGTTTCAGTCAATTCAATGTAAATTATATGTGCAAAAATAAATAAATCAATTATTTTGCTGAGTTAAAGTAATGTCAAACATTAGTTGCCTTGACTTACTGTTCATATCATTTTTTAGTGTTCATTTTATTATGAATATTGAAAACAGTTAGAAATATAAATCACTTTAATGCATATTTGCTGAATAAATCTGACTTATACTATATAAAACATTCACGCATATCCATTTTTAAATAGACTTTTATCATTATAATATGTAATTATTTATTATTTCCTCTATATATTCATATTAGTCCATTGTAAATTAACTTATAACAGTGATTTAAACTTGTTCAATTCTGTTGCAAAGCACTTTGAATCATCATAGTGAAATGTTTAATTTAAATAAACTTTGCATTCATATTTCATTTGTATTATGTACTTGTAATGTGTTTATATATTTGTTTAATATTCAATATTCAGAGGAATATGTATGTATACTCATTTTTGTCTTAATGGCAGGCCTACATGTGTCAGACAGCTCTACTTGAACTTGTCCAGCACGTGCTGCTGTTGTTTTGCTGAAGGAAAGATGAAATATTTCTTAATGTGTGACAGGTGTCTGTCAGTGAGCGGCCGCTAATGGAGCAACAGCAGTACAACAAACTGTGAGTAATTCAGCCTCGCGTCAACATTCCTACCCGCCTCTCCCTCCCTCCCTGCTGCTAGTACAAATATTTGGCTGGATTCTCTTGCACTTAGGTCACAACGTTTACTACCATGGTTTACTCTCTCTCTCTCTCTCTCTCTCTCTTTCTCTCTCTCTCTCCTGCTGTGTGCACGGATCTGCTTTGGAGGGTCGAGGCAGAAAGCCGTAAGTTCATGTGTCATCACCTGACTGGAAATGTGCTTTGAACGCCTTTATGGGTCACACGTCATCTGATAAAGGAACTCTTTAGTACCTGTGCTAAAAATACGGTCCCATGCCGCTGTGTGGTCTTTCCATGTTTTTGTATTCAGGTTCCTGTGAAGCTCCACGGGCGTCACCATCATTGTTCCAAAGGTGCTCATCATCTGAAAGTGAGAAAACACCATCTGTTTTTCAGCTGCATCTTTGCACTGCTAACGCCTCAAATGAAGCTAAGGAGAAGTAGATTAAGCTTATCAACTTTTGCAGGTTTATCACTGTATTGGGTCAAAGAGATGGTCAATTTACCGTTTTGATCGCGGTGATGAAATCCATGGCCTCCTCGCTGACACTGTCTTGCAAGAGCCCAAAACGTTTGTCATAAAGCACATAGCAAATGGCTACAAGAACAAAAGAGAAAGAAACATTAAATGCATTTCATTAAAGCAATGCAGGTGGTATTTGTGGCAAGTGTTGCATGAAAACTCACTTTCAAAGGACCACTTGTTCAGTTCAAAATA
The DNA here is from genome assembly GCA_037101425.1 of Elopichthys bambusa. Classification (NCBI taxonomy): domain Eukaryota; kingdom Metazoa; phylum Chordata; class Actinopteri; order Cypriniformes; family Xenocyprididae; genus Elopichthys; species Elopichthys bambusa. Next base: position 2,341,817 of record CM074440.1, on the reverse strand, counting down.
CAAATCATTGATCTTCCCATTGACATGGGCTCTTCCGATCCTCTTTATCAAATCAGCTGAAACCTTTCCATAAAGACAACAAGCAGTCACTCCTATATTCGTGAATGATACAGTATGTGAACTGATGTTTATGAAGCAGAACTCACTTCATTGATTTTCCTGTCCAGTTTCATGACTTCGGTTGGTTTCATGAGTTTCTGCTGGAAAGCGCTGCGCACCCGCTGCCAGTCCTTCCCCTCCCTGCAAATGCATGAGTTTAAAATACCAGAAGTGTAAGGAATAACCAATAAAATCTTGTAACGGAAGCAGAATATTTACAGTATGAGCAGCCCATAAGCCTCGTCCCTCATGTCTCTGTAGGCTTTCCATGGTTTGATCTCCAGTCTCTGAGGATAGCTGCCCTCTTTCCTGTAAAGAGCCTCCAATAAACATGGAGAACCAATGTGAACCGACTCAAAAGAGCCCAGCTTCATTCGGAAGATCTTCCCAAACTTCTTATGGTAATCGATCTGAGGTTAAAAAGATAAAAGAACAGAGAAGAGAAACTTAAAACAGAGGAAATGTACAGGTACACATGACTAATATATATATATATATATATATATATACATATATTGGTGCTCAAACGATTAATCACTTTTATTTTGGGTGCAATTAATCGCGATATATATTAAATGCATATATATATGCATTTAATATATATATATATATATATATATATATATATGACTTTTGACAGGTTTATTTATATACTGTAGCACGTTTTATATGCAGATGCAGAGATTCAAAGTGCTCTGAATAAGCATAAATAAAGTCACAAAAATATGAATTAAGTTAAATTAAGTTAAAGTTAATTTATAGTGTATATATAAATAAGAAAAATATAAATGAAAAGCCCACACGAATTTAAATAAAATCTTATTTAAATAATAATAATTATTATTATTATTATTATTATTAATAATAAAGTAAAAGCTTTTTAGTCATTTCATAAACATTTTTATTCAAATTACTTTAAATAGGTATAAACAGATATATATATATATATATATATATATATATATATATATTTTTTTTTTTTAGACTAAAAATAATACAAAATAAATAAATATGGAATTTAAAAAGTTCATTTAAAATCATTAAAATAAATAAGTACATAAATGAAAATAAAATAGTTTTATAATGCATATTTATAAAGAGAGTTCATACCAGCGCCTCGTGTTGTCTTTTTAAGCCTCCTTTCCGGAGCACCTCGATGAGGCTGCCGAACAGCGGCCAGTTGGTTGGTCCAGGAATGGAGTCGAGACTGTGCGCGCAGGGCGCGCTCCCGGCAGCATCCTTCGAGTCCAGCACGCACACGGAGGATGTGGGCTTGCAGTGCTGAATCCCCACAGACTTCTTCTTCAGCATCTCCAGAATCTGAGGACCTTTTTGGATATGCGCTCTCATCTTGACGTGTGCGTAAAACAACGTGCATAAAAGTGTCAGTGGAGTTTCTCTTAAATGCCACTATATATATACTCGCGGCTGTGTTTATCTCGGTCGGACGCGGCGACCAATCAGGAATCGTGTGTGGAAGTCGAGCCCAACATTCATTTATGGATCTACGTTGGTGAGTGCATGACCCCACATAGACCGAGGAAGTGCCCTCAAACGCGCTTAATAAATAAACATAACGGAGGTGAGGCGGTTCGCTTTGAGCTGCCCTTAACTCCTCTCTCTGAGTCAACACTGAGACCACGCGACGCCACTTGGCGCAAATATTTACTCAGTAGCTCCTGTGCGCGCGCTCGTGGCCAAAGGCGATCGGGTTGTTTGTACAGTATGTGCGATGGTGCTTTAGAACATTTCGACGTGGAATTTCATTGATGACATCTCACTTTTATTTATCGTTGAGCATCATTATGCATACGTGCGTTTTGCATTGAGATACGCTTTTAAAGTATTAGCTATATCAGGATAGTTGATAAATAACATGGATGTATGTCCATGAACATCACGATTTTAGATGAACAAGTCGCATTATGTGTATGAGAGGAAGTGCATATTCATATAAATTACACATATTCAACAAGTATTCAATGAATGTGATGTCATGCATAATAATTATAGAATAATAAAACAATACGAATGATAGCATTTTAACCATTATTAGGACAAATAGCACGTTTTATGCAACTGTAGAGATTCAAAGTGATCTAAATAATGATTTTTTTTTTAAATCACTAATTTAAAAAGTTTATTTATAGCGTAGGCCTATGTATAAATAAGAAAAGATATAAATTAAAAGAGCACACAAATTGAAATAAAATCAAGCAATTAATACTATTTTTTTTTATTATTTTTTATCATATTACTTTAATAAACGGATATATAAAATTACCTTTAAAATAAAAATAAAAGTTACCGTTTTTTTTTTAATGTCAAAAAATAATACAATAAAATAAAAAGGAATAAATAAGTTAATTTAAAATCATTAAAATCAGAGGTGGGGGACTCGAGTCACATGACTTGACTCGAGTCAGACTTAAGTCGCACATTGCAAGACTTGAGACTTGCTTGACAAATATTAATAAAAGACTTGACTTGACTTTGACTTGACATTCATGACTTGAGACTTGACTCGGAGTTGAGTTAAATGACGCGAAATAACTTGTCTTTTGTTAAATAAATATGTTTTTGAATGCGCCGCAACCTAACCACGTGACGCAGCAGGCAAGCAGAGAGAGCTATCGCGAGCTCTCATGGACAGAGCTTAGACAGTCGTGACTGAACATGGAAGGCGCTATTCCAAGAATAATTAAGTAAAAAAAAAAAAATAATAATAAGTCTCATATATGATCACTCTCTTATTCATGCAAATGCTTTTAAACCATTTAAGCGCGCGAAAAGAGAAAAAGAGAACGCGCTGTCTGTGAATGTCCTGTCACACACATGACGCGCAGAAAGACGCGCGCCAGAATGTCACGCTTGAACGAGCAATAACACACCCAATAATGCCAAAAATGTCGTTTTGTCTAGTATCCTCATTAGAGCAGCCTTGAATGAGTTAAAGTCTTAAATGAAAGTAAATAGTTGTGAGAAAGTGGGACGCTCGTGAGATTCACGTCATGTGCGGCGGATCTTAAAGTGACAGCAACCAATGCTGTCTGTCATTGAAGAACAAAGGTAACAGAAAATTATTGCATTTAATTGTTTGCAAGTGCAATGCGTTGTAAATGGTTATTCACTGTTTATAAGAAAATTACAGCTTTTTTTTTTTTTTTTTTTTGCAATAGCACTTAGTGTGTACAGTGTCTAATAATTGGTTTTCAGTGTTAGACTTTGAGTGAAACACTTATGGATAGTTTATGGGGATGCACATAAATATATTGTATACACATACACACACAAACAAACTACTAAAAAAAACCCCAAAAACTTGCAAACAAACAGCAGACTTTTCACTCATACACGCGCGCACACACATTCACTCACAAATATTAATCACACTCAATCAAATCACCTCTCTCTCACACACACACAAATACAAAGAAAAAACAATAAAATTTGCAAACATAACCATGCACATGCAAACAATACACTTTTCACTCATATGCACATACATTCATTTATTTATTTTTTATTTTTAGATGTTTATTGCATTGACAGCTCAGCTGTATGTGGACACATTTTGAGTTAAATGCATATTGCAATTTTTTTGTTGCAAATAAAACTCCCATAGTCCATAACTACTGTAGTTTTAACTTATTTTAATATAAATTCAGTCAAATCATCAGACATTTGTATGACTTGCTTGACCCAAGCTACGACTTGACTTGAATTGCTTGACATAAAGCAGTGACTTGACTTGACTTGCTTGATTCTCACAAAAATTGACTTGGACTTGCTTGAGACTTGAAGGTTATGACTGGTGACTTGCACATGTGTGACTTACTCCCACCTCTGATTAAAATAAATAAGGACATAAATGAAAATAAAAGAATTGTTTTATAATGCATAATAACAGAGGTTCATATATGCATATGTCCATGAACTTCAAGATTTTACATATCCATATAAAGTACAAATATTAAGTATCCACTGAATATGTTGTCATGAAGACGGCATGCATAATAATCATAGACAGATAAAAAAAATGAATTATAGCATCTTCCACCACAGGACACAGCTGAAATTGCATATAAACTGCACTTTAACTAGCGTATTTGGCTACAAAGTTTGTTTAGCATTGTAGATTTCCGTAAGGGTCGTGCAGCCATGTTGTTAATGTGTGTATCGTATGACCTGTGAGCATGAGGTTTGAGTATAAAATTAGCCGAGGGAAGCGTGTTGCCCAGTACCCAGTGTACATGATGCAAAAACATCATCTTACATCTGAACTCAAGCCTCTCTGGTAATCCCACGCTCATGATAGTTTAGTATAGTTTTACAAAAGTACAGATATGCGGTACAGTAAACATGTTGACTCATAGCACACACAGATCTTGTTTAAATAACCTTGAACCCTCTGCAGTGCTTGCTGTGCTGCCGTAACATTTAACAAGATCGAGTCCACAAAACACACAGAGAACAGATTCATCAGGATTGTTTGGAAGTGCCTTGAGCCGAAGCGGCCATGTCTGTTGGCTAATGATCTCAAAATGGCCAAATGTTGGCTGATATATACACATATACATTATATATATATATATATATATATATATATATATATACACAGTGTCCTCCACAATTATTGGCACCCTTAGTAAATATAGGCAAAGCACATAAGCGGCTATAAAAATAAATCTGCATTGCTTATCCTTTTGATCTTTTTGAAAAGCTCATTATGAAATAAATGTTTTTCTCTAGTTTACGTTGGCCACAGTTATTGGCACCCAGTTATTGCAACGTCCTTTTCCCAAGATAACAGCTCTGAGTCTTCTTCGAAAGTGCCTGATGAGTTTGGAGAACTCCTGAGGAGAGATCAGAGACCATTCCTTAATGCAGAATCTCTCCAGATCCTTCAGATTCCAGCTCCATGTTGGTGCTTCTTCTCTTCAGTTCACTCCACTCATTTTCTTTAGGGTTCAGGTCAGGGGACTGGGATGGCCATGGCAGAAGCTTCATTTTGTGCTCAGTGACACATTTTTGTGTTGGTTTTGATGTTTGTTTTGGATCATTGTCCCGATGGAAGATCCAACCACGGCCCATTATTGGATTTCTAGCAGAAGCGGTCAGGTTTTGATTTTTATCTGTTAGTATTTGATAGAATCCATGATGCCATGTATCCAGGACCTCCAGCAGAAAAATAGGCCCTCAACATTAAAGATCCAGCAGTATATTTAACCGTGGGCATGGGGTACATTTTATCCATGTGTGTGTAACAGATGTTATATCAGTTCACACAAAATCTCTCCCTTTATCAATTATTTTATATTTACACAATTATTTTGTATTCTGGCAATTCTTTTAATATTGATTTCTGTTATTTTCTATGCTTGTATGTTCATTTCTTCAGTGTTTGTTGTAATTGTTAAATAATGGTACGTGGCCCCTTTAAGAAATGAGTTCCGGTTGCTTTCCTTCAGTTCGCGGTAAGCGCAGCTGGGGAAAGGTAAGTTCTGCTGGAGCTCTCACTAAAAAGCTTAAAATGAGTTAGTTTTATTGTAATTTAATATATATATTTTTGTGTAATATGAAGTATGTTTGTTTTGAGTGTTTGGTATGAGTGTTTGTTAATGATCCGTGGCTAAAATGATCTGTTGTGACTGGCACGTCAATGCCAAAATGGTGAAGGCCACGGATTGACTTTTTACATTAATTTTCCTTTTTATTCATCCAGGTATGTTTTCATACCTGGCAAAACTGTGAAGGCCACGGATTGACTTTCTTTTTCATTAATTTTCCTTTTTATTCATCCAGAATAAAAAGTGGTCTAAGGAATCTCTGTTGTCCGATCTCCTTAAATTATAAACACAACGCAGAGCGAAGGTGCAGACCGGTCACATGCACCAAACCCATCTGGTGGGTTTGTTGCCAAAAAGCTCTTTTTTTTTTTTTGGTTTCATCTGACAATAGAAGCCGGTCCCTTTTGAAGTTCCAGTCTTGTCTGACAACTGAATATGCTGGAGATTGTTTCTGGATGAGAGCAGAGGATTTTTCTTGAAACCCTCCTGAACAACTTGTGGGGATGTAGGTGCTGTTTGATCATTTTTTTAGGCTTTCTGAGACTCAAGACTCAACTAATCTCTGCAATTCTCCAGCTGTGATCCTTGGAGAGTCTTTGTCCACTCAAACTTTCCTCCTTACCGCGCATTAGGACGATTTAGACATGCATCCTCTTCCAGGCAGATTTGTAACATCTTTAGTTGACTTCTTAATTATTGCCCTGATAGTGGAAATGGGGATTTTCAATGCTTTTTTCTTATAGCCATTTGCTATTTTGTGAAGCTCAACAATCTTTTGCTGCACATCAGAACTATATTCTTTGGTTTTACTCATTGTGATGAATAATTAAGGGAATTTGGCCTTTGTGTTTACACATATTTATACTCCTGTGGAACAGGAAGTCATGGCTGGACAATTTCATGCTAGTCAACCTGGTGTGCTAAAAAATGTAAATATGAATGGGAATATACTTCAGAGATATTTTACTCATAAGAATTTCTAGGGGTGCCAATAATTGTGGCCAACATGTATTGGAGAAAAACATTTATATCATAATGTGAGTTTCACCCCACTTTCAGTTGTTTTACTTCGATGAAAGGTTAGAATTTTGTGAATTTTTTTGAATGAAAGAGCAAAAGGATAAACAATGCAGATTTATTTTCACAGCCGCCTGTGTGTGTGTGTGTGTGTGTGTATATATATATATATATATACACACACACACACACACACACACACACCTACCTTCCTAATATTGTGTTGGTCCCCCTTTTGCTGCTAAAACAGCCCTGACCCGTCGAGGCATGGACTCCTCTAGACCCCTGAAGGTGCGCTGTGGTATCTGCACCAAGATGTTAGCAGCAGATCCTTTCAGTCCTGGAAGTTGCGAGGTGGAGCCTCCATGGATCGGACTTGTTTGTTCAGCACATCCCACAGATGCTGGATTGAGATTTGAGGAATTTGGAGGCCAAGTCAACACCTCAAACTCATTGTTGTGCTCCACAAACCATTCCTGAACCATTTTTGCTTTGTGGCAGGACGCATTATCCTGCTGAAAGAGGCCACAGCCATCAGGGAATGCCATTTCCATGAAAGGATGTACATGGTCTGCAACAATGCTTAGGTAGGTGGTACGTGTCAAAGTAACGTCCACATGGATGGCAGGATCCAAAGTTTCCCACCATCACACTGCCTCCGCTGGCTTGCCTTCTTCCCATAGTGCATCCTGTGCCATCCACGTGATGTAAAAGAAAACGTTCATCAGACCAGGCCACCTTCTTCCATTGCTCCGTGGTCCAGTTCTGATGCTCACATGCTCCACTGTTGGCTCTTTTGGTGGTGGACAGGGGTCAGCATGGGCACCCTGACTGGTCTGTGGCTATGCAGCCCCATACGCAACAAACTGTATTCTGACACCTTTCTATCAGAACCAGCATTAACTTCTTGAGCAGTTAGAGCTACAGCAGATCGGACCACACGGGCCAGCCTTCAATGAGCCATCGCCGCCCGTGACCCTGTCGCCGGTTCAGCAATGTTACTTCCTTGGACCACTTTTGAGAGATACTGACCACTGCAGACCAGGAAAACCCCACAAGAGCTGCAGTTTTGGAGATGCTCTGACTCAGTCGTCTAGCCATCCCAATTTGGCCCTTGTCAGACTCATTTTTCCTGCTTCTAACACATCAACTTTGAGGACAAAATGTTCACTTGCTGCCTAATATATCCACCCACTAACAGGTGCCGTGATGAAGAGACAATCAGTGTGATTCACTTCACCTGTCAGTGCTCATAATGTTATGACTGAAGGATATTAAGGATTAAAAAAGTAATTCCCTACATTTTTTTCCTTCTCAAATCGAAATGTTCCAAAGAAAACATGTTTTCATGGGAATAGAGTTTTAATAGTTTCATTTCATAGTTTTTTTTTTTTTTTACTGTCCCCAATGTCACTTTCCATTCTATTAGTATTTTGTAAAGCCCCTTTAAATAACAAAGCTAGTTCCATTATGACATCATTCTCCAGGAAGTGACATCATTTTGGAGGGAAATCAGCAGCACGCACTTTAGTGAGTATTAGCGGTGGATTTAATAATTTCTGTGATGATCTGTACCACTCTAGAACATTCCATCCTGTTTGAGAAAATCAGTTGAAGTATCATTTGTTTTTTTTAAATGTACTGCATAACAGAAATCACTCGAAAGCACTTTTACACATGTGAATTACTTCAGAATTTGTTGGTTAACGGATGAGATGTTTGGACTATAAACAGTGAAGCTATTCAGAGTTTATAGCGGATGATTGGTTCAGTTGTTTTTGAAAACCTTAAAACACATCAGCAATAACATGTTTTGTTAAGTAATATACACAATAAAACTTTACCTCTTGTTAACTTTAATGGACTAAATTGACTAAATGAATGCAATATGACCCGGTCCTCAGGTTATTCCAGAGCACATGGGTGGTCGTTTCGTTTTTTGGCAAAAACAAGGTATTAGAGCTATTGAAAGAACCACAGCCATGCAAGGATTTAAAACCCTCAACTTGTTTTTGGTTATTTGGCAGAACTAGGCTGTGAAACACTGGTTTATATAAGACTCTTTCTTTGGTAAATTTTGGTTAAGCTCTTTCATACCTTGGATTTTGGATTTTTTTTTATTGCTCAACACTGTTTTGATGTTCTTCAGAAAGAGTAGATCAAAAGAAATGGGAAAACAAGATAAAACTGCACATGCGTATCCATAAAAAAACATGGTGTTTGACCATGCAAAACTCCCTGTGATGTGAAGGTGTTGTGGGTTGTTTTCAGTGTAAATCGGGGATTTGTTTTTCATCTGTTTGCTTGAAAAACTTTTTAGTACTCTTAGCACAAATAGTAAAGAATGAGTTATGCTCCAAAGTTTAAAACCTAACAAACACCACTAATTAAGATGAAATTATATGTGACCTGTTTTAAACATATTCTATGAACCTAATGTGTGTGTCCCATAAACTCTTTGACCCTTCGCACACAAGACAGGCAGAAAACACATGAAGTGAACCAAAACTGATGACACAAGCTTGCATGACCCCGACTGATAGGGGTCATCGAGTTCAGTGAAAAGCCTACACATAAACACTTTACATCTTGACAAAAGAAGAAAAAACTCATTTATCTTTGACTGATTATATTCTGAATTAGATAATCATTATAATGCAAAGATGGCATATGTGGACATGTTCGAGGAGTTTGTCTATTGAACTTTTTAATCAAACTCTTCTCAAATTAGCAAAATGACTTGTATGAAATGATGCAATCACTCAAACCTCTATGAATAAAGGGCTTTAGATGATTAACCCCAGCAAATTATTTGTTAACTGCCACAAAGAGGATCTTATGTGATTGTTAAAACATTACTGTGCTTCTGGAATAAGTTCCCAAATTCTCGCACCAGATTTCTAAGCCACATCTGTTTCTTGTGCCGGTTGATGACCTTAGCCGCCCTTTACAGAATTAGGCTGTGCATTCCTCGAGCCATCAAGGTGTTGAAAGAGCTGCGTGTGTGAATGAGAGTAAAAAATGTCCCTGCTGGAGTAACTAATCTGGTCCAATTTCACCATTTTGCTGTCAATTTACAGTGCATTTATGCCGCTTAGACAGCGATTTATAGATGGTATTTGAGAACAGCACAGATACCTCTGCGAACTCACTGACCCTCTCTGAGTTTTTTCTTGCATAAACAACTCGGCGGGCTGGGAACGGCTTAAGGGTTTCCCTACATTCAGCAGCCACATTTCCTCTGGTTTACACACTTAGGATTTCAAAGACCTACAGTATGATTTAGGGCCATCATCATTGCATTGCACAATTGCACGAGTTTTTATGAAATGAATTGGGGTGTTGGTGCAGTGGTCTTGTAAAGCAGTGTGAAAAACAGCGTGAATTGTAAATAATAAAGTGCAACTAACCATAGATAAGATCGACCTCTATTATTGATGCCGTCCAGTCAAACTCTTCTTTGAAATAAAGAGAGCATGGAACTAATTTAGACACTTTCAGCATATGCAGTGTTAATATTGGGCAATATTGTTTGGTCTGTGCAGTTGGTAATACATTTAAGTGTGTGATTTGGGGGTCTTTTTTAAAATTTACTTTTGTTTTGTGTGTGTGCGCTCAGAGTCGCCAATTTATGTTGAATGTAAAGTTGTGTCATTTCACTCGGCGGCCATCTTTGAAACGCCTCTCGGGCATGCAAGTGCAGCTCCTATCTCTTTGAATGGGGAAACATCAAATTCTCCAAAGCTGTTCGCCAAGCTTTCAATTAAATTTCATATTTGAAATCATCAATGAAATCTGACAACAACTGTATCATAAATTTTGTTTCTAAACACTTGACTCATGGCAAAAAACAGCATTTTTTTAGGCTGGATCAATCTAATCCGCATGCGCAGTCCTAAGCGTGCATCTCTATATGAAGCATGCATCTAACGGCAGCTGCAGTGAGGTGATGACTTTACCAATCGGCGATTGGCTCTTATTTAGAAAGTGGCACTTATTCCGCCATATTGCGCGGTGCACTTCCTTCCACTCATAATAATACGAGTGCACCGTCTTTCTATATATAAAGTCTTTGATCCAGATTATTTTCAGACACTGGTCAATTTTTAAACTTTGAGCTATTTTGCTTACATACACTCTAAAAAATGCTGGGTTAAAAACAACCCAAGTTGGACTGAAAATGGAGAAACCCAGCAATTGGGTTAAATGTTTGTCCAACGTGCTAGGCAGTTTTATTTAACCCAACTATTGTTTAAAAATCACAATATGGATGGCTTAAAATGAATCCAAAATAGGTTAAAAATCAGACACATAATTACTAGAGGCAACAATAATAATCAAAAGATGAACATTTATTAATAAGCAATTTAATATATGTTTATTGTTTAATTATTATTCATTAAACTTATTAATAAATATTCATTTATTAAAAATATGAATACATGTTAATTTCCAACCTATTTTGGGTTCATTTTAAACAATAGTTGAGTTAAATAAACTACCCAGCATGTTGGGCAAACATTTAACCCAACCGCTGGGTTTGTCCATTTTCAACCCAACCTTTAGTCAACGTACACATTATCTATTTGTGTCTGTAGATTTCAGTTACAATACATATCTATAAAGGCAATTTTCTCAAAATGAATTTGAGTCAGACATCTCCTTCAGTATCTTTACAGTTTTATTCCTATCTATATTCTGAAGGTTTGTACAGAGGGATTTGCTCATCATTTACCTCATTTACTGTATATAACATTTTATTTTATTTATTTTTTCAGGCTGTTGACAGTATTTTCTTATGTAGTGATCAAATCCCCTAGGTAAAAACCTTATCTCTAATATGTCAACAAAATTATTCAGATTTATGCAAATGACTGCATATTTAATTAGATAATGAATCATGTACTGCGAGAACTCAACTGGGAAAAGTATGGTGATATCTGTCAGTTAAAATTTTGACTCTTATTTACCTGTAGGGTTTTGCCTTCATATACCTCTGATTGATTGTAAGAGATTGTCACAAAGTCCACACTGAAAATCCATTATCCACTCAGACCCAATCCTCGCCAATACATGTTGGTGCTCTACTTTTGCACAGCCTTGAGAAGAAAGGGTTAAAAATGAGCCGATAGATCAACGGGTGCAATCAATAGCTGTTTCCCCAAATCAGCTTCTCTTATTTGCATATATGACAAAAGTAAACGTATGTCTCCACATGCCAGCAGAGAGAGATTATTAACATTTTTGCGCTCCTCCTGTGGCCGCATGTACAAAGCATACTTCCACTGGAATGCTTCTGCTTTCGAGAGATGATGCCATGAATAAGAGTGGCACATCCCAGAGAAACATGACGCTATGTTTAAGTATTCCTCAGAGAAAATGAGTCAATAGTTGTCATAAGAGTATAGAGCTATATAATGAATGTGTAGAGCAACTCAGATCATTTAGGAAGAACGGGATGAGAATTCATCCTGAGATCTCAGACAAAAGTTTGAGATCTGAAACTCTGAAGGAGACACTTGTGAGATCACTGGGGTCATTTTCTCAGGAGAAACATCTGAGAAGTGACTGAGATACTTAGTCCAAAGTCTATTTGCTCTCCATGGAATCTCATCGCTTTCTAGGAGAAGCACTTGAGGTAATAAAGGGCTCTCATTTCTGATTTGTCTTTCCCATAATATGTAGTACATGATACTGTTTTTGAAATGAAAACTAGTGGATTATAAATAGGTTACAATAGATCACCCAAAAAAGTGACAAAGCCAGGATTGCGTTTCTCATACCTTCTGATGTAAAAAGTCTTTTTTAACCATTCAGAATGTGATGTCATAAGCAAACTGCCATGATATGATTTACTTTTGACCCTTTCCCATAATTTTATATATAGATGTCCTCTTTAAATGTCATTATAATAATATAAATTCAACATTTCTGATTTGCTTCCCAAAAATTGATCTTCTATTGCGAATGGGTCATTGACGAATAAGGTTTTTAAAAGTGTCAAAAAATATAATGGAGATATAATTAATTTAGACGTTTTATTAAGTGTTAACAATGAGATTATGTGGCTTTTTTTATGATCAATTAACACTGCCTTTGTCCTTTATTACAAGATGGACAAAATCCGTCACCAAAAAAGTAAGTTTTGGTTTTACCGAATGACACTTTCAGTTATACCGAAAGACGATATTTTCAAACAACGCTACAGTAAAAGGCTGATATCTAGCTAGCTAACAAAAGGACAACCAAACATTTTATATTTAGTACAAGTTTTTAAAATATTACAACATTTTCCATGTTTTATAGCGGTTGTACCGAATGACCTGATGTTTCAGGACATGCGAATGAAGAAGTGAAAACATGAATTTTTCAAACAGTTAAGAGAGTTAGTTACTTTGCTTCATGACCATGTGGTCCTTTGTAGGTGTCTGAATGATGTCACATCCTGTCACATGATATTGATTGCATGACTTGATCCAAAATGGTCCCTTTATATTGGTTACTCTGAATGACATCAATGAAGTTAATTTTTCTGGACATTCTTTCTCATAATAAAGCAACGAATTCTATATATAATTTTAATATAATTTTGCACTATGTTGATATATGAGGTTATAAAATCATGCCAGAATTAAAAAATATATACATTTATTACATTTTAAGATATTTAAATCACAAATGAAACGGCTGTATTGGTCTTTGGACGGTTAAACCAAATGACCTTTTGACACTTCAAAATCTTTAAAAATACCTTTATATGTAGGAAAATATATTTAAAACCTTTTGAATTCAATAAAAGATCAAGTTGTACTACCTTACATACTTTGGATGTCATATATTTGTTTTTATTATTATTATAAAGGCAAAAAAATTACCTGTCTCGTTACTGACCCGAATACATAATTTAAGGAAACAGGGTTTGGGGATGATTATATTCTTTACTGAAGAAGGTTAGTTAGGGTGACCATATGTGCCATTTTCCCAGGACGCGTCCTGTCCAGGATTTCTAAGTTGCATAAAATGGCCCAGTTTTTTTTTTTTTTTTTCATATTTGCGGAAGGTAATGACTGAAAAATAATTTGACTAATAGCGTGCATTACACATAATCGACCAATCATGGCTTGCGAGAAGGCTGGATCTACAGAGAACGGTCAAAGCATTGCAAATACGACAACATTTTAATGCATTGCATGAAGACTTTCAATAAGAACAGTGGCTTGCACAGACCTCCGTGTAGAAATCGCGTTCCTAAATCGCGTTCCGGGGGCACATCGATATGACCACTTTCACGATTAAAGAGGCAAGGGCTCAAGCCATTTTAGGCAACTTAGAAATCCTGGACAGGACGCGTCCTGGGAAAATGGCACATATGGTCACCCTAGGTTAGTAATTTTAACAGGAAAAAACTATGTAAAATGCAACAGTCATTTGGTCAACCTTATTAAATTAAGTTGCCTTATTATATAAAATAAATTGTTTTATTTTACAGTCCAATATATGTAATCATTTTGGAGTTTTAAGGTTTTTTTTTTCACGGTAAAGTTCTAGTAACAACTCCTACTACTCTTTTCTTTTCTTACTGGGGTGACGTGAAGCTTTTCAGCTGGTTGCAACAAACCTTTTAAGTTAAGAAAACTATTTAGTGATCATATATCGGATCAAGTGTTATAATTGCAGCCCCGCCCCTTTTCAGTGCTTGTGTTCTGTCTTCCATTTTGTATTTCCACAGCATGAAGGTAAGATCTTACGTATTTACGAATGAACCGCTCGTTTTCAAAACTTCCCGGTCTACAGACATTTTTTACGACATCCGTTTTAAACATTACAATGCTCATGACAGCTTTCGTTAACGCTACAATAAGTAAATCCACTTCACCAGCTAATTACCCTTCAACAGCGATGCCGCAAAACGGAAGTTCAACTAATATGATTTAAGTTATATTTCTGCTGAACAAAGCCCACGCAGTCAATGCTCACTCATAATACTAAGCGGATGCAAAGAGCCAGTAAACTGCCTGACTCATAGATGATGAAACCCCTCGTCCTCCATGACCCCGACCAAGCTACTTAAAGCCGCGGGTAAATTTGCTGAAGCTCTTGACCTTAGATACTGTGTCCCACAGGGCGCATAAACCCTATCTAGGGTGCAGAGCCTTTCGGAAACAAGCAGAAATCCATTTGGCCTTATCTTATCATGTTATGAGTAAGCAAACAGGAGCACAGAAAATGTCAGCCTGCACATTACCCTACACACATCAATCCACCTCAGAACTGAAGCGGTAACTAACTGATCAGTTTGAACTGAAATTAATTGTAAATATCTTGAGACTTTTTTTCCCCCCCAGCCGTTAGTTTTGTCTTCCACAGAGATTTTCTGCCATTTGCACGACGTCTGTGTTGTTTTAGCACTTCACTAAAGGAATTATGCGGATTATATACAAAATTAGTGGTAGAAAATCAAATGGAACAAATAAATACCTCCACATGTTGAGTGGAAAAACTTTCAGACTGGAATCTTGAGGCTGTTTTACACAAGGTTAAAAACATTCCCATAAATCTGGCTGCAATTACCACTGCCATGATGACTAGACCATCCCTTTTAAAATGATTCATCCCCAATGAAATTTGTGATGTTTTAATGAGTTTTGTGGCTTCATAAAACATCAAATTGCATCCATCCATGCATCCATTGTTTTGTCTGCCCATCCATTCATCCATTTTTGTCTGTCCATCCATCCACCCATTGTTCTGTCTGTCTGTCTGTCCGTCCATCCGTCCGTCCGTCCGTCCATCTGTCCATCTGTCCAT
Organism: Elopichthys bambusa; assembly: GCA_037101425.1. Lineage (NCBI taxonomy): Eukaryota > Metazoa > Chordata > Actinopteri > Cypriniformes > Xenocyprididae > Elopichthys > Elopichthys bambusa. The sequence continues at coordinate 2,326,323 of CM074440.1, read as the reverse complement.
CCGTCCATCCATCCATCCATCCATCCATCCATCCATCCATCCATCCATCCATCCAAAGGGTAACTTGATTGTCAACACTTTCTACGCAGTTGCTAAGGTGTTTTTTCTAGTTGCTAGGGTATTTTGGTGGTTATTTACTGGCTCAAGTCAATAGAAGTAAAAATAAACAAAGCTGAATGGCTGTTTACCTACATTACAACTGATAGGTGTTGTACTTGACCCATTTAGCACCCCCAAAAGGGCTATTTGGCATTGTGCCGGGGTTGCCAAATCTGTCGTTTTCACATGGAATTGGGCTACTTTTAAACTTTTGCCATGGGTTCATTTTTTCCACAGGAGTTAAAGGTTTATTTGACTGAAACGGTTGTACTGTGATATTTTAAAAGAATAAAGTCTTCCAAATTTTTAGGAAGAACTCCAGCTACACATTTTCAATGTCACTCAAAAGTGACTCAGTGCTATTATGAGCTTATTGCCGCTTGTTTTTATGATGGGGGTTGTATAAGTGACAGACCACTGCAACAGCTGACAGTCCTTCACAGCGATTGCTTAATATTTCTTGACGTTTAGCCAGCATTTAACAACTGGTTGATTCAAATCACTCAGCTCCCACTTAGGTCTTTACTATACATGATTTTCTAAAATATATAGCGAACACCTGTGCATAAACCAGACAGTTGTTTAGAAAAGGTGTTGACACATTGTGACACATTAAATCTCTGAATAATACAAACTGGACACATCATGTTCTTAATGAGGGAATGGTCTAATGATTTATTGGTTGCCAGGGTATTGCTTTGCAGTTGCTAGGGTGCTCTAAATAGTTTTTAGTGTATTTCATAGTGTTCTGTTGGTTGCTGGTTTGATAAGTGGTTGCTAGGGCGTTTCAATGGGGTAGACAGTTGCTAGGGTGTGCTGAATGGTTTTTAGTTCATTGCTATGGAATTATGAATGTGTTCTGGCTGTTTTATATTGCATTGGCATGGAATTTACTTGGTTAGGGTTACTAGGGCTTTGATAGGTGGTTACTAGGGTATTACTATGTTTTGCAGTTGCTAGGCTGTGCTGCTTTTTATTGCATTGCTATGCAGTTACTAGTGTGTACTAGGTGGTTGCTAGAGCATTACTACTGTATGCGATTGATAGGGTCTTCTAGGTGTTTTTTAGTGTGCTGTTAAATGCCTGATAATGATTTTCTTTGTTTCTGCATGTATAACAGCTAAGGCTTTGATTGGTGGTTGCTAGGGCGTTGCTATGTGGTATGCATCTGCTAAGGTGTCCTAAATCATTTTTAGTTCATTGCTATGAACTTGCAAATGTATTCTGGCGGTTTGTATTGCATTGGTATGTGGTTTACTAGGTTAGAGTTACTAGAGCTTTGATAGGTGGTTGCTAGGGTGTTGCTATGTGGTATACAGTTGCTAGGGTGCGCTGAATGATTTTTAGTTCATTGCTATGCATTTGCGAATGTGTCCTGGCTGTTTTGTATTGCGTTGGCATGGAATTTACATGGTTGGGGTTACTAGAGCTTTGATAGGTGGTTGCTAGGGTGTTGCCATGTGGTATACAGTTGCTAGGGTGCGCTGAATGATTTTTAGTTCATTGCTATGCATTTGCGAATGTGTTCTGGCAGTTTTGTATTGCATTGGCATGGAATTTACATGGTTAGGGTTACTAGAGCTTTGATAGGTGGTTGCAAGGGTGTTGCTATGTGGTATACAGTTGCTAGGGTGCACTGAATGATTTTTAGTTCATTGCTATGCATTTGCGAATGTGTTCTGGCAGTTTTGTATTGCATTGGCATGGAATTTACTTGGTTAGGGTTACTAGAGCTTTGATAGATGGTTACTAGGGTATTACTATGTTTTGCAGTTGCTAGGCTGTGCTGCTTTTTATTGCATTGCTATGCAGTTACTAGTGTGTACTAGGTGGTTGCTAGAGCATTGCTACTGTATGTGATTGATAGGGTCTTCTAGGTGTTTTTTAGTGTGCTGTTAAATGCCTGATAATGATTTTCTTTGTTTCTGCATGTATAACAGCTAAGGCTTTGATTGGTGGTTGCTAGGGCGTTGCTATGTGGTATGCATCTGCTAAGGTGTCCTAAATCATTTTTAGTTCATTGCTATGAACTTGCAAATGTATTCTGGCGGTTTGTATTGCATTGGTACGTGGTTTACTAGGTTAGAGTTACTAGAGCTTTGACAGGTGGTTGCTAGGGCATTGTTATGTGGTTGACGGGGTGTGTTAACTTGCATTGATGTGCACTTTTAATGATCCGTTGAGTAGTTTTTAGCGCATTGCTATACAGTTGTATAGTTTCATTTCGTTGCTGTGCAGAGTGTACTAGGTGGTTGCTATAGTCTTCTGGGTGTTGTTTAGTTTCTTGCTAATTTGTTTTCTTTGTTTCTGCATGTACTGGTGATTGCTAGGGCATTGCTAGGTAATTGTTTACTGGCCAACTCTAGAACCAATTCTACACCTAAGTATAAGTGGTAGTCATGATGCTTGCCTCACCAAACACCACTGATAAATTCTTGGATCATATTTGGGAACATTGCAAAACAATATTCCACTACTACTACTATAATAATTTGTCCTTCTTTTGACTTCCAGATGCTTGACGTATTTTATAGGCGCGTTGTTTGGCTCTGGCCTCTCCTCATCATGGTCAAGTTTAAAAGCATTGACCGCTCCCTTAAACCATGCCAGACCCGAATGGCTTTGGCACGTTGACTCTTGGGACAAATGTTGTAATGCTTGTTCTTTGAGCGCAAGAGTGAAGTTAGAAACACCCGACCACATTTTTCCCTGCATGAAGCCTCTGGTGGAAGCTATCCAGATTTCATCTCTGTTTCATTCACTGCAGCAGTACAATATCCGAGTGCTCTCAATGACCTGCCCGAGCCTGTTTTCTAGAGATGGTTGTTTTGCCCACCGCTGTTTTCTCAAATGACGTCAACTTCCTTGAGTTCCTTGAGTGTAACACCAAATTTACGAGCATGTTGTGCAACCACAAATTCTTCCGCTTGATAAAAGACGATGGGGAAACTGTAGCCCGGGGACTGTTTCTGTGCTTCAGTCAAACAACAGATATATTTTAGTGCTGCCAGGGGCACCTTGTTATGATCACCCTTTGATTTATTTCAATATGTTCTCGTACAACACGCTCTGTTCTGCACCGTACTCTGAAAAATCAACACAATCCTGTGTTTGTGACTCTTGTGGGACAGCTGCTTTGCATGAAGCTGTAAACAACTATCCAATAATTCCCAACATGCAACAGAATGGCTTATAATTGTATCTTGTATATTTAAGGCAGATACTTATGGTTAGGGTTTATCATCAAGCCCTAACCTTAAGTATTTCAGTGTGTATTTTGTTCAGCATGTTTATGTACATTTTCTAACCTAGTGATTAGAGCTGCACTATTCTGGCACTATTCCAATTTTTGTTTCAAATTGGGATCACGATTCTCCCATGATTCTAAACAGACAACAAAACAAAATAATGTGTAATTTACTAGTGGCTCTAACAACATGTTAATTGCTGCAGTCCTCAGACTCGGAATTATGCGTTTCCATTTACAGTATCAACACCGAAATTAATCTGCAGCAGTCAGGTAAAAGCTTTCCAAATTGTTATTGTAATGTTATTTGTTTTGAGACATGAGGTAGTTTAACGCCGACTCTTGTGACTGCAATGCAAGGCCAAATAATGAGAAACAGAAACGATTACTTCATCGCTTTGCTGGGTCTCTCAGTTCACCTCACCTCCTGATCTGAGTCTGATATGGTGACTCCTTATCCCCTTTTGGCTGTGAAAACCCCTATCAGTTTGAAAGGGTTTTTAAGCATAATGATTTTTTTTGAGTGTTTCAGGTAGGTTTAGGTGTGTTTTAGGCATAAGGGTATAGGTTTTAGGTGGTTTTCAGTGCGGTCTGTCAGAAAAGACAAATATAATAAGTAAATGATAAAGAATTGGATGTGAGGGTTCACCCAAAAAGGAAATTTCTGTCATTAAGTACTCACCCTCATGTCATCCCAAACCCATAAGACCTTCGTTCATCTTTGGAACACAAATTAAGATATTTTTGATGAAATCAGAGGGTATCTGATCCACACATAGGCAGCAACGGCACCTTTTGACGTCCAGAAAGGTATTAAAGACATCGTTAAAACCGTCGACGTGACTGCAGTGGTTCCACCTTAATGTTATGAAGCGACAAGAATACTTTTTGTGCACACAAAAAAAATTTCCGTTGCAGAGCTTCAGTGTTTACGTCCGAACGGCGGCTCAGCATTGGCCGGCTCTGGTCATGTGAGCACCACGACACATTCGTGAGACACCTTCAGACATAAACACCGAAGCTCTGCAGTGAAAATAGCGTGAATTTGTTGAATAAAGTCGTTATTTTTTTGTTTTGTTTTTGTGCACAAAAAGTATTCTCGTCACTTCATAACATTAAGGTTGAACCACTGCAGTCACGTCTTTATTTAGTACCTTTCTGGACCTCAAAAGGTGCAGTGTCGTTACTGTCTATGTGTGGATGAGATGCCCTCGGATTTCATCAAAAATATTTTAATTTGTCAACCGAAGTCAAACGAAGGTCTTATGGGATGACATGAGGGTGAGTAATTAATGACATTAATTATTTGGGTGAACTAACCCTTCTCGATGTTCAAAGTTAATGAGGATAAGCACAATTTCCCCCCCAAACCACTTCACCAGAAATCCAGCTAATTTTCAGCTAATGCAGCTAAAATTCATTTGTTAAGGTTACAGTGACAAGTAGGTTTAGGGATCAGTGTTTGGTGTAGGCAATATAATACTGTGATTGACATGTCCAATTAAAAAAGGCTGCGGGACAGCATGGGCCTGGCTTCTGACGTCACACTTGGATGTGGGCCGGGTTGGATGTCCACCACAGGCTACAGCAAGACGCTTCTCTGACTTTGGAGAGCGCTGACAGGTGGGATGTTATGATTTGGAAGCTAGCTTGCTATTGCTAGCCTCTCTGAAAATGTCCTATTGCACCTTTAACTGACTGAGTACAAGCTGTAGCTCTCAGTGTGTTTCAGCAGCAGATGTGTGAGTGTGTTTACTGTCGTATTTGTGTGTGTGTGTGTTAGGAGGTTAGCGGTCAGCGCTGGTTTTCTCCTGGATGAATGCCAGCGTTCGGGTTCAGGCGAGTGCCTGTGTTCTGTGCGCTGAACTCCAGCAACTACAACCCCACAGTGAATCACCATCGGCCGGGAATGTGCACCGTGTGACCTCTGCCAGCATCTCACGCATCTCTGTTCCCTAGTTCACCTGGCCAATAACAATCTCACAAAAACAAAAGAAGGAAAATTAATTATGTAAATCTTTTTTTTTTTTTTACATAATATTTATTGCATAAAGAAAAGAAAGTATTGCATTCTGTCATTATTTTTATGACAATATTATTTATTTTAATTATTAATGATGCACATATACAGAAATTAATATGAGATATTTTAGCTAGAGATGCACCGATACTAAATTTCCTCCACCGATACAGATAGCCAATTATTCAGAGTGATATCTGCCAATGCCGATAACGATAGTTTGGGGGTTCTGCCTTTTATACCTTCTTTTAAATAAACAATAATTTCATTATAATTAATAATTATATTTTTAATTATTATATTTTGAAAGAAATGCAAATAAAAACTTTATTCTCTCCATTTCATCAACTTGTTTCAGAGTAACTGGTATCAGTTATAAACAAACACATTACTCAAATTAATATTAACACACATTAACTAAATTCTGAAGATTAAATTAATATTTCTTAAGTCTCTGAATGTTATTAATTAATATAATTACTATTAATTGTCACAATCCCTGTGCTGTCTTGTGTTTTGTAGGACTTTTATGTTAAAGTGTAATCTTAGTTTCAATCTTCACTTCCTGTGTTTGGTTCCTGTTTTGCCTTGTACCTTGCGTGTCGTTATAGTTACCCTCATTAGTTACCACGACTTAAAATCACCAACACCTGTCCCTCATCAGCCCATTGTTATCATGTCTATTTAAACCTCTGCGCTTCAGTTGTTGTTTGTTGGTCGTTGCTCCTGTGTGTGTTCGCCGTTGCTCTTGCCTGCTGTCTGTGGATTACTCCTGTTTATGGATTACCTGTTTGTTTTTGTTATTAAACGTTTGTGCTTGCATTTGGATTCTCACTCTATCACATGCCTGCTTATACGTTACATAACGACCAACCAATAATGAATCCAACAGCACAAATTATGCGTCTCCGTCAAAGAGATCTGCCAATTGAGGATTACGTGAGGGACTTCGTAGAAGTTGACTCATATGGATAATGTATGCCTGATGATATTTTTTTGTGGAGGGCTATCTGAGCCGCTCAACTCCCTTATGCCATTGCATCACCCTAGCTGGACTCTTGAATATTATATTGACTTGGCATTACAGCTGAGTGGCTCTGCATTTACTGTCGGGGTTGTGGAGGAGGAGCCTCGTCCCGTCTCAGCGGATCGTCCTAAGATGGCCGCCACGCCTGAGCCCCTCAGCCAAGATGGCCGCCACGCCTGAGCCCCTCAGCCAAGATGGCCGCCATGCCTGAGCCCTCAGCCAAGATGGCCGCCATGCCTGAGCCCTCAGCCAAGATGGCCGCCATGCCTGAGCCCTCAGCCAAGATGGCCGCCACGCCTGAGCCCTCAGCCAAGACGGCTGCCATGCCTGAGCCCTCAGCCAAGATGGCCGCCACGCCTTAACCCCCAGAAACTGCAGAGCTGGCCATTATAGCCACAGCCATTTGGTGTGTGTGGGCACACATCGGCTCCAGCCCATGAATCAGCTCCAGAGCCTGCTCCAGCCCATGTATCCCCTTCAGAACATGCTCCAGAACCTGCTCCAGCCCATGTATCCCCTTCAGAACATGCTCCAGAGCCCGCTCCAGCCCATGTATCCCCTTCAGAACATGCTCCAGAACCCGCTCCAGCCCATGTATCCCCTTCAGAACATGCTCCAGAGCCTGCTCCAGCCCATGTATCCCCTTCAAAACACGCTCCAGAGCCCGCTCCAGCCCATGAGTCCGCTCCAGAGTTTGCTTCGGTCCCAGAACCCAGCCTTGTGTCCTATGAAGTTCTTGTCTGTCCTGATGCGACCACGGAGGTCGTCCCTGAGTTCCCAATTTGCTCTTATGTGACTAAAGAGGTGGTCCCTGGGGTTCCTGTCTGCCTCGACATGACAGCAGAGGTCATACCAGAACTGTCTGTCTGGCCACCTGCACAGCCTGCGCCACGCTGGTCATCAGCCCCGGCCTGCGCCACCCTGGCCGCCTGCTCAGCTCACGCCGCTCTGGCCACCTTCACTGCCTGCTTTGCCTCGGTCTCCCACAATACTTTTGTTTCCAGTCCTCCCTCAACTTCATGGACCTGGCCCTCCATCCCGCCCCCGAGTCTGCCTCCGCTCCACCGCCCTCCTGGACCTCTAGTCCTTATACATTGGACCTTATAGCATCTGGAAGCTGCTCCTTTGAGGGGGGGCTATGTCATGATCCCTGTGCTGTCTTGTGTTTTGTAGGACTCTTATGTTGAAGTGTAATCTTAGTTCTATTTGTTTCAATCTTCACTTCCTATGTTTGGTTCCTGTTTTGCCTTGTACCTTTAAATGACATCAAATCACCAACACCTGTCCCTCATCAGCCCATTGTTATCATGTCTATTTATAACGCTTCAGTTGTTTGTTGGTCGTTGCTCTTGTGTGTGTGTTCTTGCCGTTGCTCTCTGTGGATTACTCCTGTTTATGGATTACCTGTTTGTTTTTGTTATTAAACGTTTGTGCTTGCATTTGGATTCTCACTCTGTCTCATGCCTGCTCATATGTTACATTAATATTGAACATCAGACTGGTTTCTTAGCATTTTCTTTTTTATACAAAGCCCAAATGCAGTGCATTTTCCTGCCCTCTTTTAATTGACAGGATATATCGGCCCTGACTATCAAAATGATCAAACTAATCATTGATGTAAAAATGGGAATTATGAAAAATATTAAATTGTTATGAAATCAGTTGCTAAAATTAGAGATGCACTGATATATCGGCAGATAAAAGCAAATTTTCACACTATCGGCTATCGACTGATACCGATTATTGGCCGATATATCGGTGCATCTCTAATTTTAACAATTTAGCTTTTTTTTTTTTTTTCATAATTCCCATTTTTGCATCAATGATTCGAATAGCAAATTCTGACTGTTTGAACAGCAAATACAACTGTAGTCTAAAAATACTTTACAATTTAAATCAGCATCTTTCGTGCATTGCAGTAATTTGCAAATTGTGACACAAGCTTTGTGAGGGCATCCAAGTTTAGGTGAGAATTGAAAAGTCCAGCAGTAATCTATACAGCATTGAGTTATAGTCATTCTGACTGGGTTATTATGTCCTCAAAAGAGCCTGAAATGAATGTGCGTGTGTCAGATGAAAAGTGCTATATCACGGTACATGTCAGTCTCCTGTCCAGCGAGTGCATCAAGGGCACTAGAGAGTGAGTGAACTCGTTGCTGTTACATGTTGATGGCGTGTGGTCGCGTAATCAGCGGCTGCTCAAGGTCACAGTCCCTCACAGGTTTAACCCCTCAAGGTCTCGTTCGGGCCGGACTCTGGAACATAGTAGACTTTGTAGCCATAAACTTGTTATGCTGAATGCTGGATGACAAATAACTCAAGAGTCAACAGCCGGGGTTGAGTGTATGGGACTAGTGCGAGCGCCTGCTTTTTTGATCTTTGCATGATGTGGTTCATGGCAAAATTGACCCTCCATTATTAGTGGACATTGGAACAAATAAACAGGTTAAAGTCAGTGTGTGGTTGAAATGCTATTTTTGAGTTCTTAATGGACGTTCAGGCTCAGTGAATAATGCATTTTGATGCATAAAAAAGAGAGAAAATATTAGTTTAGATAATAAATGTTTTATCAACTCATTCTAAAAGTTTACTTTTATTTATTTATTTATATTCACAATTGCATACAATGTTTGAATGATGTTTTATTACAGTTTAATTTATTATGCTATAAAATGATTATATAATTATTCATATTATAATAACTATAATTTGCTTTATAATTTCTTTTTAAATATTAATATCAACAATTATTTTATTTTTTATATATAGATTTAAGTATTATTCTCTTATTTTTTATATAATAATAATTATTGAATAACTATTTATTTTGTATTATTATTTATATATTTAATATATTTATATTCAATTATAATTTGGCTGTTAAAGATAATAATTTAGATAATAAATGTTTTAGTAACTCATTCTAAAAGTTTACTAAACTTAAATATTTCTGAAAACTTCTGATTTATTTATTTATTTTATTTATATTTACAATTGCATACAATTTAAATTTTTTATATATATTTTTTTTACAGTTTTTTTATATTTGTTATAATTATAAATAGCTATAAAATTATATTTTCAAATAATTGTTTTATTCTATAATTATTTGTATTATAATAACTATAATTTGTTTTATAATTATTTTTAAATATTAATATCAACAATTATTTATTATATATTTTATATCAAAATCAATTTGAATAGTATTCAATATTATTTTATAATAATAATTTATTTGGTATTGTCATTCATATATTTAATATATTTATATTCAATTTCGTGTATAGTTTTAATTTATAATATAATATAATTATTTTTATTATAATTATCATTTATATTACAATTAAATTTAATGTATTATTCAAATTCAAAATACTATCCAACAATTTAAATTATGTATTAAAGTCCTTATCCAAATCTTTATTCTCAAAACTTTTCAAGCAATTTTATATATATCTATATATATAATTAATATTTGTATGTTGTTTCAAAAAGGTGGAGAAACCTTTACAAATGTAAATAATCAAATGTTCAAAGTTAATATTGATTTTAGCAAACACGTGTAAGTGCTTTAAAATCATTGCCAGATTGATCTAACAGTGGTCTATGAAGTTCATGATCTGAACCCGGTTATGTTCACATTTGTTTATTATAATGACAGCGATGCCAAAACAAATAAACAAGCAAACAAAATGATCATTGAAAAAAAAAAAAAAAAAAAAAAACCCAAAGAAATGATGTTAAATGTTGACATGTCTCTGTACAGCACTGACTGAGAAAAGGCAGAAGTCTCTCTTTCCACAAAGCTCCTCATCTTCAGATGTTTTCAGGTATATTCTATGTGGTTTCTATTCTATAGAGCGAGACATTTCACAAGCCAGATATTACACAGCAAATGATGGGTTTGAATCATAATAGGATGACCCCGGTGACGGGCTAGAACAGGATAACCTCTCCGCTACACCTTCATCTGAAAAACAAACTTGTGAGGCGAGTCATTGACATTTGCTTTCAGATCAAACTCACTCAAGGGCACAACAGGGTTGTAGGCATTCATCAAACGGCCGCTGAGCTCTGGAGTAACTCATCCAAGCATTCCTTTACGAGCATTAGGTATGATCGGTCAACAGAACCTGATCAAATAAGTGTTGAATACACAACCACTCTGATCTAGGGCAGATTGTATTTAGTGGTTTGTCTCTTTATGTGTTGTAATGTGGCACGGACTCAAGGTGCAAAGTTGTGATGACAACAACATGTGCAGACTGTTGGTAAAGTGCTGTCAAAGGGCATTAAAAAAAAGTTCTTGTACAAATAAACTAGATAAATTAGTTATTTAAGGTAAGTTGGTGTAATTGAGGTTGGGTTCCAGCAGATGGCAGCAAAGCTTGTATTGTAGCTGTTGATTGTGACTCCTGCAGTGAGTGTATTTGACAGACATACAGGTGTATTATGCAGTTAATTATGATCTAAATAAGCAGGTCTGATAGCCATTCTTCAAATAATTCTTCAATAATTTTTTTTTTGGAAAGAAATGAATACTTTTATGCAGCAAGGATGCATTAAAAGTGACAGTAAAGACATTTATAATGTTACAAAATCTTTTAAAACAGCATTTATCTGACATTTTAACATTATAAATGTCTTTACTGTCACTTTTAATGCATCCTTGCTGAATAAAAGTATTCATTTCTTTCCAAAAAAATTATTTCAAAACTTTTGAAAGTAGTGTATAATGTTAAAAAATCTTTCTATTTCATATAAATTCTGTTCTTTTGAACTTTCTATTCATCAAAGAAAAAAAAATTGTTTTCCACATTAATAATCAAAAATATTTCTTTAACAGCAGATCATCATATTAGAATGATTTCTGAAGGATCACGTGACACTGAAGACTGGAGTAATGATGCTGAAAATTCAGCTTTGATCATAGGAATAAATTATAAATATATTCACATAGAAAACAGTTACAATTTTAAATTGCAATAATATTTCATAATATTACTGTTTTTCATAATATTACTGGAAATACAATAAAATAAATGCAGCCTTGGTGAGCACTTCCTTCAAAAACATAAAAAAAACCCCAAACTTTAGTGTGTGTGTGTGTACAGTATGTGTGTATGTGTGGGTCAATGACGTGACGGGTCATTTTTTTTTTTTTTTTTTTTGTCCAAAGGCCTTAATAATAATAAAAAACAAAGATATGACATCCAAAGTATGTAAGGTGGTGCAACTAGATCTCTTTCATTGAATCCAAAAGTTTTTAATTATATTTTTCTACATATAAAAGTATTTTAAAGATTTTGAAGAGTCAAAAGGTCATTCGGTTTAACCGTCCAGAGGCCAATACAGCCATTTCATTTGTGATTAAAATATCTTAAAATGTAATAAATGTATATATTTGTTTATTCTGGCATGATTTTATAACCTCATATATCAACATAGTGCAAAAAAAAAAAAATGTCATTGATGTCATTCAGAGTAACCAATATAAAGGGACTATTTTGGATCAAGTCATGTGACAGGATGTGACAGACACCTTCAGACACCTGCAAAGGACTACAAGGTGTCCATCTTGTAAAAAAATGACAAAAGCAGTGTTAAGTGATTATAAAAACCACATAATCTCATTAACACGTATTGGAGATATTCATTTTGAGGTTTTATGTTTTTTTGCACTTTTAAAAACTTTATTCATCAATGTGTGTGTGTGTGTGTCATATATGCATATATGTGTCCTTGAAGTAAATTTTCCACACAAGGCAAATTTAAGAAGGAGCCTTGAGAATTAATTAATTTATCTTTATTCTATTATAATAAGCCCAGAAATAATCAACAATAAAACCTTATATACAAATCATAGCGAACAGAACAGGTTGTGTGAAGAGCACATGCAGGTCAGAGGATCACAGGATCAGCGCGGCACATACAGTAATATATCAACGTCAGCAAAGTACAAGAAACATTAAACAAATATACATCCAGTAACAAACCACATGATGCTCCAGAAACAGTTTCTAGTGCGGGAAGAAAAGAAATTAGAAACTCACAGGACACTGAAATTCATAAGTTAATAATGTGATTTCTTTTAGTAACAGTAGCATTATAATGTGCTATAATATTTTCGCTAATTTCATGGTTAGTTCACTTTTAAATCGCTTCAGGGGGTTTTCAGTTCAAACAGGTGGATTTGCAGTACTTTACTCGTATAAAAAGTGAGGGGTTAGTTTTAGTACAATAGCATGTATCTTAATTCATTTTAATGTAGTTAACATTTATTTAATGATTCACTTTTTATTTATGTTATCGCAATATTCAATCAAATCAATGTTCTCTGTTGTATACTACACATTTGAGCAGATGCAGTGTATATACAGTATATATACTGCAGAACTGGTTTGAGTAGTATGATAATATGTACGTTTTAAAATAAATCTTTGCTGGGTCTTGGTTTTCAGTGCAGTGCTGTTGTAAAGAAAAGGAAAGTGAATGAAAGAACTGAGCCTCTCAGGTGGAGAGCAAGAAAGAGACAAAAGTGTTTTTCTTGGATTGATTTGAAGCAAACATTTCCAGTAAGATTGCTGCTCCCTGCTGATTGGTCCTGCAGTTCTTGGCTCGGTCATGTGATTCCTGTCGACCGCACACGTCTGAGGCGCAGTGGGAGACAGATGGGCTGGAGCGCTTGACGAGCAGATGCTGCCCTCTAGAGGTAATCCAGCTCAAGTGCATGACTCAACGCCTCCAGATCCGCCCGGCACGTCACTCTCCAGAACGGCATGTTCTTCTGCAGAACATGAGAGAGTAAAACAGTTAAAATTTATACAATACCATCTTGTAAAGCTTGACATATCAAATATCTATTTTTGTAAAATTCAAGTTTATTGACCTTTTGGAGAAAAAAAAAAATCAAAAAAGCATGTGTTTTTGTTGAGTGTCATATTTGATACATCAGGCTTTTATGACTCATATAGTCTAATAGAGTAAGAATTTGGAGCTCAAAACTCGAGGAGGCCCAAACTGAGCAAATTTATGCAATTTGGTGCAGATACTGATATTTATATGACCAAAACGTAAGAAATTCTGATGCTTGCGACGTAAATCAATGAGATCTTTATAACAGTATAGCAGATACTTACATATAAAAACTATATATAAATACCATTCATCACTCTATATCTGGCAATAATGTCTTAGTAAGAATATATTTAAATGCTTTAGTTTTATGATTAAAGCTCTGTAGTTTTAAAACATATAATGCAATGCAATATAATGATGATTGAGAGATGAACAAATAAACCTTCCTCAAAAGCCAAAAAAAAAAAAAAAAAAAAGATGTATGATGATCAAGTAAACCTCAGTTGCTTCAGTCCAGTAAGTGTTCATCTTGAAACATTACTAATATAAAAGTTATTCTTACATTTAATTTATAAAAATCAGTAAAAAGAGAAAAAAGACGTTATAGACATGTTTATGTATGAGTACATGAAAAATGACCCATGCACAACTTTGCATTTTTTGCCACTTAGTATCAAACTTTTGGCATTTGGGCTGTAACGTATAGCCAACGGCCTATGTTTCCAAATTTCTTATGGTGGTTTCGTCTTGATTGGACTAATGGTTTCTAAGATATTCGCAAACGTTGTTTAAACGCTAAATCGCAACGTTGCACAAACCATAAGGCAAAACCTAGCATGTTAGGTATTGTCGGACTCTGCAAGGATTCAGAAATCTAAGGAGATGACTCCCGTGAAAATAAGTCAACCACATCAAAAGTTATGAGGATATGAATATTTGATTTCAACACTAGACGGTGCTGTCTCAAAACTTCTCCTTCAGGGCACCGTGCTGATGACCCATATCGAGTTTTGTTATGTTATGTTTTTGCTACAAAATGCAAAATAGCCAACACCCAAAATGGCCGATTTGGTCAAATTGGATATCATTCAGGTCGACATGATGCCCTGAATCTAACAAGACCAGTTTTATAATTTTGGTCAAACCGTTTGGAAGTTATAAGCAAAAATAGCCATTTTTGCATCTCCGGACCAGTTGGTGGTGCTGTGCCGAAACGCAGCATGTGGCCTCAGGTCATGCTTGAGATGACATGTACCAAGTTTGTCAGAATACACTAAAGAGTTGCGGAGATATAGCCTCACGTCCAATTTGGCATGCTCTGCAAATTTGCGCGTCATTTGAGAATGGTTGGGTTTATCAAAAAGCTTAAAAGATGATGATCTGATTTGATTTTCATGTGGGAAATTCTGGTGGGAACATTTTCATAATAAATTACATGTAGGGTGCATTCAAATTATATTGAGCCAAGAAATCAGAAGAAATTTGGTTTCTAACCCTTATGGTTCAAAACTTTGGACAAGTGGTGGCGCTAGAGAGTTTGATCTAGAGACACCAGATTTGCTGTAGTTAATGTTGGGACTGTCTTCAATCAGTGTGCCAAATTTCATAACTTTCCCGTAAGCGGTTCTATGGGCTGCCATAGACTCCCAGAGCGGAAGAATAATATTAATAAGAACAGCAACGGATACAGTTGATGCCATCACACCTTCGGTGGTTGGCCCTTAATAATTACAATAAAAATACCATAATGCATGATTACTCATTCAGCATGCATTTTGGAGTCATTCCTGCATACCTTCTTGGCGACCGTCTCCTCCTCGACACCGTCCCCTACGACCACGTACACGGCTCGCCGGCCGAACCTCTGAGTCACGCGCTCAAAGCAGCTTTCTTTACCTGTAACACATACACAACGTTAAAACTTCTGTTTCTAGATTAGGAAAACTGTCTGAAATGCAGCGCTTCAAGGTAACAAACCTGTTTTGGTGGCGCTGTAGATGTTCTCGATGGGGAACGCTCCTCCAAGACCGTAGAGAAGCACTTTGGAGAGAGCTGGAATCAGCTGCGTGGTGGTGACCATCACGTTCACACAGTTTGGTCTGTGAAAGGAAACGTATGTAAGTTACCTCGTTTGTAAAAATGATTCTTGAAAGAATAGTGCAGCCACAAATAAAACAAAAATTTGTCTGGAATTCTACTTTGGAATCTCTGCAATTATGGCCTGTAAAGTATACAAATTTAAAGCTTTGATGAAGGAGAAGATTTTTAGTGAATAAAGGCTTAAATTTGGACTTCAGAAGACTTGAAATATAGTGCACTAGACATATGGACAGCTTTTATGATGATTTTTGGTTCTTTTTGGAGCTTGACAGGTTCTGGCCACTACATTGTAAGGTTATGACAAATCAAAAACTACTAGCCTAATTTTTTAAATATTATTAAAGACAAGTAAACTTGCAGTAATAAAATAAGATAATCAAATTATGAACAGTAGCACAAATACATACAATAGAACAAACATACAAATGAAATAATCAGTGCTTTTTATGTTTTTCAGGTTGGTACAGAAATTGAATAATCAGATGTAAAATAACACTGCATAGTCTTCACTGTATAAATTAAATACAGATTAATCCTTATTAAAGTTATATTCAGACAAAAGCAGTGAGTTGTTGTTTGATTCACATTAAAAGATTGATGTCACTTTAAGAGCTAATGCACGGATCCAATATACTGTTGCACATGCGTTTTATTCCTTAACTGTTTACGTTCACTTAAAGGGGTCCTATTATGCCCCTTTTCACAAGATGTAATATAAGCCTCCAAAATGTGTCAGAATGAAGTTTCAGCTCAAAATACCCCACAAATCATTTATTATAGCTTGTCAAATTTGCCCCTATTTGGTATGAGCAAAAACACGTCATTTCGTGTGTGTCCCTTTAAATGCAAATGAGCTGCTGCTCTTGAATATTTAAACATGTGCAAATGATGAACTTTTGTGATGACGCAGCACTGGCCCGATCGGGTAAGTGACAGTACAATCTACTGTCCCGAGCGTTGTTCACGCTGGCTATCAGGCAGTCATTCCCTGAGCTTAGACATTCTGCTAAACCTCACTTTTGAGATAGAAATATCTTGGCAAATCAAGTGCTAATATTAATCATCATCCGCCAGTGTCATCAATCTTTCATGTTGACAAAGTGCTACGCTTGCCAAGCCTGTTATGTTTGAGTGACACAAAACTGCTGTAACTTTCTGTAAAATAAGTCTATTCTTAAAAGAATATTCCAGATTCAGTATTTGTGGCATGCTGTGGAAAACTGATTCCGCTCTTAAACTCTACGGCATGCAAGTTTATTTAACCTGGGTTATTCCTTTATCAAAGTGCTGTATTGTTTTATATGTATTATTAAGGCTCCTCACCTGGAGTTGATGAGAGCGAGGGCCTTCAGTGCCTGTGTCAGCCACAGATCCGTCAAAACCTCCATTTCCCGCCTCAGCTGAAGCCACTCTTCCCGCTTCGGACTGCCCAACAAACCTACCATTTACAAAACCAATTTAAGATTCAAGTTAATTGAATGTTGTTTCAGTTGAAAATCAATATGCCACGTCATCAATGAATTACAGTGATTTTACAGGGTTGTTTGTCACAAAGTGTAAAATCAGTATAATGCACGACCTTGAGTGACTCGTTGCTTTTATAAAACAACAACAACAACAGTAATATGATAAAAGACACCAATGTACAATAAATAATTGGTTCTTTATAAAACTACAGGCATTTTTATGTTCTGGGGCTGATATATTTATTTAATTTTTACTGAAATGAGAAAGACATTTTTTTCGTTATATGAAGGTCAAATTAAAAGTGCATTAAAAACTGTTTACCATGCCTTCATCATTTATTTTTTTCATCTTTTCAAGGAACTGAAAATCCATAGTAAAAATATTATTTTTCAGTTTTACCTTAATGATAAACCAAATTACAACTGTCACTCATTGTGAATGTTTCTAATTGTATGTATTTAATTTCTAAAATCTCGCCTGTAGCTATATATATATATATATATATATATAATATATATTTTTTTAATATATAATATTATTATTTCTTATTATTAATGTTCTCAATAATTACTTTTATTATTATTTTGATCATCATTTCCTACCTAGTAACAGATCTTTAGCCTAACTGTACAATGTTTGCAGTTGATGCATTAATATACTCGTCAACTGATGTGTGGTTACAGGTTTGTGTGTACTACTTCAGCTATTTTACAACGGCTTCCAACGGGTTCAACCAATCAGGTTTCAGAAGTGGAACTGTCTGCTTTATAATAGTCATTTCAGGCCCTAATTATGCTTGTAGTCACAGCAGTGAAAGCAGGTGTGTTGAATGCTGCAGTGTTCTCTTCTCACCTCCTACATTGTTCTTGTAGGTGTTGTAGATCTCTTTCACTCTCCGGTAGCGGAAGGCGAGTTTCCTCATCCAGTCGACCCCGCCGTGAACACCTGAGCCCAAGCAGAGCGTGCCTCCACCTGCTGGGCTCTGGAAGCCATCTGTGCCAAAGTTATACGTGCTGCAAGTACAGACACACATAGGGTCAGCTTTAGATCCGCTCTACACCCACCAAACACTCAACTACATTATTATTTCTACTAACATGCTCCTAAAAGGGTGATTAATATCTGTCATAAAATGTCTGGAACCAGAGTGAGTGTCTGTCTCGAAACTGAGATAAGAAACCATAATGTTTTATAACTTTTCCTGCTGCGTTTTCATATAGCATCAGTTCATAGTAAGTGAATAAAAAAATTGCTTTTGTTTTACTTTTTTTGTAGTGTTTTTGTACTTTTGGAGCTTTTTGAAAAAAATATTCCTTCTGCTTTTTCATATAGCATGAGTTCATAGTAAAAAAATAAATTAATTAAAAGAATAATAAAAGATATTTTCAGTAAAAATCAACAAGACTTTAAAATAAATTAAAAGATATTTACTAAACCATATAGACTGCTTTTATTGTACTTCTTTTTTGAGTATTTTTGTACTTTTGGAGCTTTTTTTAATATTCCTTCTGCTTTTTCATAATTGCATCAGTTCAATATAAATAAATAAAATGAATCAATTAAAAAATATATTTTCAGTAAAAATCAACATGAATTTAAAATAAGTAAAACATTTACTAAATCATGTAGACTGCTTTTATTTGAGTGTTTTTGTACTTTTAAAAATATTCATAAGTTTTTTTTTTAAATATTCATATAGCATCAGTTCATAGTAAATTAATTAAATAATTAATTAATTTTAATAAAGCAGTTAATTGAAATAAGATATTCTGAGTAAAAATCAAAAAAAGATTTTAAAATAAACTAAATTAAAAGATATTTACTAAATCATATATACTGCTCTTATTGAGTATTTTTTGAGCTTTTTTAATATTTCTTCTGCATCAGTTCACAGAAAGCAAATAAATGTGTTTTTGTTCTTTTGGAGCTTTTTAAAAAATATTTGTGCATATATATTTTTAAATATCATATAGCATCAGTTCATAGTAAATAAATACATAGATTTTCTGTAAATTGAAATAAAATATTTTGAGTAAAAATCAATAAAAGATTTGAAAATAAATTACAATTAAAGATATTTACTAACTAATATAGACTGCTTTTACTGTACTTTTTGTTGTTGTTGGATTTTTGTACTTTTGTAGCTTGACAGATGTGGTCACCACATGGTCTCATTTTGTGTTTTAAATGGAAATATGTGTTTGGAACAAGAGTAAATAATGACAGAAATTTCATTTTCAAAAGGACTGTTCCTTTAATAATTCTGTGGACATGCTGTTAAACATGTGATTAATGTCCATCATAAAGAGTCTGGAAGCAGAGCGAGGGCTTGCCTCTAAACTATGATAAAAACCAACAACCTTCAATACTCAACATGTCAGTAGCATGTCATTATGTGAAGAAAAGGATCCCTTTATGGCACATAATATGGAGTTTATTAGAAATGCTCATACTGTTGCTCACTTGGCTAGATGAAGGAAAGTCATACGCTACCTCAAGTCCTGCCCATTGTCATCCGAGGCCACATCATCGATGTGAACTTGGTCACATTCCTAAGAAATGAAAGGAAAGCAGATATGCATGAGGTGGATACGTTACAGCCGAGCGAAGTGATGTACTGTGTATAGACAGGTTCACCCGCCATCGAGCCTCAGGGAACGACGATGAGAGCGAGAGTGAAGTATTAAAAAAGAAGGAACAGGCCACCGCGACCCAAGACGTTCAGGCGCCTTTAACACTGGAGGGTAAAATATCAGAAAGATGGCAGACAGATCCTCGCCATCTAAACCCGATATTGTGTGTTAATTAGCTTTTGTCTTGGCTGAGTTTGCGCGTACGACCGCCAGTATACACTAATTACAATGGTCGATGTATAAGCTGAACATCTGCTCTGTACTTGATTATCTAGTGTGCTTCTCCATGTTGTTTTAGCAATGCATAACACGTGTAAATTTGATAAAGATTTGGATTCGTGTAGTCTTACAAACTGAATTACGCTAATCAATGCAAAACAATTACTCAGCCTTTAGCACTGACAAAAGACATTCATGCTCTCCTTTTGTTTTTCATTTTTTCACAGATATGCACAACATGTCATGTTTTATATCATGGTGCCGACCTCCCACTGACTTCTATTGTTCTTAAATTACTGTAATTATAACTAGATTTTTTTCAAGTGCTAGGGTGGATTCCTACTGAGCCACGCACATGACATGCAGGAAAGAAAAAAAAAGTATATTGTGTGCACAATTTACTATTTCGTTCCCTCGATTTGCTACATCATGCACAATTTACTATTTAGTTCCCTCGATTTGCTAATTCGTGCGCACAATTTACTATTTCATTCCCTTGATTTTGCTAAATCATGCACAATTTACTATTTCGTTCCTTCGATTTGCTAAATCATGCACGATTTACTATTTCGTTCCCTCGATTTGCTAATTCGTGTGCACAATTTACTATTTACTTCCCTCAATTTGCTAATTCGTGCGCACAATTTACTATTTCGTTCCCTCGATTTGCTAATTTGTGCGCACAATTTACTATTTCATTCCCTTGATTTTGCTAAATCATGCACAATTTACTATTTCGTTCCCTTCATTTTGCTAAATCATGCACAATTTACTATTTCGTTCCTTCGATTTGCTAAATCATGCACGATTTACTATTTCGTTCCCTCGATTTGCTAAATCATGCACGATTTACTATTTCGTTCCCTCGATTTGTTAATTTGTGTGCATGATTTACTATTTACTTCCCTCAATTTGCTAATTCGTGCGCACAATTTACTATTTCGTTCCCTAAATTTGCTAATTCTTGCGCACAATTTACCATTTCGTTCCCTCGATTTGCTAATTCGTGCGCACAATTTACTATTTTGTTCCCTCGATTTGCTAATTCTTGCGCACAATTTACCATTTCGTTCCCGTTGATTTGCTAATTCGTGCGCACAATTTACCATTTCATTCCCTCGATTTGCTAAATCATGCACGATCTACTATTTCGCTCCCTCGATTTGCTAATTCGTGCGCACTATTTAGTATTTAGTTCCCTCAATTTGCTAATTCGTGCGCACAATTTACTATTTCATTCCCTCGATTTGCTAATTCGTGCGCACAATTTACTATTTCGTTCCCTCGATTTGCTAATTTGTGCGCACAATTTACTATTTCATTCCCTTGATTTTGCTAAATCATGCACAATTTACTATTTCGTTCCCTTGATTTTGCTAAATCATGCACAATTTACTATTTCGTTCCTTCGATTTCCTAAATCATGCACGATTTACTATTTCGTTCCCTCGATTTGCTAAATCATGCACGATTTACTATTTCGTTCCCTCGATTTGCTAATTCGTGTGCATGATTTACTATTTACTTCCCTCAATTTGCTAATTCGTGCGCACAATTTACTATTTCGTTCCCTAAATTTGCTAATTCTTGCGCACAATTTACCATTTTGTTCCCTCGATTTGCTAATTCGTGCGCACAATTCCCTATTTCGTTCCCTCGATTTGCTAATTCGTGTGCACGATTTACTATTTCGTTCCCTCGATTTGCTAATTTGTGCGCACAATTTACTATTTCATTCCCTTGATTTTGCTAAATCATGCACAGTTTACTATTTCGTTCCCTCGATTTGCTAAATCATGCACAATTTACTATTTAGTTCCCTCGATTTGCTAATTCGTGCGCACAATTTACTTTTTCGTTCCCTCGATTTGCTAATTCTTGCGCACAATTTACCATTTCGTTCCCTTGATTTGCTAATTCGTGTGCACAATTTACCATTTCATTCCCTCGATTTGCTAAATCATGCACGATCTACTATTTCGCTCCCTCGATTTGCTAATTCGTGCACACTATTTAGTATTTAGTTCCCTCAATTTGCTAATTCGTGCGCACAATTTACTATTTCATTCCCTCGATTTGCTAATTCGTGCGGCACGATTTACTATTTAGTTCCCTCGATTTGCTAATTCGTGCGCACAATTTACTATTTCGTTTCCCTTGATTTGCTAATTTGTGCGCACAATTTACTATTTCATTCCCTTGATTTTGCTAAATCATGCACAATTTACTATTTCGTTCCTTCGATTTGCTAAATCATGCACGATTTACTATTTCATTCCCTCGATTTGCTAATTTGTGCGCACAATTTACTGTTTCGTTCCCTGGATTTGCTAAATCATGCACAATTTACTATATTGTTTCCTGGAATTGCTAAATCGTGCGCATGATTTATAAATCGGGGGAATGAATTGGTAATTCGTGCGCACAATTTAGCATACTATTTTTTTTTTCCCTACTGTACATGTCATGTGCGGGGCTCCGTAGATTCCTTCTTCAATGTTTGTTTATTCTTTTATGCATGAAATTTGTTTTCCAACCACATATCTCTGATATTAATAATCACCCATCCCAAAATTTGCTTTTCACCATTTAACTATTTGGAAACACTTTAGTATAGTGCACACATATAAACTATTAACTACAACTTTTCTCTTAATAAACTCCTAATTTATTGCTTATTAATAGTTAGTAAGGTAGTTGTTAAGTTCAGGTATTGGGTAGGATTAAGAATGTAGAATAAGGTCATGCAGAATAAGGCATTAATATGTGCTTAATAAGTACTAATAAACAGCCAATAGTAATATGCATGCCGATAAGCAACTAGTTAAAAGACCCTAAAATAAAGTGTTACCAACTATTCTGCTACCCAGATACCTTCTCTACCAGACATTAATTTGATTTTTCTGATTAATTAAAGCATTAAATGAGCACATTAGGCCATCAATCACGCCTGTATTTCAAAGCTGTTGACCTTGTGCAGTTATTTTGCCTGTGGCTTTCTGTTCCCCAGCTGACAGATCGATTGAACTGGAGCAGTGTTTGAATGCTGAATGATGCCTTAGACTATTTGAGGGCAATTACAGGGAAAACAGAACAAGAGGAAAGGGGCTGTCATTAAAACCTGTGCCCTCCACCCCAGGGCTGTTGTTCCTCCCTGGGACAAATCTTCTTTTCAGTGGCAGCCACACACCACTAATTAAGCACTCAAATGTTGTCAATTTTTTGCACCACCTCCTCGAAAGCTTTTAAAGCATCTAATCCCTCCTTTCTTCAAGCAGAGGGCAAACCGAGGTCCTTTCACACACTGACTCTGCAAATATTGAACAAACACTTTAATGTCCTTTAATTCACTTTTCTTGTTTGTTTGTTTTGAGAGTTTACCAGTCATTAATATTTCTGACCACCCGTGAATCTGTATTTTGCATTGTAAATACTAGCAAATTATTGCTTTTATTCAGCAACTATGCATTAAATATCAAAATGACAGGGAAGATGTTTATAATGTTAATGTTCTTTTGAACTTTCTGTTAATCAAAGAGTCCTAAAAATATATCTATAATATTATATAAAATGCATTTCAACATTGATAATAATCTGAAATTCTTGAGCAGCAGTTCAGCATATTGAGAGGGTCATGTGACACTGAAGACTGGAGTAATGATGCTGAAAATTCAGATTTGATCACAGAAATAAATTAAACTTTACAATATATTCACATAGAAAACAGCTGTTTTAGATTGTAAAAATATATTTCACAATATTACAGTTTTTACTGTATTTTGGATCATATAAATGCAGCCTTGGTGAGCAAAAGATTTCTTTCAAAAACATTAAAAAGTCTCAACCTCAAACTTTTGAATTTTTAATATATTAGTATTACATAATTTATATAATATAATAAATAATATATATATATACAATATTTTGTCTGTTGCTTAATGTAAGGAATATTCCAAGTATGTGTCACCACATGTAGAAAAAAAATATGGCAAAAAATTGCTATGGTAAAATGTGTACAAATGAGCAGAGAGTACTGCAGTCTTATTGGCGTCTGAAAGCATTATCTAATTAGCAAAAATATTTAACAAATGAAGTCATGAGGGGTGGGGAATATGTAGAGCTTTGTGATTGACAGCTCTTATTTCTCTTACAGGTGCAGATTCTGACGAACAAGAGAAGTTTATCACGTGGCTTTCTGGAATACTTGATTCTGATTGGTCAATCACAGCGTTCTGCTGCAAATAATTTTTTATTATGAACCAACCGTGAACTTTTGTGCTAGTTTTATGTCTAATACCACTCTGTGCTCTCTTTCTGCTTACACTATGAAATAATGTACCTGTATTTTTATAAGTGACACCATTTTTGCAACACAATGGCATTAAAAATCCCAAGTGATTTTGTTGTTGGTTCTGATGTTTTGCTCACCTCCAGGTCGTTGAAAAACAGACGCGAGTCAGCCAAGTTGAAGATCATCTCCTCCATCCACAAGCCCAGAGAAACAGCCTTGCCGGAGTCCTGGATCAAAACATAAAGAGCACATCAAAGTAGTTTTCATACCTGAACTTTGGAGTGACAGGTAATGATTATATTATCTCACTCTGAGTAGGAGCGTGCAGTACAACAGGTTTTTGTCTGACAAGAATGCTGATCACTCAGCGCAGTCATTGTGGTTTTAATCAGAAGCATGTCAAACTACAGCCTTTTCTCTCTTGTTCTCTCTTCATTCTGTAGGTGAAGCCACATGCTAACATAAGCTAAGTCATTGTGCGCACTAGCTAACAGGCCGCTTAACGCCTACATTTGGCAGTTGATCAAGCTTCAGGTGTCAGCCAGAGGTTAGTGTCAGATTAACTGCGAAACGTCTCTTCATCTACGCCTAATCATTGTTAGCGAATGCCGTAGCCAGAGGAGCTGCGAGTTTGTCCTGCTTTAATTAAGATAATAACCCATAATCTACTGCCATGAATGGACGACTTTATTACAGGTGGCAGTCAAACGCAGAATAATAGATGTACTGCTTTAGAATTACGAATTAACATTTCATTTTAGGACGGACAGTAAAAAGTTACAAGACGAATGGTAAAACAAAAACTTACTTTTTTCTTGCCAAAATGTTGTAACTTTTTATTACAACAGTAGAAACTTATTGTAAATATAGCATGGATTGAAATTAGCATGGTTGAAAGAAATCTTATTTTTAAAACTAAAAATCTTTCAAAAATGTACTTCGGAGGCAAGCTCGTGTAAATGTGCCATCAAAACAATGTAAAATAGTATATGCAATATAATGAATATAATATTTATTTTGTAATGTATACTATATATGTATGTGTATATATATATATATATATATATATATATATATATATATATGATTCATTCTTCATTTTATTTTGACCTATATATTTTATATAATAATATATATTATAATAATAATTTTATTAGATATTATAATATTTTATATTTATATATATAGAAAATATGTGTTTATATATATATATATTATTTGTGCTGTCAATTCGATTAATTAATAAATTGCATCTAACATAAATTTGTTTACATAATATGTGTGTATATATTATTACATTTATATATATTATATACAAATTGTATATACACAGACACACACTCGTTATATGTAATATATATATATATATATACACATTTCATGTAAACAAACTTTTATATGTAATATATATATATATATATATATATATAAATAAATAAATGATTCATTCTTCATTTTATTTTTTAAATTTACCAATATATTATATATATATATATATATATATATATATATATATATATATATATGAAATATTATATAAAACATATTATTTATAACTTTTTATACTATTTTATATATTATTATATATACTTTTTACTTTTTATCTATAATTTATTTATTTTGGCCATAAATGATTGGGATAATTTGGACTGGAAAAACAGCTTTGGGTGTACACAGAGATGTTAAGTTATGTGTGTATACATATTGATCAAGGATAAATGACATGTGGAATGGTAAAGAGACTCCAGTATCCTCTGACACTTTAGAAAACGGACATCTTTCAACACTCAGAGTGGTTTTGTATGGAGTAGGTCGAGTCTTGCTGTGGGCCAATCACAGCTCAAACAGGCTGTTTACAGTGATGGGCTTATGGATTTGACATGAAGTACGTATAAAAAAAGCGAGTTAAATATCCTGTTACTTAAAGATGCGAAATCTGAGCCAAAGCAATCGCGGCTCTTTGTCTGAGCGTAAGCAGCTTTGTCATGACACACCTCAAACTTGTTCCTATTTAACTCCAGCCCAATTTCAGTTTAATATAGATGTTTTCTTTGATTTTCTATCTCCAGTGGATTCCTGCTGGAGTAAAAAGCTATTTTGGAGTCTTTTTCCTGGATCTGAAATTAGACACATTAGTCACGGCAACATTTCTGCAGTCCTCAAAAAGAAAGTCCAAAGAGCTGCGCGCTCGAGACGACCAGGCGTTTCTCAGAGTCTCTTATGTGTCACGTCAAATCCGCAAGGGATCGTGGGAATTCAAAATAGATTGCGGGCCAAGAAAAAGAAACATGACCATTGTTTCCTCATCAGCTGCCTGGAGATTGTGTAGAAGTTCATGTGGCGTCAATCAAATCAGAGCGGCCAAATAACAAGCCCGCTTGACTGGAGCTGAAGGAGGGGCTTCATTATATCTTTCACTGTTCATTTCATTCTTCCGCATTTACTTTCTGCTGGCGACGTTACTCTAAAACAGCTGTGGAACCATAATTATTCAGTGGAAAAAACAGATCAAAAACATAAATGCAGTTCTTTTGAACTTTTTACACATCAAAAAAATACTGAAAAAAAAAAAAAAAAAAAAATGATTCCACAAAAATGTGTATATGTAACAGTACTTTTGATTAAATAAATGCAGTCTTGGTATATGTATATTATATGGATTCTGGATTAATAAAATGTAGTCATCATTCCATTATTATTTTATATATACAAAATTTGGGGGGATCGAATTTACAGTCGAAAAAACTATATTGTGATTTATGCCATTATTGCTATAAGAAATTATACATACCACTTTAAAAGATACAAATACAAAATAATAGTAGTAATAATAATAATACTCTCTTAAAAAAATAGTATTGTCTTCAAAAGCAATATACTGTATATTTTTTACAGTATTTTTTGTCAAATAAATCTCTCTATATATAAAGATTGCATTTATTTGACAAAAATATTGTAAAAATTAAATATTTTGTAATATTATTACAATTAAAAATAACAGTTTTTAAATATTTTTGTGGAAACAGTAATACAGTTTTTCAGGATTCTTTATAGTCAAACCAAAATGTATTCAGACACCTTGAACATTTCATTCATTATTAGTTTATTCACTATAGTTTAAAAAAATGGTAATAAAATATGACAAGATCTCAGAGTTAAACTGTGTCAGAAAAAAATTAATCTTAATTATGTCAGATAACACTTCAGCAAAACATGGTCATACTCAATTTTTGGGTATATGTCACAGTTTACTTTATTTTGCTATCCTCACTTACATAAATGAACTATAGTGTCCTGTAACCACTAGTAAAAATATATCAAAAATGTCTAAATAAATTTTGGTTTGACTGTATATATAGTTGTATATCTCATATCAAACTTACTACTTTAAAAGATACAAATACAAAATAATAATAATAATAATAAAAAACATGGTATTGTCTTCTAAAGCAAAACTAAAGCAGTGTAAAGTGAAGTGGAGGAACTGGTTTGTACCTTGCCGAAGCGTGTGGAAAATGTCCCCGTGAGGAGTGAGTGGAAAATGATGATGGTCTCATCCAGGTCCCAAATAAACACTCTCTGTACACACACACACACACACACACACACACACACACAAAGCATGAGCACAAATATAATCCGCTGACTAGTCAAGAAAAGTATTTACTCCAAAACACTGCATAATATCTCAGTGTTGTGTTTATGATAAAAATATGCTGATAACTGTAGTTCAGCCACATTTCACAGCTTAAGAGCAGACAGGCAAACGCTCTATATCTCATGTCACACTACACACCACAGCTTCTCTTGTCTCGTAATCAAATACTTATATTGATATTTTAACATACAATATGTTGCAACAGAGCTTTTTTTAAAGCATAGAAAACACTAATTTGTCATTTTATTTCATTCTGCTGTTGTTCAAAGCACGTATGACTACGTCTTATTAAACAGAATGACTTTTTAAACTTTTATTGTGCTTTTTGTCATCATCAGTTTTCACTGTATGAAAGACATTCATCCGGAAGAAAGTCATACAGGTTTCGAACGTGTAAAAATGATGATAAAACATTCATTTTAGGTGAACTATCCCTTTAAATTCATTGTCTATTCCTCTGAGTTTTAAATTAGGTCGCTGCCAGACATCATTGCACAACTCGACTGTTGGATGTGAAAGTTATCCCTACGGTGTGCAGCGCAGGAATGTTAATGAAAGACGTTGTGAAAGGGACACCATGATCGCCAGCATCTGTACCTCAATGTCAGAGTCCAGAGGGGGTACAGGGTCATTGGCCCGCTTCCTGCCTCTCAGCTTCCCATCCGAGCTGCGTCTCGCCGGAGCGCCTTCCTGCTCCTTTCCTGGGGTTGGAGGACTCGTGGGAGCGTGGTACTCTGCTGTTGGACACACACACACACACACACACACACACATGTGATGACATGTCATATACACAGAGACATACAACCAAATATCTGAATACCAAAGCAAATAGTCTTGAAAGTTTTCAGTTAGCATTATTATATTAAATACTAAAATACATCACACATAATAATGTCAAACACAAATGTTTAAAAATAATACAGCAGTATTTTTGTAGTATGTATTTAACATATTGAAACACATTTTGCTTTATATTCAAATTACATATAGAGAGACATATACTCAGAAATTCTGATTTTTTTTGCAAGTTGGCACTATTTTTAATATATTTATATATTTAATATACTATTTTTTAATAGTATTTTCATTAGTATTCCCTATACATTGTGCTTTGCTTTATACTGACATTATTCCATATATAGGGAGACATAATAGTCAAAAATCTGGATATTAAAGCAACTTAAAGTTTTTTGTTTTGTTTTTTAAGTTAACAGTTTTTACAAGTTGGCAGTATTTTTATATATATATATATATATATATATATATATTTCATAAAACCTTTTTAGAATATTTCTAATATTATTTTTTTTTAAAAGTATTCCCAAAAAAATCTGGTTAACACTTTAGTTTAGGGTCCAATTCTCACTATTAACTAGTTGCTTATTAGCATGCATTTTACTAGGATATATTTCTGTTTATTAGTATTTATAAAGCACATATTAATGCCTTATTCTGCATGACCATATTCCACATCCCTTAATCCTAAACTTATCTACCTTAATAACTATTAATAAACTATTAATAAGAGTCATAGTTAAAAGTGAGAATTGCACCCTAAACTAAAGTGTTTTTAAAGTATTTTCATCAATATCCCCTATATTTACTATAGTACATTAATCAGTCTCATCATTTCTCAGCATAGAGCTCACCTGTGTGGGATTCTGGGCTGTGATTGGTCGATACAGCAGGATGATCTGTGTGCTGATAGGGTATCGCCGTGGTGATGGCGGAGGGTGTGATATTGCTGGTGGTGATGTACGGGCTGTTGTAGTGTGTGTTGTAGTATGGCGAATATTGACTTTGGCTGTAGCTAGAATATGTTGAGAAATCCTGATGGAGATAATGACATGAGTGAATAATCGCAGACAACTATATACTACATTTTATTGGTTTTTATTTCTCATTTTCTTAATTTAAGTCCATTACTGAACCATCTAAACTTTATTGTGGCAGTACCTTGGTTCGCTGATGGCTGTCTGATTACCAAATTCATATAAAATCTATATCATAATCTAAATCTATATCATATTTTATTCTTGATTTAAGCGAAAACTCTTAATTTTGATAAGAAAGCAAGACATCTTAAAGGATTAGTTCACTTCAGAATTAAAATTTCCTGATAATTCACTCACCCCCATGTCATCCAAGATGTTAATGTCTTTCTTTCTTCAGTCGAAAAGAAATGAAGGTTTTTGAGGAAAACATTCCAGGATTTTTCTCCATATAGTGGACTTCACTGGGGTTCAACGGGTTGAAGGTCCAAATGTCAGTTTCAGTGCAGCTTCAAAGAGCTCTACACGATCCCAGACGAGGAATAAGAGTCTCATCTAGAGAAACCATCAGTAATTGTCTAAAAAAAATAAAATGTATATACTTTTTAACCGCAAATGCTCGTCTTGCACTGCTCTGCAATGCGCCACGCATTACGTAATCACGTTGGAAAGGTCACGCGTGACATAGGCGGAAGTCCCGCGATAGGGCGAAAAACTTCTCCTCCAACTTCAAA
Organism: Elopichthys bambusa; assembly: GCA_037101425.1. NCBI lineage: Eukaryota > Metazoa > Chordata > Actinopteri > Cypriniformes > Xenocyprididae > Elopichthys > Elopichthys bambusa. The sequence continues at coordinate 2,296,192 of CM074440.1, read as the reverse complement.
ATTGTCCAACATCGTTGTTTTACCTTTTTTTTGTAAAGACTTAGTCTTTGCACATTCACTTTGTAAACACTGGATCGGTACTTCTGCCTACGTCACGCGTGACCTTTCCAAAGTGATTGCGTAACGCGTGGCGCATCACAGAGCAGTGCAAGATGAGTATTTATGGTTAAAAAGTATATACATTTTATTTATTTATTAAAAAAATGGCCGATCGTTTTGCTAGATAAGACTCTTATTCCTCGTCTGGGATCATGTAGAGCTCTTTGAAGCTGAAACTGACATTTGGACCTTCAACCCGTTGAACCCCAGTGAAGTCCACTATATGGAGAAAAATCCTGGAATGTTTTCCTCAAAAACCTTCATTACTTTTCAACTGAAGAAAGAAAGACATGAACATCTTGGATGACATGGGGGTGAGTAAATTTTAATTCTGAAGTAAACTAATCCTTTAAGTCACTTTGCTTCTTAAGTAAATGTTCATTGAATTAAGAATGTTTAGATGTTTTTACTGGAAAACAAGACAAAAAAACAGAGGAAGAACATCCTTTTTTTTAGAAGTCAAACTATAATGTACTTTTGTAATTATGATATACTGTAGCCATGTCATTTTTTTGGCGAAGGGTACACAGTATATCCATCCAGGTCGTCTAGTGTCAAGGGTGGTTGTAGTACATCAGTGAAGGTGCTGCGTGATGCATTTTTCCTAATTTGACCCACCTGCTGTGTAGGACTGAATGGCGTTGAGCCTGTGATGCTGTTTGCACCCTGGAAAATTCCAGAAGAAATGCTGCCGCCTGGAAAAGAAGCACAAAGCTAGTTTAAGAGTGTACTTCGAGCTGACTGTGGTAAAGACTGGCCCTGACACTCCAGAGCTCACGGTCCAACACAAACACAGCGCAGGAAACACGACAGGCAGCGGCTGAGGAACGGCTTGTGGACGGCTGATGAAATATAGACACGTTTAAAGCGCTCAGAGAAAGTTTGCTTGATTTATGACTACGAAAACAGTTCAGGTGACAAAGGGCAGCGTGGAGCCGAGAGCAAATCCGCTATCGGACTTGTCTTTCTCCAGACCCGTCTAGTTCCCTTTAGTCTGTCTCTTTCCCTTCATATCCGCGCTCGGTCTCTTTCTGAAACCTGCCCTAGATAAATGACTCTGTCAAAACAGCACAAAATCTCGAAGGAAGCAAACGAAAAGTCTTCAAAGGAGGAGGGAGAAGTGGGCGAACGCCGCGGCCGTGTTTCTGATTTTCTCCACAGCGGTGAAACGCGAGGACCTTTGGCATCCAGAGAAGGGTTATTTATTTCATGCTACAGCGGGTCTCCTGTTGGAATTCACCTATAAATCAAATGAGACCAGCGAGATGTAGCGCGAGACATAGTAACCGCGTTTTCCCAGACCCATTAGAAATCCATCCATTTCACGAGCAGACAATTTTACAGTAAATGATGTCTCGGGGTGCTTATGAATTACAGTAAATCACTATAATACGTAATAGATTATATTATCTGCTAGAGCATTAATAACTCATTGATTATGCTAATTATACAGACAGGAAGTAGATGTCATTGTGCATTATGACTTTGTGTGTCTCAATGTCTGTGAATATTACACACACACACACACACACACACACACACACACAAAAGTTTGGGATCAGTGAGATTTGTTTATTCTCACCAAGGCTGCATTTACTTGATCAAAAATACAGTAAAAATCAAGAAATATTTTTCTATGTAATATTATTCTATGCGAATATATAGTAAACTGTAATTTATTCTTGTGATCAAAGATTTGCAGCATCATTACTCCAGTCTTCAGTGTCACATGATCCTTCAGAAATCATTCTAATATGCTACATTTATTTTATCAAAAATACAGTCAAAAATGTGAAATATTTTTACAATTCAAAATAACTGTTTTCTATGTGAATATACAGTAAACTGTAATTTATTCCTGTGATCAAAGCTGAATTTTCAGCATCATTACTCCAGTCTTCAGTGTCACATGATCCTTCAGAAATCATTCAGATATGATGATCTGCTGCTCAAGAAACATTTCTGATTATTATCAATGTTGAAAATAATTGTGCTGCTTCATATTTTTTGTGGATTTTTTTTTTCAGGATTCTTTGATTAATAAAAAGCTTGATTAATGCTATTTATTTGAAATATACATCTTTTTTAAAATGTCTTTACTGTCATTTTTGATCAATTTAATGTGCCCTTGCTGAATAAAATATCAATTTCTTTCAATACAATTTTTTTTTATCCCAAACCTTTTAACGGTAGTAGTGAAAATTCTGTATTCATTTACTCACCTTCATGCCGTTCCAAACAAATATGATTTATACTTTCTATCGTGGAACACAAATAAAAAATATTTTTAGAGATAATGATTAAATTCAGTCTGATCCTCACACCAGTGTTATTTTATATACTATCATAGTTTTTATTCATATTTTGAATTGGCCTTTATGTCAATTTTTTAACACTTAATTTAATATTTAGTTTAATTTTTAGTAATTTTATGTGCATTTGTCATTTTATGAAAAATTTAGTTTATTTCGTTTTTTCCCTTTTCTTCCAGTTTTAGTTCAATTTTTTTAATTTATTTCCGGTTAGTGATTTTAGTGCTTTAACTTAAACGTATTTCAGTTAGTTTCAGAGGCAACATTTGTAATTTTTGTTAAGTTTAAGTTTTTTATCTAATATTTGTATTTTATTTAATCTTTATTTCAATGAACAAAAATGTCTTTTAATAGTTTTAGTAAACGATAATATCTCTGCCTCACACAAAGCTGTCATATGGTTTTAGAAAACTTTTGGTCACACATTATTTTAATGGTCCAATTCAGACATTCGACTAACTATAAGCAACTTTGCAACCAAATGTTTACTAACTCTCATCAGCGTATTAGTAGACTGTTAGGTTAGGGTTAGTAGAATAAGTTAGCATGTACTTGCAAAGTTACTTGAAGTCAGTAGAATGTCTAAAGTGGACTATCAAAATAAAGTGTTACCAAACTTTATATACTACATTTATGTTGCTCTTTTGTCCTTTTAGTTTGTTGACAGCCTGCAGCCACTATATGATTTCACTGCATGAAAAAAAACACCTCCAGTTTTCTTCAAAGCATTTCCTTTTGTGTTCCAAAGAAGAAAAAAACGTCATGCCGGTTTGGAGCGACATGTGGGTGAGTAAATGATGATGACACGTAAACGATTCTATTCCTTTAAACTTGAAAACGTGCCTAGTGCCACTTCACCTTTGACCTTGACAGAGAACGGTCAATTTCACACTGTGGTGGCAAAATCAGGACTGCGGGCTGAAGAGGGGTGACTGACTGCGATCAGACGCTCAGATCCCGTCTGACACTCACTCCCACGCAAACACACTCCTCCAATGGCCAGCGTGTTGTGGAGGGGAGCAGAGAAAGGTTCTGACCTCCTGAGAGAACCAGAGAGACGCCTGACGCCAGACCCCAGACCGCGGATAATGGGGAACAGGTGTGTGTGTGTGTGTGTGTGAGCGAGGGGGGATCGACTGTAGACGGCACCTGAAAAATCTGTGTGTGTTTGTGGGGATTTCTAATTATCCACCAAACATAGAAGTTCAAAAACATGTGTATTTGTTTATAGCTAGAGCTGTAGGCGATATCAACAAAACATATTATAATATTCTGGTTGATAATATTTATTAAATTACTTTTGGGATATTATGTCAATCATGTTTGTAAAATGATGCTAAACTGTATAATCGACTATTCGGCGAGCAGTTTCTGTGCTAGTTAGTCTCATACTCTTTTTCATTCTCATACTTTATCCCATATCTGGGATATTGATGATAATGACAAACTGTCTGTTAATTATCTGTTATTAATGACATACACTATGGTTCAAAAGTGTGGGGTCAGCATTATTATTATAATTTTTTCTAAAGAATTTAATACTTTTATTCAGGACATACATTTATAAAGATTTCTATTTCAAATAAATGTTCTATTACAGTCTAATCTGATTACAGTTTCCACAGAAATGTGACCGTTTTCATCATTGATAAAAATCATAAATGTTTCTTGAGCAGCAAATCATCATATCAGAATGATTTCTGAAGGATCATGTGACACTGAAGACCGGAGTAATGATGCTGAAAATTCAGCTTTGATCACAGGAATAAATTACATTTTACAACATATTCAAACAGAAATTAGTTAATTTAAATTGTAAAAATATTTCAATATTTTTACTGTATTTTCGATCAAATAAATGCAGCCCTGGTGAGCAGAAGAGACTTATTTCAAAGACATTAAAAAAATCTTACCAACCCCACATTTTGGAACTGTAGTGTACACATTTTTGGAAAAATCATTCAAAAACTAGATAATAAACCAATCCAAGTTCTAAAATACCATATAGATAAGATGTGGCTGTGACACTGACCGTGTGTGGGGTAGCTGTACAGCGCCTGACCGGGTGGCGCCCCGCCGAAGTTCGACGTGTATCCCAGCAGACTGCTCTGACCTGGCGAATGACTCAAACCGTCTTCTGTTTTAATGTCTGATCAGGTGAGAGAAAGAGATACGCTCAGCAGTCAAATCGGCTGTGATGTGCACTATTTAGGGTGCTTGTGAAGTGAGCACTCACTGTAGGACGTCATGCTGTAGCCCTGTGTGTGATGTGTGTACGGTGTGTAAGGGCCTGTCGGCTGCAACGCCGGGCTGTACTGCGTCTGTCCGTAAGCAGCCATGACTGTTCTGAAGACAGCTGGTCTGTGAAAACAAAGATATTGTCTTTACAATAAATAGACAACATTATTTAGCAATTATTTTAGTATCACTGAGGCATTATTATAGTTTTTATTTTTGTTGTTTTGTGATTTTTATTATTATAGTTTTTATTATTTTTATTCCAGTTTTAGTACATCAAAGTGAAGTTATATAAGCTTAATAAGCTTATATTTTATTTTTAGAAAACATTTATTTTGTATGGTTTTAGTTAACTATAATAACCCTGTCTATTACAAAAATTAATTGTTCATTGTTAAGGAATCGGAATCATCCATTGGATGGAATCTGTGAACACATGACTCTCTAAATGAATCATACGAGAAGCTGATTCATGATCAATTCATTAAAAAGAACTGCTTCATGAGAGTCATTTGTTTATGAATCAGAATATACCGGGTGTGCTGTCTGTTCAAATCCATCTAAAAATGTTGTTATCAATTCTTCAAAAGTACTAAACAAATCATTAATGCAATTGTTAAAGAATCTGAATAGTTAAGTGGAATCCAATTCAAGAGCAATTGACTCTTATGAGCAGGTTATTTTTAATGAATCAGATGTATTGGTCTCAAACTCACGAGTTATCAATTGATTAAAAAAATCATTAATGGAATCCAATCTGTGAACGCATGACAATGCAAACAAATGAATCAAATGAGCCAATTTGAGGCTGATTCATGATCAATTAATCAAAAGGAACCCCTTCATAAGAGTCATTTGTTTATGAATCAGACTACTCCGGTTGTGCTGTCTGTTCAAATCCGTCTCAAAAGTTCAAAAGTATTAAACAAATCATTAATGCAATCGTTAAAGAATCTGAATCATTAAGTGGAATCCAATGCAAGAGAATGGACTCATATAAGCAGGTTATGAATCAGACGTATGAATTGGTCTCAAACTCATTAGTTATCAATTCATTAAAAAGAATCATAAATCGAATAATTATGGAAGCCAAATCATTTAGTGAATCCATTTCAGGAACAAATGACTCCTATGCACTATGTTTTTTTTTTGTTTTTTTTTAATGAATTAAACAAACAAATCAGTCTCAAACTCAGTTATTTTTCCCTCATTGTGGAACCGGAATCATTAAGTGGATTTAGAAATAAACAAACGTTAAATTTCCTTACGATTCTTGATTCTCATCTCTAATTGTACTGTTTAAGACCAGGGTTTTATGTACATCTGTCTACATCGATGAACTAAAATTCACTAGCAAAATTCTCCACATATGGGATATGTTTTATGGGATAAAACAAGAAAACGTATTATTTTTTCAGTGTATAAGTGAAGCCCAGTGTCTTTACTAGAACAACTGTACGTAATAATACTCACATGGCCTGAAATTGTTGCCTGGTGTAAAGATCGAGTGGCTCCTGCATGTGAACAAAAGAAACCTATTAAACATTTTATATCTGAGTCAGCACGAATGCACTAGTGGAAGTTCATTAAATCCAAACTGTAAAGTGTGAAGTTCATCCAGACCTGTCTCTGTCTGTCGTACTTCCGCCTGCACACGTTCAGCTGTCAGCTCTCCTGAAAAATGACAGACCTGTTTGTTAGGAATACGTGACCTAAAAAGCACATCGGGCTTCGGTCCAACAGCACGCATCTCTAAAGTAAAATATGAAGAAGTACCCAGAACATAAAAACGCACAAAGTGCAATTCATGTCTAATCGTGCCTTACAAGGAGAGAGAGAGAAGAAAAAAAAAGGTGAACGGACAGTATTTCTCAATGACGAGGCACCTGCGGTTTCCAAAAACACACATAATTAGAATTGTGAGATACAGACAACAGTGAAACGCTTGTTTGTTTAAACCGGCTCGGTAGGACTGTGTTCCTGGAACAGAACAATGTGTAACCTGCTTTTTGAACCTGGCATAATTTGGCATAGTAAACTGCAGGCAGCAGTTCAGGACGGGGGGAAGCGGTGGTTGTTCTCGCACCTGAAATGTAAGAAATGCAACTGTCCCTGTTCTGAGCTGGTGGTGTCAAGGTGCGGTAAACGCATGTGGGAAATTTGCATGAATACAAATGAGAAAAGATACGGGTAAAACACCACCAATAACTTTGTCTGTTGACCTTTTTTTTTGCTAACCCAGAGGAATTTTATTGCTCACAGGTTCATTTAAGTTTCAACTGTGTGTCAAGTCACCTTTATAAATATTTATAATTATACAGCACTTCCCTAGTGAAAAGTAAATATACCTAAATGTATTTGAAATTCATTTATTTCATGTTAAGTATACTACTTAATAAAAATACCCTGCAATTGGTATACTTAAAGTCTGCTAAACTGGAACAACTCATTTTGTACTTAATGCACTTTTAATTGTGCAGAAGTAGTGCTGAGGTCCAACTAAAGATATACTAAAGCATATTTGATTGTGCTAAAGTGGAACTATTGCAAGAATACTTTAAATATCTTGCATTATACAGAGATCATGCAATCCTTATCAATATTGACATTAAAACACATTTTAGGCTTAATATCAAGAAATGTGCACACAAGTAGTACTTCAAATAAAGTTTAATTATCATTTTAATACCCGTAAGTCTCAAGCGATATGTCAGTAAATATGTTAATATATTTGAACTAAGTATGAAATAAATGTATTTTGAATATATATAACTTTTTTTTACTACGGTTTATACACTCTAAAAAAAATGCTGGGTTAAAAACAACCCAAGTTGGGCTGAAAATGGACAAATTCAGCTCAATTCAGTTCAGTTCAATAACTTCATCAATTATGAAACGAGTTCAGCTATAAGCAGCTCTACAGAAGACGATAGTGTCATTATTCAGCTCAGTTTAGTTTAGTGTAGTCTTTATCTCAGACACAAACAGACAGAGCTATAAAATGAATGTGGATTGCAGCTCAGATCATTTGATGAGGAATGTTTGAGTTTGCATTGAGACTTTTGATTGCGATATGACTTCAACTTCCCATTGGAAACATGTCAAGACAGAAAACCGTGCTTGTATTTGAGTGAAGTCTGTATTTGTTCTCTTGCTGGTATCTAGATCTTATTTGGTTAGATCTTATTTATTCGGTATCAGAATAAATATCTCATGGCGCCAAGACCCGGTCCACATCTTAGACTAAGACACACGCTTGCCGTAAGGTCGCTTCTGACAAAATAGAAGCACAAAGATGTCGTCTTCCTCTAAACTTCTCCCTCAGGGCTCCTCCATCTGTCGGCCGTTGATGTGAGCAGCTGCTGTCAGGAGAAAAGATGGAAAGGAAGGGGAGCAAAAAGGTGAAATAAGACCTAAAACGAGAGCTTTCATACAGTCACGCAAGAGTGGGCATGTACATGTGTGATTTACATCACAGATCGCGACATGTCAGATCTTTTTTTAATTAATCTGACAGTTCAGACAGCAGCGAGGTGAGCGGTGTTTTGGCGGCTGCAGTCGGGGCGGCACCCAGAAAATGTTTAAAACAAATAAAGACAATGTCTCACTACAGCTCGCTCTGTTTTCTCAGTAAACAGTCACGACACTACTGTAAGCCATATTTAAGATTCAAGAAAACATATCATGTGACTGTTATAACGACAGCTAAGCTGTAATAATTCCATCACTTGACGTGTTAAACGTGAAACTTTTTCCAAAGAAATGGATGGTAGTTTTGAATGATCATGTGATGGTATTTGAATGTTTTTTTTTTTTGTTTGTGTTTTTTAATGGATGCTAATGAGCCAATCTAAAAAGCAGATATAACACCAATAAATGCATACCACAAATGAGATGCATGCAAACTTGGTGAAATAAACAGAAAAAAAAAAAGCTTTCATTTCCATGGTTGGCAATGGTTATCAGCCTGATCAATCCAAATGTTCAAATATTAGGCAATTGTGTTTTTCCACAAATGCATCGTAACCCAACAGGTTCCACCAACAGTATAAAGTCTAAGACCACTATTGAATCGGCCTGGAAGACAATAATAATTTTAAAAAGTGTACATTTAATGTTTTTAAAGCTATTAGCAGGGCATTGACCATTTTATACCAATGGTTTTCTGTTTTTATGTTATACGTCTAGATAGAAAGATTTCACTGTATGGAAACTTCTAGGTTCTCACATATATAGTGATGAACAAGATTTGAGAGTTAATCATACTTGGAAAATAGTGCACAACTATTTGTCTTTGAGATTTTTTAATATATATATATATATATATTTGTTCTTTTTTGTACAGAAGACAGCAGCCTCAACCAGTGACTATCAAAACTATAAAAAATTGTTTTCATTAATAGAAATTATATTAGATGAAACATTTTCAACAAAAAAAGAAAAATTTGACCTTGGCAACTAACTAAAATATAATAAGGTAAAAGTATTAAAACTATATATATATATATATATATATATATATAGTTTTAAAACTTTTACTTATTATATTTAAGTTAGTATATATATATATATATATATAATAGTATATAAATAATACTAAAATGATGCAAATATTATGGTAAAAAAAGATAACTGAAATTATATTAGATGAGAAAATTTCAACAACTAACTAAAATATAAGTGAAAGTACTAAAACTGGAATAAAAATAAATTCAACAAAACTTAAAAAATGTAAAAATAAAAGATAATTCAAAATACTACTAAATATTATAATAGTATATAAATAATACTAAAATGGTGCAAATATTATGGTAAATAAATTAATAAATTTTGTGTCTCACGAAAAACAACATGATTTTCTAACAACAACATGAGGGTAAGTAGATGATTTCTCTTTATGAGAGCAGCCTTTGAGATCCCTTTAATTTGATATAAACACGCTCTCACACATTTCTGCTTGTTTTCAGAAAACAGAAAGAGCTGTTGTGGAGGTCAGAGATGCAGCGATTCACACTGATGGTTTTATCACACCTGCTGACGCACCACTCCTAACAAAATGTTTCCCAAGAAAACAAACGTGGCTAGAGAGAGAGAGACGGCTGACACGGGCCGCCCAGTGGAATCCTGACTTCCTCCCAGAGTTCCTGTGATGCGCAGTGTGTTTCCTGGTATGAGCTTGTCCCGGAGTGAGAGGGCATGGGAAAGAACGCTCTACCCCCTTTCACAGTGGTAAGCTGAGCTAAAACAAACCCCGGACGGGGCACGGCCGGTCCACAGCGCTTCACCTGGCCTCGCCGCTGTTCTGCTAGCGTTGGCGTCTTTCACGGCTATCGTATTCCACACAACGCCTTACATCATACATCACCATGCGCTGTCACGTGTATATCTCTTTTTACCTAGCACTAAACCAGTTGACGAACACAAGATGAAGCACTCAACGGTGGCTGCCCACTTTTTCAGCGGCCTTGGTTCCGGAAGTATTTTTCCCAAGTCTTTGTGAAAGAGAGTTATAAGCCATGACCAAGTGAAACATAGAAAAGTATTTGAAATTCATCCAAAAAGACAAAGGTACAAGACTCTATAAGTCCTTAACAACTTTAATGAGGGAAAGAACTACAATCCCATGAAGCATTGCAAATGACAATCTAATTAAAAATGAGGGGGAAAAATAAAACTATTGCATATAAATAAAGGATATATATATATATATATATATATATATATATATACAGAGAGAGAGAGAGAGAGAGATTATATATTAACATTGAAATAAAGATTGAAAAATAAATATTATTCTATTAAATTTTAGAAGAAGCTTAAATGAAAATGAGAAATTTTGCCTTGGCAAATTTAATAAAATAATTTTAAGCTGAAGCACTAAAATGAAAAACTAAGAATGAAATAAAAATAAAGATAAATAAATATATTTAAGAATAACAAAAGCACAACAATTACTAAAACTTATACTGAAAATATAAAAATAAAAGCAATTCAAAATATTAATAAATACTATAATAGAATACAAATAATACTAAAATAATACTGGTGTCAACATAATGCTAAATAGCTTTGTGTCTCAGAAAAAAACAACACAATTGTAAGAAATATTTTCATGATTTGTTATCGCAACATTTTTTTTCTTTTTGTCAAATCAACTTAAATAATTAATGTGGTTCAGATAACATAATATCTGAGTTTCTTTTGATTAAACCAAATTCTCAAATTCTCCACGATTCTCTGCTTGGTGGAGATTTCTCTGTTGAATCATGGGTAATGTAGTTTTCCACCAGAAATAAGTTGAAATAGAGGCTAACAAAAGCATTTATATCTGTTTCTATCAGAAGGTTTTAGCATGGATATGGATATGACAATGTTAATATATTTGGTCTTGGCAGAACAGATCTGCTACGCTGCTACTGCTGAGCAAGTACAGGAACTTGCTACTGCAATACATACGCTGATACGCTGCTGTGAGTATGTCAGACATACTGCTGCTGCACAAATGGCATATATCAACCCAAAGCAGATCTATACAGGTGGAGCTGGGGAGGATTTTAGGTTTTAGACGAACTCTGAAAGCACGCTGCAAACTGCTATAGTGAATGATAACCAGCCATTTAAATGTTGAGCAGCAATCTTATTGGTTGCAGATGCGACATGAACCAATCAGCCTGTGCCGTCTAGAGTTTCATGACAGAACTAGCGTATATCATCGATTAACAGCCTCGTAGCTCGCAGTAAGTCTGTCTTTAAAGGTTAAAATCAATTTCCCTGTTGAGAAAATTAATGGAGTTTTTACTTCCAGAACCCGACTGTTGCTCTATACCCTGCATGCCCTGACAGGAGCATTATGACCGGGTTAAGAGAGCAGGTTGGCTGTCTTTGAAACAAATCATGAGCCGTAGCTTTGCCATATGGCTGTCTGATCTATAGCGAGCTCTCCAACCTGAACAGTCATCTAAACCATTCAATCAAAGCCACCAAACTGCTCTCTGGCCACTAGCTGAGGGCTATATCCCATATGGCGTTGTACGCCGGACGCGGGTGACCGCTGCACCGCCTGAAGGGAAACCGCGAGACACTGTGACCTCGCTACAACAATGCAGCACTTCTGCAGCCCTCGTATTTCCACCGTGACTCCAGACAGACCGCGAGCAGCCATCTGCCCTTTAATTTCCTCTAAACTCACACGGGGGTTTCTCTGAGGGATCAATGGGGCAGGTATTCAAGCTACAAAAATGAGAACTGGTTGAATATGGACCCTTTTTACCTTTATAGGGTTCTCAGAAGCCGTCATAGTTGGGTAAACTTCTATAGTGGCAACTGGAAAGTACAACAGATATAATTTTTGCGTTCCCATTTGCTCCAATAGCAGAAGAAAAAATCCATGATAGTGTTTTTGACTTTACAAAAGAGAGAAAGATGGTAAATTTGCCATCACGTCCTTAGCCCTTGTATTAGAAACACCCGAACAGCAACGTTAGTTGCTGTTAGTTGTCTGTAATTTAATATTATTTCATTGTTTATTTAACAGGGACAATACAGAATAACATTACTGCACAGTATTGAGCAGCAGATGCTCTATATATACAGTATGCTTTGCAGGAATTGTCCTTATATAAATGTACATTAAATGAAAATAGAAATTATTTTTAGTTAGATTTACAATGTCATGAACTGTGGAAACACGCTATATGAAAAGGGTTCATTGTTTAGTTTCAATGTTTCATTGCACAGCAAGCCATTTCATTTAATCGTAATCTGTCATTTTTGCCATTCTTTCTTGTGTCCCAAGTCGCAATTCTGACTTTTTTTCTTGCAATTGCGAGTTTTTATCACGCAATTCTGACTTTATAACTCACAATTCTGACTTTTTTCTCGGAATTGCGAGATATAAACTTGCAATTGCATCTTATAAAGTCAGAATTTATAACTCGCAATTCTGATTTTATATTATGCAATTCTGACTTTATAACTCGCAATTCTGAATTTATATCATGCAATTTTGACTTTTTAACTCGCAATTCTGACTTTATCACGCAATTCTGACTTTATATCATGCAATTTTGACTTTTAACTCGCAATTCTGACTTTATAACTCGCAATTCTGATTTAATATCTCCCAATTCTGACTTTATAACTCGCCTTTCTGAGAAAATTGTGAGAATGTGTAAACAATTGCGATAAAAAAAAGGTCGCAATTACCTTTTTAATTTTTTATTTCATGGCGGACACAAGCTTCCATACTTTTCTGCTGAGTGGCAAAGAGTTTACTTGAAAATATTTTGCAGATCAAACGGTTTTAATCTCAGTGTCTGATCTCAACAGCTGATAAATGCCTTGATAACACAAAGTGCTGTAAATGCAGTGGAAACAGACCAATATCTTACATTTATCAGCAACTATTGAACTCTTGTGTTTTTGCACATCCTTGCAATGCAACAACTGAAATCAACTTATTCGCAGGGAATACCCTAGAAGAAGTAATGGTCGTTGAGATCTCGTTATAGTTCAATGATGTATATGACATTAGGTAAATATGCTTATCCAAACATCAAACTAACTTTAGCTTGCTCGTACTGTATTGTCTTGAACCCGAGGGCTCTTGCTGTGTACGTTTTGGGAGTATTTCAATTGATGCACTCAATGGTGTTTTTCATCTGAAACGCACACACAAACCGAACAGCCCGTCTACGGCCACTTGCCTTTGGGGCTCAAGCCTGTCTGCAGCCTTTGAACTCAGACTCTCGTAAATAAAGCCGGCCGGCCACACGCGTCTGCTCTTTAGCTCGCTAATGGAGCGATGGGGGGGATATAACAGCCTAGTAATGGTCTCTTGAGATGTGGCGGCGCTTACATCACTGTCCAGGGATTTCATCAATGCTGGAGAGCAGCAGAGCATGGGAACCCTGATAAGTGTTGCACGGACACAATGAAGATATATGCGCAATGATGTAATGTGCGATACAGAGGTGAGCGGCCAAATTCATGATAATGAATCACGATAGATATAGTTATTTTTGCTGGAAATTAAAAATTTGTTACATAACCATGTGAAAAGCCCCTATTTATGGAAAAATCTAGTGGATTAAAAACTTTATAAATAAAAGGCACTTTGATTATTTTCTTTTTATTTGAAATTTGATGGACGCAAACCCAAAGATAAGATTATTCTAAACAAATGAAGTCAGTGCAAAAACAGCTTCATGTTACGTAACACAAAATGTGACTCTAAAAACAGTCAAACTAAAATTATAAAGCAATTTTATATTTATGAGTAAACCCCCCCCGGTTTACTCATAAATATATCCACCACTGTATAGCAATATCTAATGTTCAAACTGAAACATTTGCAAAACATTTCATTCTTTGTTCAAACACATTTTTTCCTCATTGAGTGGGAAAAGTTGCATACTTGCTTATTTTTTTTGCATACTTTCCAAGTTCCTCGTTCATGACAATACTTGTTGTCCAGAAAATACAGCAAAGAAAAGTGTAAAATAGATTAGCATGCACAAAATACCGTGTGGAAAATCCATCTTTAGAGATTTTTTATCGTTGTTGTACAATTCTGCATTCAAACTGAATCATTTTCTAAACATTTTATCATTTATTCTCTTGGCTTTTCAGCCAGAAACATGACAATGCTTGTTGTCCAGAAAATACCACAAAGAAAAGTGTAAAATGGATTAGCGTTCGGGAAAGGCCTTCTCTCTGAGTAACACCAAGCTATCAGCTTCCCATCCTGCAGATAGACTTTTAATTTATTGGCTTCTGTTATTAAAAAGCCCGGCCCGAGCTCGGCCGCATGTTCCTGGCCACCATGTTTGTGTGTAACACTAACCGCCTGCCATGGTGGGCTCTGCTTTCCACATGACAGCCTCCAAGAGGAGAAAGCCACCTTTCATGCCAGCTTGTATGGAAGGATCGCCTCTCCCACCCAAAAACCCCCGACTTATGTGTAATCGACCCCCTTCGTTCAGACATTTGCCCCATCGGTTCGCAATTTCTCATCCTACCCATCCCCCCCATCTCTACTGCCGCCACCCTCCAGGTCTGCTGGACCCTTCACCCCTGGAGCGCTGCCCCGCGACGTGGGTCATGGATGGGGACAGCTGGTGGACCTCCCAGAATCCGTCTTATGAGGGACCCGGTCAGACGGCACTCTGTTCCCAGGTAACACATCTGGCCGGTCGTAGTGTGGAGGCTCAGACTGCATTAAAACGGCTGCGTGTTTTCAGTGCATGCAAATCACATGCGACGAAAGAACACCGCAATTATTCTGGGATAACATTTCACTGACTACCCTTGTGAAAAAGAAGTGTGCACTTGTAGTGTACTTCAAAGTATACTTTTTTTTTCTTTTACTACTTGTATATAATATTAATAAAAAAAAATAAAAGGTGTGTACTTAAAGAGAGTACACTTTGCAATTATGTCATTAAAGTTTTAAATCATATTTTAATAATCTTTTGTCATGCTTTAATGAAGTACACATATTTTGATGTTAATTAACATACTTAAGCACATGTAAAGTACTTGATTATAATTTTAACTGTATTGTTTACAGATAATAACATTTAAAGTTGATACATTTTAAATGTACTAAATTGCAACTTCATCATTCATCATCATACAAATATATTTAAATACATGACATGCAAGTTCTCAGTAGAAATATTTCAGTTGCTTGTCAGTACATTTAGCAGTATATTAAAAAATTACATTAGAAGTAATTATGAAATTCCATATAAAGATGCACTCTTAAGTTCAACTAATTGCATTTAATAGAAACTGTACTGCATTTTCATTTAGAAATAACATTTATTTAAGTATCCGAAAACATTACATCCAGTTTGCTCTTAAGTATATATATATTAAAGTATACGAAAGTGTACTTCTTTTTCACAAGGGTATAATTCTATTTCAGGCTTGAACATATGCTTTTTATTTAGTGTCGAAGCGTCGAGATTATATATATATATATATATATATATATATATATATATATATAATATATAAAATGACCAGTCACGTCATTGACCCATATGGTATTAAGTGCAAAATGGTATTAAAATTAAAAAGGTATTAAAATGAAAAGTCATTGATTTGTTATAAGAAAGAATGTCTGGAAAAATGAATTTCATTGATGTCATTCTGAGTAACCAATATAAAAGGATCATGCGATCAATATCATGTGACAGGATGTGACATCATTCAGACACCTACAAAGGAACACATGGTCATGAAGCAAAGTAACTAACTTTCTTTTAACTAGTTGAAAAATTCATGTTTTCACTTGCTCGTACACATATCCCGAAACATCAGGTCATTCGGTACAACTGCTATAAAACATGGAAAATGTTGTAATATTTTAAAAACGTGTACTAAATATATTATCCTTTAGCTAGATATCAGCCTGTTAGCATTGTTTGAAAATATCGTCATGCGGTATAACCAAAAGTGTCATTCGGTAAAACCAAAATTTTGGTTAAACCGAATGACTTATATATATATATATATATGATGGATACTAGCCCAAGTCTCTATGTTTTTCAGAGGTAAGTTTTATCATCCAATCATCAGTCTGAATGCTTAGAAAAGTACCAACACACCTCAAGTACATATAATGTAAGCTACAGGATGAGTTATGACAAAATGTTATACTTTGGTTTAGGGCTTTGTTCAAATCACTAACCCTAAGTATATGCTATTCAATGGAGCTTAAGTTGTATTTATCCAAGAATATTCCTTTGAAACTGAGTTTGCTTCTTGTTTGACTTGGATTTAAAAACCTGAGCATTCTCATGACTTGCAAAACAGCCTGGCACCATCTACATAATGTATGCGCAACCCAGGAAGACTAAGTAGTTTATTCAGTTAGTAGTCTTGAACTTTTAACCTTGAGACACGGTAAGCTGCAATTGCTAACATCCACAGCTTACATTGTTGTGGACACTCGGTGAATGATATATGACTTCATCAAAGAAATCTGTTGAAAAATTTCCTGCTTATTTGCCCCGAGGCCGGTTAGCAAGTGTAAACGCGCCTGACATGCAGAGAGGAGAAACGTTCCAGCTTATTCGAGAGACCTAATTTGTTTAGATTGTATACAGTCCAAGTTTTTCAGTCGCCACTGTTGGAAATTGATTATGAGAGAGAAAATCTCTAAATCATTCACATGTTGATTGATGTGGTGTTACTCACTGGTGAGACTGTGGTGTTGAGTTTTGTTGTTCTAGACTGTCAACTGCTTGAGCTGTTAACGCAATTAGTGTCGTAAAAAAAAAAAAAAAAAATTCCAATATAAGAATTTTTTATATTAGGGCTGAAAGGTATAACAGTATTTGTGTGGTGTGATGGTAGAAACGTCCAAGTTCTGCATGGGTGCCATCAGCCAGTCGGCACTGTAATGACATTATTTTCATATCAGCCTTCATTTGTTGAATGAATAATGATATTTTTTTGGTTTGCATCCATCAAGTTCCAAATGAAGCACCTTTAAAGTATTTAATTCACTGGATCACAGCAGCTGGAACGCACACACACACACACACACACACACACACACACAGGTTTGTTTTTGTGAATTGTGGGGACATTCCATAGGCGTAATGGTTTTTATACTGTACAAACCGTATTTTCTATCCCTCTCTAAACCTACCCATCACAGGAAACTGTGCACATTTTTACTTTCTCACAAAAACTCATTCTGTATGATTTATAAGCCTTTTGAAAAATGGGGACATGGAGTAATGTGCTCATAAGTCACCCTCTCCTTGTAATACATATGTCATACCCATGTCATTATACAAATTTGTGTCCTGGTATGTCACAAAAAAAAAGTGTGTCTGTCTGTGTGTCTCCAAGACATAAGATAAGGACTAAAGGCTGGCAATAGCTGAAGAACCAGCTGCTGTTTGGTGAAAGAATGAGACTATAGGGAAAAGGAGGGGTTTGGATGACTGTGTGTGTGTGTGTCAGACTGAAAGGGAACTGCAAACTATATGTTGCTTCCTACTCACATTAACATACAAAATCTCTCCATACACACAATATTTTGTCATTTCAAGCATCAATATCCCATTGCTTAGAATTTTGGTTAATGATATGAATAAACTATATGATGTAGAAAAATCCCGAGTCATGTCTACAAACCAGAATATCACAATTTTTCACAGTAAGCGGCCACCTAGCAACCATCCAGATCACCATAGCATCATGACAGTGGGTTTTGCACAGGCTGCTTCAGAAAGTACAAAAATCTAGTTTGTATCTTGATGTTTCCTGCACCTTTTGACTTGTTGTTCATTATTACTAGGCAACATATTTAAAAACAAATCATAATAATTCACAGAGAGATTTCTGAACATTCCAAACATTCAAATTAATCTGTAGAACAACTGTAAAATGCTCTGACATTTCCAGGTTCTCCATCATTGTGTGAACGATGTTCTGTACAGTGTGGAAAGCCAAATATGATGAACAGTGATTAAACCTTCAGGAGTAACACAAATCACCCAAACCATTTGACATTTGACCACAACAGCTTCTTAGTTTTGGTTGTAATCAAAGACGGTTGGTGCTTCAGCGTCGTCTGATCAAAGCGAGGGTTTATGTGAAGTTCAGCTCACTGTCGTTGGGCCTCTGACCGTAACTCTTCTGCTAAAGAGTTCTAGTATATGCTTGACTAGAGTTTAAGCAACAATAGTAGTAATGCTTGTTGCTATTAGTATTAAAGGATTAGTTCACTTTAAAATTCAAATTTCCTGATAATTTCCTGATAATGTCATCCAAGATGTTTATGTCTTTCTCTCTTCAGTGGAAAAGAAGACTTTTCTGAGGAAAACATTCCAGGGTTTTTCTCCATATAGTGGACTTCACTGGGGTTCAACGGGTTTAAGGTCCAAATGTCAGTTTCAGTGCAGCTTCAAAGAGCTCTACATGATCCCAGACGAGGAATAAGAGTCTTATCTAGAGAAACCATCGGTCATTGTCTAAAAAAAATAAAAATTTTATACTTTTTAACCACAAATGCTCGTCTTGCACTGCTCTGCGATGCGCCACGCATTACGTAATCACGTTGGAAAGGTCACGCGTGACGTAGGTAGAAGTATCGAGCCAGTGTTTACAAAGTGAACGTGCAAAGACTAAGTCAAACGGCCTTTACAAAAACAGGTAAAACAATGATGTCGGATGATTTTGAAGTTGGAGGAGAAAATGAGATGGAGTTTTTCGCCCTACGCGTGACCTTTCCAACGTGATTACGTAATCACAGAGCAGTGCAAGACGAGCATTTGTGGTTAAAAAGTATAACTTTTTTTTTTTTTTTTTTTTTTTTAGAAAATGACAGATCGTTTTGCTGGATAAGACCCTTATTCCTCGTCTGGGATCGTGTAGAGCTCTGAAGCTGAAACTGACATTTGGACCTTCAACCCGTTGAACCCCAGTGAAGTCCACTATATGGAGAAAAATCCTGGAATGTTTTCCTCAAAAACCTTCATTTCTTTTCGACTGAAGAAAGAAAGACATAAACATCTTGGATGACATGGGGGTGAGTGAATTATCAGGAAATTTTAACTAATCTTTTAAGATTGTTGTACGATTAAAATTCACGTCTGTTTAATCCTGCTTCTTTTCCTATATTTGCATAATAGGTTTTGCTCTTCATCTCTTTATCCTGAGTAGTGAAAAATTCCTGTAGCCTGAACCAAGAGCCACAGTCGCGACCGTCTGATGATGTGGCAAACTGTGACAACACTACCGGCCATATTCAGTTGCGCAAGACTCACGAGACTTCGGGAACACCTCTGTGGGCGCTAGCTAAATATTTTGCTCATTATGAGCGAGGTTATCTTCCATCTGGAAGCAAAGGATCGGTTGACAATTCAAAGCAGAAGCAGAGTTCAAGGCCTCCAGCCTCACCCTAAAACCGAGGGGTTAACGCCGGCCGGCCCTTAATGAAACGAGCGCCGATAAACTCAGGAAGAGCCGTGCTTCCTATGAAAATATTTATCATTCCAGAAACCTTTGGCTACAGAGGACTTTAGGAATTAATTTGTGTTTTCTTAAGAGGGGGTGCTCAGGATGGGGAACTCGGGCCTCACTTTCAACCAGGAATTGTACAGCTTATTCACAATTTATTAGAGTTAGTAATCAGAACCATGACTGGAAGAGAGGAAGAACGAGCTCAGAATGAGACCTGATGTTATTATACACAGAATTACGAAAACTTGCCCCACTGCACATGACCTTTGTTGCGTGTCTTTTCCAACAATATTGGCGTGGAAAAAAGAACTGGTGCTTTTATGTCTGATTTCAAACAATCTATGGTCATTTTCATTCGTTTTAATTAATAATAATATCTGCATGTGCTGCTTGCTTCATGTCTTCCACTGCATGCGTGCACATACTCCAAATCCACATTGTGATACGGACTCCATTTTTGAAGCATTGATTGAAAAGGGGCTCATTTTCACTCAGTCCATTTTTGGATGGATTCGAATTTGGATCTTTTAGAGAGGAATCAAGTGTGAACAGATTAGAGAGCAGCTATTTCTACTGGCAGCAGGAGACCAAATTGAATATGAGTAATTTAATAATGCGATGCCATTTTGTTCTTTTAGTTTTGATGTCTGAGAAACAGCAGTGTGAGATGGTGAATGTCCATTACATTCACAATATGTGAAGTTAGCAAAGACAAAAATAGTTACATTGCATGCCTGTGAATACAGTATGTTATATAATGAGAATTATTTGGTTTATCATTGTAATACGACTGAGTTGCCGTGCATGAGTCAGTATTTCTTGGATTTGTTTGTGGTTTTGCAAAGTCATGACGGGGGTACAATCAAAAGTTTATGATCAGTATTACATCTGCAACAAATGAAACTGATTTTGGATCTCAGAGTCCGATCCAGGATCACTTTAACTTTAGCGCTGTAGACCTGGATGGATAAAAATGTGGAATTGTGCAACAGTGACCTGCGTGAATGTATTGAGCTCGGGGACGATGAATGCTTCTCTTTAGCAAGGAACCCTAAAATTACCTTATTAACTTCCCGGCTTTAAACATCACCTCAGCGATTTCAAACACTGCTCACATGAATAGACACGTATGCATAAAGACTACTAAAATATGAGTAAAAACAATTACCAACGTTATTGCACAGGTGTGGGTAAATTAAAAGAAGAATGTTTAGATATGAAAAATCTAAGTATT
This sequence comes from Elopichthys bambusa, assembly GCA_037101425.1. Lineage (NCBI taxonomy): Eukaryota > Metazoa > Chordata > Actinopteri > Cypriniformes > Xenocyprididae > Elopichthys > Elopichthys bambusa. The sequence goes on along the minus strand of CM074440.1, from coordinate 2,275,321 downwards.
TTGTTCAAGAACCTTCTACACTATTAAGAAAAGTTTTTTTTTTGGTCTTTAATAATAGAGAGGGCCTTTCAGTACTGCATTATAAATGGCAGGTAGTTAACTGAAGCAATATTTCACAGCATTTTAACCCAAGAGAATAAATTAAAATCATGTGTAGCTTCCAAAGATATTCCCAAGAACATTCATTGCACATTTATGTTTTGCCTTAGTAGCAGATACCAGGATATATCAGTTTTTGATAGGGATATTTTATGCCTGCTTCATAGGATCGGGATGTCATTTTTGAACGTGATTTTGTTCTTTTGTGTCTCAATATAAAAACAGAGGTGCTTTTTAATGTTTACAAATGATACAAATTACAAATAGAACTGAATTTGAAGCACTAATGCCTTCACTACTACTTACAAACTAATCTTTAATTGTTTTCAAATTATAGTACTTTTTAAAATTAGTGTTCTGTTTGTAAAATGTGTCTAAAATATGAATGGCAAATTGAGATTATTATTCTGTATTTAGATGCTTTCTGAACCTAATGACCATTTAAGAGCCTTGTCAAACAAGCATCATCTAAACATTTTAATTTTGTGAAAATATATAATATGAATAAAAATACGAATTTGAGCTCTGTTTGACCTAAGAAAAACAGAAAATACACTAAATCTAGCCCTGTATTATTTTGTCTGCACTCTTTTAAAAAATATATAGTTGCTCTATGGTTTTAAATAGGCCAAGTTTGTGATGTTTCATTATAGTTCTTCAATGTTTTGGTTTAATTTAAAGCACAAAAACACATAAAAAGGTTCTCCTTAGATCTAATACTGTAACTTTTTTTTTATTTTTATCCGAGTATGTGATCAGATATCTGGATCTTTATGTTAACAAACGCGTCCTCTCGTGCGATCCTGCTTTTTTCGTTTTTAATAAGAGATTTTCCGATAACCGTAGGCTATTACACAGACAGGAAATATTAGCAGTTTGTTAACGTCAAAAATACAACACAGTATCAGTGAATAAATGATGCACTCACCATATCTGAAGCAAAGCAAATGAAAAATCAGCTGTAAGTTTAGCAAAGTTTCCTCTCCATCCTGCGTGACGTGTGTTTATCAAAGCGCCGACAGACGGATATAATGACGCATCCCGCCGCTGCTGTTACATTCGAATTTTTAAATATTTAATGATCCGGTTGCGCGCGCGGTGAAGATCGCAGTGTGTTCGAGAGCTCTGCGGTGTGTGTCTCGCTCCCTGCTTGTGTGGCGCACTCGAGTGCGCACTAATGTGAAGAAACGTTCAATAAATGAGCGACCTGAAGTTCCTCCTCCTCCTGCTCATGTCCTCAACACGCGCGTGTAGCTCCACCACAATGAGACCGTCCGGCTCTCTGTGTGTGTGTGTGTGTGTGTGTGTGTGTGTATGTGTGTGTGCGCGCGCTATTTTTTTTTTTTTTTTTTTTTAAATGTACCTCACAAATATAGTGAAACGCTGAAAACAGACATAAAATAACGCTTTGAATCACTCTCTAATCTTTGATAATACAGCCATATATTTTAAATATTTTTTTAAAAATGCAAAAAGTGAATCAGAATCCTCATCCAATGGTCTCCAGAAGGTAAACAGCTTAATTAACACTTAAATAACGTCTTAAGTTTGTGTGGGAGCTAGGTTGAAATGTAGGGGAAAGAAAATATCATTAACTCTGTATAAAATCATTAGAAGTCAAAGGAAGGTCCATGTGAAGGAGAGACATTTATGCATGTTCTAAAGAAAGTTACAGATGATCACATTTAAAAATTGATAATTTTGTCCTTCATTATGATGGCAGTGTTCATGGTGCATTTCAGCAAATGTATATTTGCACAAATTAGTGATGGTAAAAACATAACCTGGAGTCAAATATAATGCATGATTCTGTAATAATAAAAATAACTGGATAAACATGCAGATTTCTCTTCCTCTTTTGTTGAGTTCCCTTTCACGGCAAGCAGTAAAGAGTTTCCCTATAGGTTGTTTCAATTCAACAGCAGTTAAAAGAGTAGGATAAATCCCCAGGTATATGACAGTTTACATTTAAATTACCTTTTGCATTGGAGGGGAAGTGGTGTTTCTTTAAATCATTTCATACTCAAGTGTTCATGAGTATGTACTTAAATGTAAATATAACTTAAGTATGCAATACATTTTTTTATTTTTGGTCACCCTCTTTATATTACACAAAATTAAGTGTAAGCACAATTATTTCTGCTATTTAGGATACAGATTCCTGTCTCTTTAAGAAAGTTGATCTTGTGTTCTTTGTTTCAGTTAGATAAACATTATAGGAACAAACTAAATATTCAAGACAAGTCGTACAAGTTATGTTAATGATATTTCCTTTTTTTTTTTCTTTTTTTTTTTCTTTTTTTTTTTTTTTTGGATTGTATAATTTACCACTACATACCAGATTTGTGAAGTGAATTTGAACAAGTTTACAAGACTTGTAAATAATCTGATGAGAGATTTGTGTGTGAGCGTCTCAAACACTGATTTTGAAAATGCCTTAAAGCTGTATTGTTATGTGTCATATATAAATGATCCCAAAATGGAGGACTGGGGCTAGTTGTCACATTTGTCAGCAACTACAGAGACCTTGAATCAAACATCTAATTAGACATCTAATCAGTAGCTTTATATTTTGAGATCAACTAGTTTGTAAATCACATTTTTATAATATAGCTTTTTGCAGTTAAGACTTTAAGGTTTGTGCTGAGTTTCAAAAATAAACTGGTATAAAAAGCGTGACAACTAGCCCCGGTGTAATGTAAGCAAAGACAGAAATCACCTTTAATATCACATTGTTGTGGAAGTCGCTGTAGCAACATCCTATATCTGCGGGTCAAATCAAGTTCACACTATTAATGTTAAAAAAAAAAAACATTACAAGAGTGACCATCATCTGGTTACAATAAGAAGTGATTCAGATGTGTGTGTGTGTGTGATATGCTAGTGGAGTTGATTTATTTCCAGAGATGGCAACAGTCTGGCTGCCAAGACAGAAAGGTAGAAAGAGTCTGAATAAAGGCGAGCGAGAGCGCGGATGAGGAAAAATCCGGTAACCTTACCTATGACTGTAGTTAAGTAAGGCAACCCAGACACAAATTTGTCTGCCCGTGATTCATTTTTGCGATGAGGGTGGCCGATCTCTGTGCTTTCTGTGGAATGTGCGGCTAAAGAAGAAAATAAAAGCAGCCATTGTCTTTATCTTTATTTCTCTCTTGGCGTTTTGTTGAGCCGGTCAAACATGCTGCGAACAGCAAGAGATCAGGGAGAGTTTCCTCCCAATTCACCAGTTCACTTCTGCCTGCCATCCCTCATGAGCAAAGAACTAGAACCCATTTCCAAAACATCATGTAAATATTCCCCATAAGAGATGAAGTTCGTTTCTATTTAAGTCTGCATTCAGCTGATGCCAACACTAATATTAAAACCTCGAAGCAGTGGTGAATATATTTAGGTTAAAAGCTGAGCATCACATTTATTATTGTGCATACTCCGATGAAACCTCAAAGGCTAAGTAGTAAACTTTAGGGATGCACAATATATATCGGTCTCGGTCATATCGGTATCGGCCAATATATGTTTTGTTTTTTTTTATGTTATTGTTATCGGCCCAATAAGAAAATTTGGCCAGTATATTAAAGCCAATACTTCAGATGCATACTGTCCACCATTATGGTTTTGAATTGCTTGAAATAGATTTGCACTGCACATGTTGCACTTAACTGTATTTTCCCTTTTTGAAGTGATTTCAATTATGTCATATACACTACATAATATTATAATGAGAATGTTATAATTGTGTGCTTGGGACATGGCTTTTAATGGTGAGACTCTTGTTTTTGTAATCAGACTCTCAAAAATAATATAAAAATTTAGATTTATCAGCCAATATATCGGGTTATCGGCTTTCAAATATAAATAATTATCGGTTATCGGTATCGAACTAAATGTTCATATCAGTGCTTCCCTAGTAAACTTCACCTAGTAGTGTGTGACGTTCTGTAGTCTTTGTGCTCCAGACATAAGTGATTCCTCAAATCATGTGTTTTGTTGACGAGAGGTGTGCTGTTACTTTACTAATCTGTGACTGTTTTCACCTCTTTTTCACATGATTGAAGTAAATGTCATAAAGAACAACTCCTTTAAAAGTAGGGTAGGCAATATTTTTTATAAACACTTTTTTTTGTTATACTGGGTGAAACTCTTCACATCCTGATAGCCAGTGTTGGGGAAAGTTACTTTTAAAAGTAATGTGTTTACAATATTGCATTACTCCCTAAAAAAGGAACTTTGCATTACGTTTTATGGAAAGTAATGCATTACATTACTTTTGCATTACTTTTTTCTCATCTGGGCTTGGCTTATTTGTGTTTTTACATAACAAAAGTTCTATTTTTGGCAAATGTTAAGGCCCTTTCAGACCAAAAGTTAAATGAATAAGTCACATGCTGAGGGAAATGCAAATTCACCGGCGCAGCTCAAACAAACCTTTCAGCTGTGCTGCCATTCTGAAATTTTCAAAACCGCAGCTTTTTCTATGAGGTTAGGCCATTCATCCACACGTAAACGCAGCATCCGGTCACTGAAACTGAACATTTTTGAAAACTCCTGCTAGGGTGAAGATTTTTAATAACTCCGGTTGCAGTGTTGTCGTGTAGACGGTGAAACCAGAGATTTTGGCTTGTGACGTCGGAACCGGTAATAACCTTTTTTTCAGGCTTCTGACTGGCCAACATGGCCTGTTGGTTTGGCATGCTCTCGACAGCATGTTTTTTTGTTTTCATGTGGATGCAATTTTTTTTTTTTTTTTTTTTTTTAAGGCGAAGGAAGAAAAACTCTGTTTATAAAAATACCCATGTACGTGTGGACTAGGCCTTACTTTAGCAATAAAAACAAACCAAAAAATGCTTATTTTTGCTTATTCGTATGGTTGAATTGGAGTCAGCAGCAAAGACATTGCTTAATAAAGTGAGATTAAATACATAAAGTATATTTGTGTTATTTAACATTTAATTATTGCTGGTTTGCGTAATATTCTGAGTGTGCATTTCACAGTCTTTAGTAAATGCCTTCTCACATTTAATCTAGAACTACAATAACCATCACACACCGCCTCTACACTTACTCACGATTCTCTCAACATGGCGACTGGAGAGCTGTCAGTCAATACATGGGAAAACAGTAACTTGCGTTACTTATTTGAAAAAGTAACAAGATATTCATCCAATATTCAGATTTTTGTTCTAGAAATGTATGCAAATTAGTGCATTTTTAATTAGATAACACCACATTTGCATATTTAAACATAACATTTCAGAAAAATTGTAATACAAAAAATGTTTGCAATTTTTAATGTAATCAATCAGCTGGGGAAGTATGGTGAGATCTGTTAGTTCATTTTTGGGGTGTCTTGCCTTAAAATACAGTTAAAGGTATATTTCATGTATAAAAAATCATACCTAAATAGTGACATAGTAGTATATTTAAAGTATAATGTTAAGTTTACTTAAAGAAAACTTACAAGTATATTTGCAGTATAAAACTACTAAACTAGTAGTTTACTGAGAGTATACTTAAAAGTGTACTTTAATAAACTAAAAAAAGTGCTACAAGTATTAAACTAGTAAACTACCAGTATACCTATACTGTAAGTTCACTTCTATAGTATAGTTGCAGTACAAACTAAAAACACAGATGTAAACTAGTTGTGTACTCAAAGTTTACTACTTTTACACTTAAAGTATATTTAAAAGTATACTTTTATATACTAAAAAGTGGGCAAATTTAGTCCCAAGCAGTACTGAAATAGTACACTTACAAGTATACTGATAAAGTATACTTTAAAATGTACTTGAAGTATATTTCTTTTTCATAAGGATAGTGACGCTTTGCAGACTCTGCTCTGGCTGTGCGCGTTCATGTGTTTTGAAGGAGGCGTTGCTTTGGAGACGCACTGAAGGGAGGGTGGGATCTAATGCTTTCAAAGCTAGCTTGCAATTTCTAGCCTCTCTGAAATCACTTACCCTACCTTTAATTTACTCGGTGTGTCTCGGTGCGGCACTAATAAACACAGTAGAGCCCTTCACAGCAGGCCATTCTTCTGAACTAATAAACTCTCTCTGTCTGTCTGTGGTGGTTCTGTGAGTAGTTAGTGCAGTGTGTGCTAGTCCTCTAACCCCTCATACACAGGTTGCTCCTCTCTCAGCGCGCCCCACTAGTGCCCCTTTTGTCCGTGGAATGTGGAAATCATTTCCCCCTTAATTTTATAATGGAGGTGGGGGGGAGGCCTCCCTTTGGTTCAATTTTCACCAACACCATAAAAAACAGCGGTCGTAAGAACAGCGTGGACATCTGTTTTTTCCATCGCCAAGACTTTAATGATCAGGTAATAAAAGTTTCATTTGACAGAAATTACAACAGATGTTTCAGCCGATAAAGTTCAGATAGAAGCGATCTCTCTGGAGACCCTGCTGACCCGACGGGCCATACCGCCACAACAAAACCCTTTAAAATCACCGCCTATGCAGTCAGATCCAGTTTACTTCCACTGCCATTTCTACACACTAAAATAGATTTTGTGTGTAGGTTTTCTCCTCTTATTTTTTCACAGCTTCTTGACTTTTGAATCGTCTGCAGGTCAGGATTTGTGTATTTCTAAACCCTGGATTAATGTTCTTGTTTGCATATAATATTAACAATATTGAGTAGACAAACCACGTTTGACCATTTTTACTATTTCCTTCAAATGCATGCTAAAATAATCACAGCGTGCAAGTTTCTGTGACTGTACAAAGTGTATGAATGTTTACTTAATGAGGTTAGCATTGCTTAGTTTATGAGTGGTTTTCTCTTCCTAAACAACTTGCTATAACATTCTAGCATCATTTAGCAATGCAATTTGGGTTTTCACTGCTGATTCTCTGAAGAAGCTTGAAAAATATGCAGCCTCCAAATGTGTCCTTTGTTTCTCATGTAATAAAGGATAACAGATGGATCCTTCATGGCCTTGCCTACCCCAGAATTCATTGAGGGACAATGACGACAGGATTTTTGAGAGAAACTGCCAAATTACACTTTTAAACGTAAGTATTGGGTTTAAACTTACTCAAATATCTAATGATACAAATGTAAAAAAACAAAAAAACAACAACCTTTAAATCGGTTCAAATGTTAGCATATCTTACTAAGAAGCGATTATATATAGTTTATACTCTTTATTATATGCAGAAATGGACAATTGCGAACATATTTAGACAGTTTGTGAACCCTGTTTTGTGCGTGTCCCTTTATATGCAAATGAGCTGCTGCTCCCAGCCGCTTTCCAACAGAGGGCGGAGCTTTAACGGCTCACGCTTCGGTTGCTCAACAACAACAAAGCTGGAGAATCTCACGCAGCCAAAATGAGGATTGTCAGTAACGGTGTTCAGCCTTACATTGTTCAAACTGGAGTCGGACACTGATGGAGAGACTCAGGAAGAAGTTACAACTTTTAGACGTTTATGAATGGTTAGTGGATAAATTTATGTAGTTGCTGTGGAGTTGATCCACTAGCATGTGCCGTCATGTTAATCTTTTGTGTTGAATTGACCCTCGTTTGTGAAGCAGTCCGGCGTAAAATGACGGCATGTCAACAACACTCTACTACAACAACTCTTCCTCTTCTCTAAAGCAGCCCAACATGGCCTCACCCTGTTTGTTGTGTGTTCTCGGGGGCGGGGTTTATGTAAATTTTGCGGTTTGTGATGTCACTAACCCAGGAAGAAGCTTGTTGTAGTCCCTACCAGCCGTTTGTTGTAGTCCTTAAAAACTGATTTCTGTAAAAGAAAGTATCTCTCTTTGCATTGAACTTTGAGCGTCGTAACTTTGCAGATGTTGTTTATGCTCAAACAGCAACATTACATACTAACTAAAGTTAAAAAAGTTAAATCATAATCAACCACCCCTTTAACATAATCTACATTAAGAAATGTATTTTTCTCAGAAATCTGAGTGAAAGGTGTGTACAAATCGTTGTTCTGGTATGTAGGCTTACAAACAAATGAAAACACGTTTCCAAGTATGTTCTGTCAAATATGCACTGATTCAAGAGTGCCTTGCAGGAAGGTATTTGATACAAACACAGCGCTATTATCCCATGAACTCGTATTCAGTCTCGTCTTGTCTACTGATGTGAAAATGCCATTCTGGAATCAGTGAAACCACCAAAACAAGGACATCCACAACAGATATTGAATAGACAATAATGACGCAGACAAGAAGAACTGATGAAAATTAAAACCTTAATCAGTGTCAGAAGTCATTTTTTACTTTTGTTGTGCGTCACATTCATTGGCAATTTTGGGCATGGTAGGCTTTACATTGCCAAAATATTAGTAACATTGCATATATTTTTCAGTAGTTTTAGGGCTTTCCCCACCCCTGAATATAGAGACATTTCCACCATTTTTAATTAACTTTTTTTTAATGTAATCTCTCTCAGTAGTTTGTTTCATAATAGCATGCACAATAATATAGTTTTAGAGAGAGTACACTTTCATTACATGGACATGACAACTTTCTAGAAGTATTTTGTGTTAGCCATCTATTTATAAACATATATGACCAATTCAATATTTTGTTCTGTTATTTCAGTCTGAAGATATTTTCAGATTTTCATGGTTTTCTTGGCGATAGCGTTTGATTGGCACCTGTTCTGGCCTGTTGAAATTAACAGCCCCCAGATGATTTATAATAAACCCGGGCCACGAGCAGTCTGAACGCTTTACGACAGATCAGGACTGTGTGAAAGTGCGAGTGTGAGTCTTTCACACCGCGTCTCATCTCTTTTCTCCAGCCCAGCCCCAGAGGTGAGACAGATACATTCACACATTTCATTTTGTGGTTCCCACGGCAGTCAAAAATGCACCTGACCCCAAGGCTCATGTACTGGGGGATTTTTTTTTTTATATCCTGCTCTTAAAGGAGCAGCTATGACTAATGCATGTTTTACTGTCTCCATTATGCTGCTGGATATTATGAAGTTTCATGCAACGTGACTGGATGTGTGTTTGGGTTCAGCAAAACACATCCTCTGTCATGTTTGTCTATGTTTGATATCTATGTACGTCTATGAATGTATGTGTTTTAAATGGGTCCTTGAATATGATTTAAGTTTTTTAATTTTAGTGTGTAATGTTGCTGTTTGAGCATAAACAACATCTGCAAAGTTACGACGCTCAAAGTTCAATGCAAAGGGAGATATTTACTTTTACAGAAATCGCTTTTTAAGGACTACAACAAACGGCTGGTAGGGACTACAACAATCTTCTTCCTGGGTTAGTGACATCACAAACATCTAATAGTTTAGCCTTTTATAGCTTTTTAAAACATTTTAGCTTTATTAAAACATACTATAATACTTAACATTTTTTAGTAACAAATAGGGATGTCACGATACCAAAAGTCTAGTAGTCAGTACTGATACCACCAAAAGTGCACAATACTCGATACCACGGTAAAAATATTTAAAGATACAAATAAAACAATGCTATATATTTTTTTCAGGTAGGTCTAATAGTAGTAAGTAAAAATACCACAGAAATTGAATAATCAAATATAAAATAACTCATAACTGTATAAGTTAAATATATATCAATCCTTATTAAAGCTTTTCTTTTGTTGTTTATCATTTATAATACAGACAGCTAATAGCAGACAGTAGCATGTTTTAAAGACAATATGCTGTTAAACATGCCGTTCACATTCACATAACCAACGCGAATATACGCCAAGACGGGCATTTTGACATAACTGTGTGTGTGTATTTTAACGTTTATGTCTAATAAACCGCGAAAATAGCTTACATTTTACCATAATGTTCTTGCCTACCTGTGTCAAAAATGAAGAACTGGAATATTTCCATTCTGCAAAACAGCCATTCGCTTCTGCCGACATCTTTAGACTATGCAGCCAACTGGTGCGAAGTTGCGAACTCACGCGCAACTGCACTACAGCTAACGACTTTAAAGAGGCAGTGTTCTCTTTTACCTTTAGACGACAAATTTAGATTTTAAATTCAATATTGATTAATACAGAACTGTTGAACTAATTTACAGTATGTAACGCAATTACATTATAAATAACTGTAATTAAATTACCTAAAAATGGACAGTAATAACTTACTTTAATTTTTCAGTGGATAAGTAATTTAATTACAGTAACGCGTACATACATAAATGTATCCACTAACCGTTCAGAAACGTCCAGTTTCATTCTAAAAGTTGTAACTTCTTCCTGAGTCTCTCCATCAGTGTCGACTCCGGTTTGAACAATGTAAGGCTGAACACCGTTACTGACAATCCTCATTTTGGCTGCGTGAGATTCTCCAGCTTTGTTGTTGTTGAGCAACCGAAGTGCGAGCTGTTAAAGCTCCGCCCTCTTCTGGAAAGGGGGGCCGGGAGCAGCAGCTCATTTGCATTTAAAGGGACACACACACACACACAAAAAAAAAACTGCGTGTTTTTGCTCACACCCAAATAGAGGCAAATTTGACAAGCTATAATAAATGATCTGTGGGGGATTTTGAGCTGAAACTTCACAGACACATTTTGGGGACACCAGAGACTTATATTACATCTTGTGAAAAGGGGCAAAATAAGTCCCCTTTAATACATCTTTTTGTTTGTTTTAGGTATAGTTCACTCAAAAATCTCACCATTATGTCAGTGTATCATGAAGTGCTTCTCCTTTTGCGTCCCACGAAGAACACAGACCCACCCAGCTAACAGGGAATTTTCTTAGAACTTAGAAAAGTTATGAACTTCTTTACTTAAAAATGTTAACATTATACATTGTTCATTATAGTTATAGTTGACGTCCGTCTAACATGTTTCATAATGTTCAGAGAACATTCAAAATCTATGAACAAACATTCTTCAGTTACGTTAATAGAACATTTGTTCAGGGTAATCTGGTCTTTATTCTTAAAACTTTAGCATGAAAACGAAGGAATAAAAAAGGAACGTTTTATTTTGGAAATATTATAGTTGGACATTCGTCTAAAGTTTTTTAAATGTTAATGCTTGTTTCAGAATGTTCAGAGAACATTCAAAAGTAACGTTTCCATAATGTTTACAAAATGATCAAATGGAATGTTCCTTTAACATTTGTTCCATTAAGGTTCAGAGAACATTCAGAATTTAACGGGAACATTAGCAAAATGTTCTGAGAACATATTTTTGTCAGTTGGGGAAACCAAACAACAAGAGGGTGTATAAGCTCAATGATGATGGTATTTTCATTTTGCTTGTTCTCGTGTGTGTGTGTGTGTGTGTGTGTGTGTGCGCGTCTATGTATCTGTATCCTCCCCTCGGGCATAGGCGACTGTTAGGAAATGAATAGAGGCTGTTCTCAATAGCTTTGTGTTTCTGTTTGTTTGTGCCCTCTGTAAGCTGGGTGTAGGTAGGAGGGCCTCTGAGAAAGATGGCATTTTGCATGGCCACAGGCGCTGAAGCATTGTTAACCAAACAATACAGCAAGTCCTGCATGGCATTAGCACGTCTCTGTTTAAGAGTGCCTTCCCAACAGCAGTGCAGGCCTGCAACTGAAACTTGTGGGTAAACCTTGATTTAAGACCTCGCAATCCATTCACAGGAATTCTGTTATACAATAGGAGTGAAAGCAGCAAACATGTAATGCTACTCCATTTTAATATTGGATAAATGTTATGATAAATGATTGAGTGGGTGCGTATTTACGCTGATCATTTTGTTCATATTTAAATATTTTCTAAAAAATTGTATTCCATTTTTATATTATTTGTAATAACTTTATTTTACAAACATTGTAGATTTTTAATATTTTTATATAGTAATAATTTCAGTTACTCTCCAAATTAATGTAGAAACAACTTCATGACAGTATATTTCAAATATTTGTTCTTTTTACTGATGTCTCTATGAAATAGATAAAAAAAAAAAAAAACCAGTTTCAACATTTATTATAGGCTTTAAAAAAATAACAACTTTTAATTTAAGTGAACTTAAAACAATCTTCACATAAACCCATTATAATAAATGTCATATTTACCTGTGGCCTGTCTAACAGGTAGGAAATTGAAATAAAGTACAGAAATTGAATAAAGTTATCAAACACTTTACAGCCTTCACTGAATAAATTATAAATGAAATATAGATTAATCCTTGTTAAAGCTACAATTTTCTCTGTTACGTTCTTTGATTAACATTAATGACAGTTTATTAGGCTGCTGTCACTTTAAGAGCTACCGAACATGATGCGGATCTGACGCGAAGTTAATTTAAGACGTTATTAAACTAATTTAAGACTGCTCTTATGAGGATACTCGACAAAACTGGCATTTTGGCATAATTCTGTGTCATTGTTTGTTCAAGTGCGAAGAGAACTCGATACTGGCGCGCGTCTTTCTGTGCACGAGTGCATTCACAGTATGGAAGGCCAAAAGGTTCAAAAACATGTGAATTTTAACACATTAACAACGTGTAAAATATGTGTATAATCGTTTGACTAGATATCTAAAGAGATCTCTTTATTCTTTCATACAGACTCTCATATTCTCAGAACTGAATGCTCAGTTTTGCGTTTTGGATCAGTTCTAATGCGCATCAGTGGAAAGACTTAAAAAGGTAAAGAAACACTATCCTAACTGAATAGAAACCAAATAGGAGAAATGGTGCACAACGAACTTTGGACTCAAACTGAGTTTCAGTGTGGCCACATTTTTTCACTCAAATGTCAAAATCGTTTCAGCCTCCATCAATACTAAAATGACAAACGTGATCTCTGGCACACCGTCCTTATGGTTTATCAATAACCTGACTGCACTAATAGAAAGACCTGGACACTTAAAACCTTTTAACTAGTCCTGTAATTAACTTAGCCTGATCAGAGTGGCATGAATTATTGATATGTTATTGGATTCCTATCAGCTTTGAGGAATTATTAATAATAGATTACCCATCTGGTGGCTGGAAACAGATGTAAACCTGGACTCCCATTTGTTAACAACCTCTCAATCCTTCAGTAGTCAAATATCAAATCTTAAAAGAGGGAGAAGGACAAAATCCTTTGTTTTCAATATCAATAGCTGTGCATCCAATAAAACCATATGTTCATCTGTCTCCATAGCTCTTTATATATATTATAAATACATATAATTTGGTAGAAACTCAAAAGTTTATACTTTTGGAGCAGCCATGTGTGTTTGTGGAGAACTGAACCCATGACACTGATGTTGCTAATATTGTGCTCTACCAGTTCAGCTATTGTGAGTAAATGTGAAATGTTTAAGTCTGGCTATGAATGTTAACATTACCCTTTTTCTTGAAATGAGATGTTTGGCTGCTCTTAGATGAAACCTTCCACTGCATGAGTCTTGATGGCATTTATGAAACCTGCGGTGAACCAAAGAACAAAGGACAAATCTTAAAATAAGATAAGTTGACTTTAAAGAAATCATAAATTGCGTTGGAGTTGTGCCGGTCATGGCAGTCTTGTTCTAATTACATGTGGTTTGACAGGCGTTCCAGGATCTTCCCCTCATAGACGGAGTGGTGGACACACACACACACACACACACACACACACACACAGCACAGCACATAAACTCACAGAGCGTGACCGCAGCTCCACTGGAGACACATGCCCTGTTAAAGCTCAAAGGACAAACACTGTTTGAACACGGAGGTCAGAAACTACATGGGTTTATTTGTGATAATGAATGTCTGACTGTACATTTCGTACATATTTGGACTATTTTACACAATAGTTGCATTTGCTATATATGTTTATGCATGTTAATATGGTGTTGGTATCTGACCACTCACTTTTCATCAGCACTGGTTTCGGAAGCATTTTTTCCCTATTCATTTTGTCCATAGGAATTACAAAAAAATTGTGGAGAAAAAAAAAATCTGAAATAATTTTTTTTTTTTTTTTTGCAAAAACACCCAACTTTAATTTCAATCAAGAAGTAAATGAAAAAAGACATAGATACAATAATTTCTTTACAGCTATTCATCATATCACGCGTTTTAAATGTTCACAATGTGTTGTTTTAAAGCAGTTTTTTCAAAAGTGCTGTAAAAATATAAGAAAATTAAGGTTTATTGCAAAATATTTATTAAAGTATGTATATGTAAGTAGTTTGAGAGTGTAAGACTCAATTATGTCATGTGCAATGCTTCGTGGGAGTTTCTTTATATTGCAGAAATGCTATTTTGAAGTTGGTGATTTAAGTTGAAATACATTGACTTGTGTATATATCATCATGGTCTGGCTTGAAACATTTATGTTTTATTACTAAATATCAGTTCTTTGTGGAGAAAATGAATGTGAATTTTACTTCAGGAACCCTGTTGTGCTCTAAATACAGACAGAAGAATTTATCATTCAGACGGCAGGTGAAAGTGACGAGAAAGAAAGTACCTGATGCAGGTTCTCATGGTGTCGAGGCATTGATAAGCCTCGGTGGGAGGAGTTTTCACATAGGTTTGAGTGACAAGGGAAGGCCAGAGAGAGAGAGACAGAGTTTGGGAAATCTTCACCCTAGAGCCAGTTGGCAAACAGGAGAGGAAATGCACAGAATGTCTTTTTTTTGTTTTTTTTTTTGTTCTCACACCTTCGTATTCTCTCGTCACCCGGGGCGTTGAGAAGCGCCGAACACCCCCACTCACCTGCCCTGCCCTCCCTTGTGTGTGAGAACAAAAATAGTCTAAGGTCTCTGTCTTTCCTCCCTTCCTTAAGTTTCTTTCACGTTCGCGCCAAAACCACCTGAGGCGCGCTTCTTTATAAGACACTGTCAGAAATGAACTTATTCCCTGGCCTCCCTCCAACCCACTTTTGAGATCAGTATTAATGCTTTAAGCAAATGACCTCTGCATGGCCTTTCACCCCAACCGACCCAACCGAGTTCTGACATATTCACTAGTATGGACCACATAGTATGGCCTAGACAGTATAAGGCATCTTAGGCACTTTCCAACATGAAGGCGCTCCCACAAAGGCACATTGCATATTTTTGTTATTTATATATTTTATTTTATTATTTGTATTGAAAACTATTTATATATATATATATTATTTAAATTACCAGTAATTGTTTTAGTTGACAATAACAATACTGTGTTGTAATGCTTATCTTGGCATCTACTGGAATAAATTAAGAGTTGCATATTCATAAACAAACTCTTTATTTAAAAAGTTCTTCTTTTTAAAAAAGAAGTTATTCTCTTTATTTCTAAAAAGTTAACTTAAATAAATGCATGGTTGCAAGTTCTAATTTTATTGTTTTAATTAAACCTTTTAAGTTGCAAACATTATTTTGTTGAGTTCTGTTGACATAATAATGTTGATCATTACATCAGATTGATAACGTTTGTAATTTAAACTCAAATTTCTGCGTTAATTGGCTTTTTTTTTTGTTTTTTTTGTAGTAACGTGATGAAATTGTCTTGATAACTTCAGAAATTAGGCAGTGGATTTCTAGTTCCCAGCATGCTTTGCATAGGACTGGATAAGAAGAATAAATGTTGAAATGAAGTGTTGTTTTATGTGCTTTTTAGTGAAGGGAAAGACCTGTTAGCGTTTAATGCTTTTATCTTTGACATTTAAAAGAGTTTCTGTAATGTTGAAGTTTGTGTTGAAGAGTAGAAACATGAAGATAAACACTACATTGACTCTACTACGCTAATCCCAGTGACAAGTAATATCTTACTTGTTCATTAAATATACATGATAGCTGTTGATTTGAACTGTAATAGATAAGATTAATTGTTCCAGGGCTACAACTCTGGTACTTGGAGCGAATGAATTTTTTTTTGAGTAATCAACTTAAAAATTTGTGTTTATGCTACAAATTATTAAGTTTCTCTAACTCAATGTAGCTTGTTGCTGGAACGTAAATTCACTCAAAGTTGTCATAACTCAAAAAAATTGATTTTTTTTGTTGAGCCAACACATTCATTTTTAGAGTGTACACAAAAAGAAACAAGACGTATCGGTGTTCATCCAAACACCATCTTCAATTGTAAAAACACAGGAAGTAACTCTGGCAAATAAGTCACATGACTACCAAGTTGTCCACATAGTATGCTTGATGAGTTGCATACATACAGCAGCTGCCTATAGAAGTAGAAAACGTTTTCTTAACTATCAGTCTTGTTATATTTCAGTTTTGCTTCTCAAGTAAACATCTTGGTTCAAGGATGTTTGTGGTGGAAAACAAGACAAAAATACTGATTAAGTTGTCTCATTGTCTCTCATGTCTGACTGACGTTACCACAGCAGACGCTCGACTATCAGCGCGTTTTCATTTTGATGAGCTCACAAAGGGAGTGTCCTTCCCTTCTGGCTTCACATGACACAGTGAATTTAATTTCCTCAATAAAGGCACCGTATTTTCATATTTTGCTTCAGACATAACAATAAGTCGTTACTGTATGAGTTCAATCAAGTCCAAACCATCAAAACAACTTTTAATTGTTTGCCAGACGAAGCAGCTGGTGGACGCAGTTTGAACGACCTCTCGACCGCAACTCAGTTATTAAAGCTAAAAGAGATTTGCTTGGTTTTCCAGAGTGTTTGTAGGGTTTGATGGACTCAGCAAAGAAAGCAAGCAGTGTTTTTTTTCCTCCTCCAAAATGAACATAGAGCAGCAAGCAAAAACGTCAGACAGTGCAGTGATGATGTGGATTTTAAGAGAGAATGAAAGACAGAAAAACAGAAGGTTTAAGGGTGGAGTGTTATGATCTCAGTGGAGATGTTTATTCACCTACAACCCCTGTGCAGAGATAGAGAAAGACGTGAATTCTGGGTGGTTATTGAACAAAACGTTGGTTTTTGACTATCTTCTTGTTGTTTACTGTCTTTTGGACTCATGCATATAACAGCTCTCCCAGCTAACAGGGAATGTTTTTAGAAATTTGTAAATTGAACGTTCGTTTAGAGTTATCATAGTCTAACACCGTGTCCTAACCAGACGCGATGCGATAAGATTCCAGCGATGAGCAATTTGACTGTCCACACTAGACGCGATGTGACAATGATAAGCGATAAAATCAATCAAAAACCACAGCCAATCAGAAGAGAGTGTGGGCGGGCTTTCTTGGCAAGAGCACAGAAGACGCAATGAAATGGGCAAGTACATAGTAAAATTCATAAATATTACACCATTTAAACATTATTTAAAGTACATACGGAGTGACTGAACCAATCTTTGTCATAGAATACACTTGTTTGTTGCACTGAGTTTACAGTCGTGCACATTGTGCGATTTATAATAGTCCTTTACGATTGTTGCTTGTCAGACTGCACGAACATGATCCTCATGTCACACTGTGGGATCTCGGCTGTCCAATATGTCAGACTGTACGACGTTAAAAACGGACGTGTGCTTGAAAACTTGTCCAGAGTTTTACATTATCAACCCACACACATTCGGTGACAGTGAGTTGCATTACATGCGGGACTGAAATGGTGGCTAACAAAGAAATCTCTAGCGTTATTTTTGATCACGTCTTATCTTGAAAAACGACAATTTGATGTTTGTCATAGGACTGTGCGCCAAATCTTCTGATACTGGCAGAATTTCTTTTGAGGTAAAATTGGATCGCAACGGTCATTAATTGGCTGTCGGTGAACATGTCAAACTAGCGATCAAAGACTACAGATTTTTGCCTAGGATTATAGGAATCTTTTAGAATTCTCAAAATTTGTCTCCGACGACCAAATCGTGGCCAAAATCGCACCGTGTGCACCCGCCTTAAAATAGGATCATTGCGTGTCGCTGTCGCGGCTGGTTAGGACAAAAACTCTGATTAACATGGAAAAGATACCGAAAAGATATCACGTGTCGCGGAGTCGCATCTCATCTGGTTAGGACACGGTGTTAGTCTACAATGTTCTCAAAACGTTAGTACAAAAACGTTATTTATACATCATTCATGGAACGTTTTTACCTGACACGTTTTAGTTGGACGTTCGTCTAACATTTTTAAATGTTACAAGTTGTTTCAGAATGTTCAGAGAACATTCAAAAGTAACATTCCCATAAAATGGAATGTTGCCTTTATATTTGCAACCAACATGTTTATTAAGACATTTAACAGGGTCATGAATTGAAAAATCATCTTTTCCTTGAGTTTTTGATATATAAGAGATATCATCATACTATGAGAATATCCTGTGAGTTTCAGAACTGAAAACTTCCTTATTAGTACAGTAAAAGCTTTTATTGACACCAGGCCCAGCGAACGACTGATCCTGGAATGTGTCATAGATAGGTGAAATGCCGCCTTCGCAGAAGAAATCAACGCCTACTTCATCATTGCGACGTTAGCCCCGCCCACTGGTGTGTTAGTGAGATGAGGAGAGAAGAGCGATGCAGGACTAAAATAACATTACCTTTCAAAGGATCCTAATGCTAGGAATATGGTTATTTATTTTCATCAATGTGAATGTCTCAGTTGAGCTTGTATTCGGTACATTTCACTGTGGATTCTTTGGTAAATCAATCACGTTTCAGCACAGGCTTTGCAAACAGACTTTTACGATATGGACTCGACAGTAATGCAACAACATGTAAGTAATTGTGTTCATTCCAATGCCTGATCTGATATGAAATGATTCATGTACAGTCAGATGATCTTTGTGTCAGTGAATCAAACCAGTGACTAACGCTCAACTTCACGTTGTTTCTCTTAGTAGGATGAAAATAATCTGTTATTTAAATGGTGATTAAATTATATATAGAAAGCTCCCTTTACAGTCGCTGGAGCTGTCAATCAAACAGTGTGAGTTTATCAGTGACCGAGTTATGGACTCGCGCCAAAACTCCCGTTTTATTCAACGAATCTCTTAGTTACATCATGTTTGCACTGTTAGATATGATGAAAGCATTCGTTAGTGTGCAGCAATTGAGTTGCAATGACAAGATCACTGCTTTCATACGCTCAACAACATGTCTGTGATCGGCTACAATCTTCATCACTGCAACCTTTCATATCATGATGCCAGATCTAAATCTAATGCTACACTTTTAGGGAGAGTTAATCATGTTAGCTATTTCATATGGAAAAATGTTAGCCAATCACAGCAGTGGGCGTTTACACTGAAGTCTCACAGCAGACACGCCCCTTAAAACTGGGTAGGGTAGGAAAAATGCCTTTTATTTCTAAATTATGACCATTTTTGATGTAAAAAGCATACTGACATTATAAGTGCACCTCAGGAAACATTATAAAACAATAAAACAAGTTCATGACCCCTTTAAAAAACTAGACTTTTTAAACATTCAGAAATTATGTTTTTATAACTTATTGTGAACGTTAGCAAAACTTTCTTAGAACCTAATTTTTGTTAGCTGGCTTTTTATGGAATACTTCATTATTCCACTCTTCACTTTTAATGTCTATTTGCCCTCAAAAAGCATCTTTTTTTGGTTGTGGCTGATGTTAACTAGTTCTGCTATTCTCCTTCTCGGGTGACTATTATTATGTCCAGAAGAAAACTTTGGGGAATTTCCCTATTGTTGTGCTGTCATACACAGAATACAGGCTGTATCCAAACACACAAAAGATGTTTTACGACACGAGTGACTGGGAAAATACCCAAAGGAAAGAACAATCACGAACAGGATTTTTAGATCTGGATCGAATGAGATCTTTAATATGGCAGTCAGTTGTCTCA
The DNA here is from genome assembly GCA_037101425.1 of Elopichthys bambusa. NCBI lineage: Eukaryota > Metazoa > Chordata > Actinopteri > Cypriniformes > Xenocyprididae > Elopichthys > Elopichthys bambusa. The sequence goes on along the minus strand of CM074440.1, from coordinate 2,255,584 downwards.
TCTAGATAGAAATAAGATTAAATGGAGAACAAATGGAGACTTGCTTTTCAGATGTTACAAGACCTTAGTAATCTCACGCATGTCTTTTCAGCGTTTCAGAAGAGATCTCAAACTGTGCTCAGATTGGCAATATCTACAATCAAAGACGGAGATCAAAATCATTTATTTTGTAGCTATAATCTTACTGTATGTCAACTATTGATTCATTTGGGTCTGTCATGTTTAGAAGAAACACCTGAGACAACGTTGAAATTTAAATGAAACATAATTGAGCTATGAAAAAGCAATAAGCGCCTCTTCTCTATCTCATCTGAGAAACAGGAGAGAAATCATAATCTCACTCATATCATCCTCAATAACTCATAATTGTGGCTTGTCATGAGAAATATCAGAGCTTGCAGTTTCGTGAAGAAGAGCTCAGTCTGATTCAGGTTTGTTATATTCTGTTACAGTGTTTTCAACGTGTAAATGTTCTTGTCAATCACAGCACTTGTAAGTCACCTGAAACGTTCATTTATACATGTTACTGTCAAAACTACTTATTGTCAGACAAGACTAACAGCAAAATCAGAATGTCTTGTTTCTCAGTAACAATATTTAAACATCCTTAAAACAAGATCAATTTACTTCAGATGTAAAACCGCATGAGATATATAACATTCAGAGACTGTTTACTGAGAACACAATTTAAAGGGCCAGCTCACTCAAAAATAACAATTCTGTCATAATTTATTCACCCTCATTGTTCTAAACCTGTATGACTTTCTGGAAAAATCAGAGAGCTCCAATGTTGTTTCAGTGTATAGGCAAAAACACTAGAAAAACTGGAAAGAGGAAAGAAATTTTATTTTTTATCTATCCCTAAACGTTCATTTTTTTTGGATATTTGACTTAAGATAAATTTAATTCAGGTTTGTGTTTTGCTAACAAAAAATACCACAGTGATACCATGGTTTTTGGAGGTGTACCATGGTAATTCCAAATCATTTTTAGACATGGTAATACCATGTAGTTTTTGAAGTACATTTGAGTGTCATGTGATATATGAATATGGTAATTTTATATATCTATATATATATATATATATATATATATATATATATATATATATATATATATATATATTACTACTAGTAGTATAAGTATTAGTATTAGTATTAAAGTAAAATAGTATTAAAAAAAGTTTCTAAGTATAAAAATATAATTAAAATGTGTGTGTGTGTATATATATATATATATATATATATATATATACATACTTAGAAACTTATTTTAATACTATTTTATTGTTATTTGTTGTAGGCTTATTATATTAATGTTTTTTTTCTTTTCATTTCTTGTTTTGTATATAATGCTTTGGCAGAATTGTATGTGAACACAATCAGGTCAATAAAAAAAAATTGGTAATCAATATCATGATTTATATCAAAGTATTATCATGTGTGGTACCATGAACCGAATCGTATTTTGTAAATTTACCTGAAAATAAGTGCTTATATCAAATACAATTTTGCTCTTCATCAAAACTTAAGGATATTTATTTATTATTACAGGAAAGACCACCTGTCACACCAAAGATCCAGCTGTAATTGTGGTTCTAATGATCCCACTCTACTTCCTGTTGAAAAATGAAAAACTAATAAACAGAAAAGTCAAACACAAGCGTGCTAAAAGGCATCACTTCCACAAACACAAAAACGAAGACTGACGGGATGAGGAAGAGACCAGAGGGGACGGTGAAGAAAAATATCAGAACGGTATTTGGTAAAGAAGCTCTTAAGTAAAGCAAACACGGTGCGTCTGAGCAGAACCATCTGTGGAGAGCGAGCGCTGGCATCTGGGAGGAGAATAAAACGCTGCTAATAGAAATAATAACCGGCAGGGTCTTCCATAAAGTCCTCCAGTCTTGTGAGAGTCTGCCAGACGGCCCATGTCACCACCCTGACACAGGGGTTGATGGGATGAACGTATCCCGGTCCTGCCAAACGCACGGCTCGGGGGTGAAGTTGCCATGTTGTTTCTGGCGCCGTGCCCACTGAAGTCAGCAGCTCGACGCTTCACAATCTGGGCACTGGATTCCCCGCATGACACGGAAAAGCACCATCGCGGTGAGCGCCAGACCACGGCTGCTTTTCTGGCTCTTGCTTTAGGGCTGATATTTTCTCGTTTATCCTCGAAACCACCCGAAGACTCGGCTCCTTCACTGCTCACCTCCATCTATTCTCTCTCTCATAAGTACAAACACACAGGTAAAAATTCACTGCAGTTGAGTTTCTTAAAACACTGCCTCCCTTTCAGACCTGTAATGGTGCAGCTCTGAATAAGGTCTATTTTTCATTGTTAGTTCATGTTCACTAATGTAGTTAAAGGGATAGTTTACCCAAAAATGAAAATTATCCCATGATTTACTCACCCTCAAGCCATCCTAGGTGTATATGACTTTCAGCCGAACACAATCAGAGTTATATTAAAAATATCCTGGCTCTTTCAATCTTTATAATGGAATCGATCTGTTTGTGTAAGACAAATATCCTTATTTAAAACTTTATTAAAGCAAAATAATGAGCTTCCAGCGCGACAGCCACATGCATTCGACTTGTGTCTAAAAGGCATTAACTTCCGCGACTTAGTACATAATGCCATGACGTCGTTTTGTGATCGATGGATGCACTTTTTTGGGCTTCAAAATCACCAATCGCTCCTATTATAAAGCTTGGAAGAGCCAGGATATGTTTAATATACTTCTGATTTTGTTTGGCTGAAAGAAGAAAGTCATATACACCTAGGACGGCTTGAGGGTGAGCAAATGATGGCGTAATTTTTATTTTTTGGGTGAACTATCCCTTTAATGTTAACAAATGGAACCTTATTGCAAAGAAATATGTTTTCTTATAATGATTACAATGTACAGTTCTTAATAATTATAGCGTATTGGCAGAAATTTGCCTTAACTTTGTATTTTAAAAGACACTTTGTATTGATGTGGGTTTTTTTTAGGACATGTACCATGGGTTTTCGGCAGTACCATGGTATATGAATTTGAATACTATGGCAAAGTACCATGGTATGACCATGTCTGATTTCTGATACCATTCTACCACCACAAAACTTTTTTGTAACAACAAAGCACCAAAAAGTACCATAGTACTATCATGTTTTTTGGACATTTACGATGGTATTCCTGGAATTATAAATATGAAAACATGGAATTTCAATACTATGGTATATTTTAAAGTACCATAGTGTTATGATACCATCAAAATAGCATGGTGTTATGATGGTCCATGATTGTGGTAATAGCATTGTACTTTTTGTTATGGTCAGTGTTGGGTGAGTTATTCTAAAATAGTAATTAATTTCTACTAATTACATCTTCAATGGTCTAATTAGATTACTATCTCTAAAAAGTATTGCATTACTTACTAATTACTTTCTAAATCCCATTAAAAACATTAAACATTACATTTTAATGTTAAATCCACTACTGTTTTATATTGTTATTTTTAATGCCGTTACATCAGAAGTAACTAATTAAATTACAGAAAAATTAAGAGTAATCCCCTACTTATTTTTTCAAAGGAGAAGTAATTAATTACGTAGTAATGCGTTACACCAGCATGGATATAAATAGATCTTACATTGCAGTTCATTTGTCAATTGACTCATATAAACCTCTGAAGCCAAATCATCACTGATCCTTCATCCAAGACACGGGAAGGAGGTTAATTGACACTTTCTTCATATATTGACACTCTAGAGGGGAGGAGGAAAGAAAAACATGTTGTTGGTGAACATTACTAATGGTGAATGAGTAACACAGTGTAGCGATATAGAGATAAAGTCGAGCGTTTCAGAAGGTTTTGATGTGTTTCTCAGTCCTTCAAGGTGTCTATCTGCCATGATGGGCCAAATGCCAGAGGCTTCACACTCATCTGATGAATGAGGATGGACAGAACAAAGTCAAAACAGAAGGAGAAAGACATCGGATTCATAAATCAGCATCATCACAATAATCTGGCTATAATAATAGGCCTGCACCCTCCTCCCAATAAATGGAAGGAAGACAACACAACGACTACAAGATAAGAGAGAAGTGTGAGAACATGGAAAGAAGACAGACGTGCTTTAAAGAAACACTTGATAATGTGAACCATGATGCTGATCAGAGAAAAAAATGTCTTTTGCAATACTAATAATTTTTGCAGCTCTTTTCTATTTTTTTTTTTCTCTTTTCTTACATGCACACTCCCAAATTTCTATATATCCTAATTATTGTTAATATGTAATTCATTATTTCCAGGTGCTCATTGCTTCTACCTTCAATTAAACTGCTAACAGTGACTGTAAATTAAATTGCCTAAATTATTACTTTGTTGGCTAACTGCATGATTATATGTATATTTCTGAAACCACATATATTGGACAGTCAACTCCAATACCAGATTCTCTAAATTGTAATGTTGACATGCATTCTCTGTAAAGCTGCTTTGAAATGATATGTATCGTGAAAAGCCCTATACAAATAAATGTGAATTTAATTACAGTTTATACTGACCATGACTTTCAACAAAGAACAGAACAGCACCATAAAAGTAGTTTATATATCTCATGCATTATATTTCAAGTCTTCTGAGGTCATTATTGAAGTTATATGGACTATGTTTATGGATAAGTAGAGGGTTCTTTGCTTAAGGTGCTTTTAAGAATCAATGAAGAACTTTTATTTTTAAGAGCAAGTAAAAAAAAAAATAGTCAAACGTCACATTTACTCAGGTCAAAGAACATATATGATTTGGTGTATAATGAAAGCAGTGGGCAACCAGCCTTCAGGTTAAAATGATGATGGTGTAATGGATCCGCCTCGTTCTACTCTGCTTATAATAAATGTTTCTCTGGGGACGGAAATAATGTCCTCAGACACTCCAGATTTGTGTTCGCTCCCAAAGCTCACAGCTCTGTTTGCTCTCAAGGATTGTTTTAAAGTTTTAAGTAGGGAACAGATTTGTAAACACTTCCTTAGGAAGAGATGGTGTTGCTGGTTAACACCCATTTTACAGCCCCAGGGTAACTAGAGGCACAGGGTACATAATGTATATTTATACAACAACAGGTTTGCTTGAGGTTACAGCACTGAGGTTACAGCAACGGAATTCCTGCACCTCTTTCCAAATAGTGCAAACACCTTTAGGATGAATCTAACTAAATATATATGATTGTACTTGAAAAAATAAAACCATAAAGAAAAGAAATATACCTTGTGATAGGAAACGTAATACCCAAAACAAATCATATATTGTCCATTAACACATATTGTGATAAATCTCTCTCATTGCGCACCATCATGTGTAGCATGCAATGTTGGAGAAAGTTACTTTTAAAAGTAATCCTTTACAATATTGTGTTACTCTCTAAAAAGTAACTAATTGTGTTACTTAGTTACTTCTTATAGAAAGTAATGTGTTACAGTATTGCGTTACTCCCTAAAAAGTAACTAATTGTGTTACTTTTTATGGAAAGTAATGCATTACAATATTGCATTACTCACTGAAAAAAAGTAATTATGTTACTTAGTTACTTGTAATGCGTTACTATATTGCGTTACTCCATAAAAGTAACTAATTGCATTACTCAGTTACTTTTTATGTAAAGTAATGCATTACAATATTGCGTTACTCCCTAAAAAGTAACTAATTGTGTTACTTAGTTACTTTTTATGGAAAGTAATGTGTTACAATCTTATGTTACTCCCTAAAAAGTAACTAATTGTGTTATTTAGTTACTTCTTATGGAAAGAAATTAGTTACATATTGCGTTACTCCCTAAAAAGTAACTAACTGTGTTACTTAGTTACTTTTTATAGAAAGTAATGTGTTTCAATATTGCGTTACTCCCTAAAAAGTAACTAATTGCATTACTCAGTTACTTTTTATGTAAAGTAATGCATTACAATATTGCGTTACTCCCTAAAAAGTAACTAATTGTGTTACTTAGTTACTTTTTATGGAAAATAATGCATTACATATTGCGTTACTCTCTAAAAAGTAACTAATTGCATTACTCAGTTACTTTTTATGGAAAGAAATGAGTTACATATTGCATTACTCCCTAAAAAGTAACAAATTGTGTTACTTTTTATGGAAAGTAATGTGTTACAATCTTATGTTACTCCCTAAAAAGTAACTAATTGTGTTATTTAGTTACTTCTTATGGAAAGAAATTAATTACATATTGTGTTACTCCCTAGAAAAATAACTAACTGTGTTACTTAGTTACTTTTTATGGAAAGTAATCCTTTACAATATTGTGTTACTCTCTAAAAAGTAACTAATTGTGTTACTTAGTTAATTTTTATGGAAACTAATGCATTACATATTTGTGTTACTTTTTCTCACCTGGGCTGGACTTGCTTGTTTGTTTTTAATAGCAAAAAAAAGTTCTATTTTTGGCAAATGTAAAGGACCTTTTACACCAAAAGTGAAATGAATAAGCCTCAGGCTGATCACAAATGAGATGTTTATCATTTTTGCTCATTAGTATGGTTGAACTGGATCATCGAGGGTCAGCAGCAAAGACATTGGTTAATAAAGTGAGATATATTTGTTTAATTTAAAATATTTAATTATTGCAGGTTTTCTGCATCTCACTGTTTTTATTCATTTTGAGGAACACTTTTTTTTGTGCTAAATGCTCACATTTAGTCTAGAACTACACTAACCGTCATGTTTACACACACTCACTCACGATTTCTCTCAACATGGCGACAGGAGAGCTGTCAGTCAGTACATGGGAAAACAAAGTAACTTGCTTTACTTATTTGAAAAAGTAACTCATATATTTTGTTGTAAATATAAAAGCTATGCATTACTCTACTAGTTACTTGAAAAAGTAATCTGATTACATAACTCAGATTACTTGTAATGCGTTACCCCAGCACGGGTGGCATGTGCCATATGTGCCCGTAATAAGGCCCATAAATACCTTGATTTTAAAACCCAGAGCAGTGGGTCATGATGTAAGTGTTTCTAATGCTGCTGAAGTGCCTCACTCGGCTGGAAACACATTCATGTGGAGTTGATTAAACTTGTGCTCCTCTTTGCCCTCAACTGGGCTTGAGTATGATTCAGGCTCTGAAATTCACCTTGATCCACACACACACTCTCTCGCGCGGCCCCTGCCCTGGGGCTGTGTGATTGACAGGTTGGGGTTGTGTGGTGGGATTAAGCCGAGCCAGGGGTGGGCGGGTCAAGGAGGGGGAGGTGGGATTAGGAGCGGTGAGCTTCATTAACCCGATTGTTTACACAAGCAGATCCCAAGCAATGAGAGCTTTTCCTTCCCACAAGATTCCCCTTCAAACCCCTGCCATTGTGGCCGTCCAGGACTCATCTGTGGTCTGGATGCGTATTTAATACAGGGAGCAATGCAATATTATTTATTCATTAGATTTCATGTCAATGTGATACAGTATATGCTATAGCAGTTGATTTTGCTATAATCATTTTATAGCAAAACATTTTTATAATTATGATTTATGACTAATATCATGACACTTAATGTTGTGTAGTTTAGCATCATAAATCTAACATTGACATGAATGTATAGACTTTGACATTGAGATGAAAGCCAAAACCATTTACCTGAACTCACCATATTAATATTCAATGATATAATAATACTGTTTATTTATTTATTATTAGGTATTTACAAGGTAGCTCAAAGAATACCATATATTGCCATCTTTGTAGTGTCCAAAACCATGGTATTTCAGAATTGATGGTAATATCATGGTATTTTTATTATTTAGCTTTGAATTTTGTTTATGCTAACAGATTATTCTCAGTGAATTCAGAATGATTCAATATGAAAAAATGCTGGGTTAAAACAATCCAAGTTGGGTTAAAAATGGACAAACCTAGTTGTTGTTTTAACCCAGCGGTTGGGTTAAATGTTTGCACCAGCCTGCTGGGTAGTTTTATTTAACTCAACTATTGTTTAAACATGACTGTATTACTTGCTTAAAATGAACCAATGGTTGTGAATTGAACTGAATTGAATTAATGGTTGGAAATTAAAAATCAGACACATAATTACTAGAGGCAACAATAATAATCAAAAGGTGAACATTTATTATTGTGCAATTTAATAAATGTTTATTGTTTAATTATTATTCATTAAACTATAAATGTTCATTTATTAAACATGTTCATTTCCAGCATACTTTGAGTTCATTTTAAGTAAGCAATGCAGTAATTTGGGCAAACATTTAACCCAACCGCTGGGTTAAAACAACCCAATTGCTGGGTTTGTCCATTTTCAACTCAACTTGGGTTGTTTTTAATCCAGCATTTGTTAAAATTGTAATTTATGTATTATTTTAAAGTATGTCATTTCTGCTGTAAATAAAAAAGCTATACAAATGAGATATAGAATACAGGCTGGTTTGAATGAACAGCATAAACCACAAACAAATGATTCTGTGACAAAGATAAACGGTGCTAAAAAATCATGTACGTATAAGCAAACAGTATGCAAAAGTGTATACGTGTTAAAAGGTCCTAAAAGTGCAGCTTTATTAACCCAACAAAACATCAGAACCTATCCACACCTCCTCAAAGACATCCCCGGCCTCTTTATATGTCAGTGAAAGGGGTAAGGAGAGATGGAGAAAGCCATAAATCGAGCCCCATCAACCCGTCTCAGACTTCAAATGCTCTGATTCACTCTCTAAGCGGGTCCGGCGCAGAGCCCTAAAAACAACACTGGGAGCTATTTACACTCCATCATACAGAGAGAGAGAGAGAGACAGTGCACTTGTGTGTTTACTCTCTTCCTAAATAGGCTTTATCTGAGAGCGGGGAAGCTTCCAGAGGTGCTGCTATCACCTCTCAAGTGGCTCTTTTGTTTAGGCACTGCAGGGCTGTTGTTTTCCTATTGCAGTGAAGTGGAAAAGTAAATTAGTCTTCCCTCCTGGCTGAAGGAGCGGTGTGAATGGTGTGTGTCGACAGGCAGGGTGTTGGACGGCTTTGGGTGGGCTAATGGGCGATTTGCTGTCTCTTTGGCAGGAGCTGATGCATACTGTCAGCCCTTATTGAGACATGCTCAGCTTCAAAGAGTTGCATGGCACTGATGCATGGAGGCACTAAATGTTTAATGCGTCTTCCTCCGGGTGCTAGTATGTGTTTGTATGCACTGTATTGGATGGTATGTTTGAAACGTATCAGTTTAAGCAACTTTGTATATGCATGCATGTGTAATTGCATGCTTAAATGTTTGTATGTGTAAAGAAATAAAGTCACGTTTCGCACTCTCACTATGTAACAAGTTTTAAAGATCTCATCTAATTCTCGATCCCGTCAGATTCCCGTCCTCTCGGAATGTGGAATTCCAGACAGGAAAGAGGGATGGTGGAAGAGAAAAAAAACAGTTCAGGGACATCTGGTGCTGATTTGTCCGGGGTGCTGCGGACACGGCCGGCCTGGCGTGTTTTGACTGGAATACCAGGGAGAAGTTGCCGTTGTTTGTTTTCGAATAAGTGAGGTCATTAATCGATGGATGTGAGGGAAGGAGCCTCGGTGCCAACTGACAGAACGTAGCAGCTCAAACTCGGGTTGAAACAAGCGGAGGGTGGAGTGCAAACAGCAGGGTACCCTTATCCCCCCCTTCAGATGAAAAATAAAACCCCTGGAGCTCGGCTAGTGAACGCACATCACCACGAGGATGATGGTCTGCTGGCAAATGCTCTTCATGCAACACTGAGAACAGGCTCGCTGCCATGATGAAGCTCACAGACATTTAAAGGGAATGTGAAAGCAAAATCATTTACTTTCTATAAAACGCACATTATTGTAAAGAATAAAAGAAATCGAAAATCTTTCAAATGAAGATGAACTTTCTTCACCTAAACTGATTAATATGATAATAATATCATAGTTTGTGATCCTGATGGATAAATTCAATCTCCTTGCTTAATATTGTTACGATTGGAAATGTATCATATTCTAGAAACATGCTAATCATTTCTACTGAAATATTTAATTTATTCTAAAAGCTTAATAAATATAAAATATATTATTATAATTAAAAAAATAAAAATAGATATAGTGTTACAGAAACATTGTTGTGAATGCTGCATTTTTATGTTAAAAAATTCTCCTTTGTTAAGATTCATGGGTTCTGGAGGGAAATAAACTAATAGTGTTGTTTGTTTGCACATGCTGTCTATGTTGCTGTCTAAAGGAATTATGCAAATCAGGCAACAGCGCAAACACACCCACAAAATTAGTGCTGAATGCAATTAACATGACACAGTTTCCCATCTTGCAGGCTGGTTTAGAGTGGAGGATGTCGAGATCCAGACACCTGAATGGTCTGAAATGCTGAAAATGCGCTTGACTACTTGATGTGAGGCTGTTCTCCATTATTTGATCTATACCAGCACAGATATGGCAGATTGCTTAGTTTAGCCTGTGGGTGATTAGTGAATAAAATGCATGCTTTTTGCACATAAATTGTATATGCTTTTAAGTTTTCAGTGAATTTGTTTAAGTTTAAGTTCATATTTTGAACTCACTTCAAGTTGCATCCTCATCTTAGAAGCTTCATAATCAGTATATAAACTCGTTTGTATAATTTCCTTGCCCCACAGGCAAACTTTACTAAATATTGTTAGATTTTTCTGAAAAATTAGATTCAACTTATGTCATTTTGCTTTTGCATTTGACTTATTTTTCAGAAAAAAAATTTGTGACGCAGTAACCGAACATAGAAGTAGAAAACTGAGGGCTTTTGTGCTATAATAAGCCTCGTTAGTTTTTGTATGTTGTACTCCTCATTTGCAAGTAGCATTGGATAAAAGCATCTGCCTCACGAATAAATATAAATGCAAAGAATCATAATTTATTGTCATTAAGGATATAAAGTAGCACCGATATGAAAATTTTGGACGATACCGAAAACCGAAAAGTCAATATTTGAAAGCCGATAACCGATATATTTGCCGATAAATCTAAATCCATTTAAAAAAAAAAAAAAACATTTTTAAGAGCCTGATTACAAAAACAAAAGTCTCACCATTAAAAGCCATGTCCCAAGCACACAATTATAATGATGTTATATGTTATATCATTATAATATTATGTAGCCTATATGACTTAACTATATTTGACTATAAGTGATTTCAATCATATTTCAAGCTATTTAAAATCATCATAGCGAAAAGTGCGCATCTAAAGTGTCTCAGCTGAAGGAAATAATCCATTATTTATCGGCTTTAATATATCGGCCAAATTTTCTTTATTTAACAATAAAAATGAACATATAACGGCCGATACCGATATGGTGGCCGATATATCGTGCATCCCTAATACGAAGACTACTAAATACTCACAGTGCAGTGCTATACCATCACAGAATGCATTTTGTTTAGTTTGTCTTTAGTAAATAAAATGCTTGTTTTTGCACAAAATTTAGCGAGTTTGCAACTTGATTAGATACAGATTTTGAACTCACTACAAGCTGCATCTTCCTCTCAGAAGCTTTCCTGTTTCTGACATCACGGCGCTCTGAAAGCATGGCACAGCCGTGATGCCCCGAGAGCCTGAATATAAACCACAAACCTGAGATGACTGCCAAAGCAAATGAACTGCAAAGCCTGTTTGGAGAGAGAGACGGATGGCAAATACACTCACCGAAATGAAGGCCATCAAACCTTTCAAAATAATAATTTTGCACGCTGTCTAGATCCGCAAACCTCTTCATTGTTCCACCATGACATGTTCTGGAGAGTGTAGACGTGATGGTGGGTATGAAACCCCATATGTTGGCGTCCCTCCATCAGGGCACATGGAGAGAGTTGAGGGTAATTGGTAAAGACAGATGTTTGATTTAGTGAGGTGTTGGGCTGTGCTGTACGCTCGCTCGCTCGCTCGCTGCAGTAACGTGTTTGCTTGCTATGTGTTTCTTGTGTTTGGCTGTAGTTTGGTTACTGTGTGTTCGAGTAAACGGAGAATGTGTGCTGGCGGAGAGGACGAGAGGAAGAGGCAAAGAACATGAAGAACTACATGAAGAACTACTTTACATTTTCTGAAGTGTTTGCCCATGCAAAAACCGACACTATATGATGCTAGGATGGTTCCTTACTGGCCTTCAGCTCCATATATTCAGGTTTTTCCTTCAGTGTCTAAAATATAATGGTTCTTTATTGTTTCCATGAAGAACCTTCAAGATCTATAAAGCCTTTCTATTGCACAAAGGGTGGAAAAAGTTCTTAAGATTGTTAAAATGTTCTTCACACTATGAAAAAGTGACTCTTTTAAGAAGTTAAATTAAAGGTTCTTTGGGGAACCAAAAATTGTTCTTCTATGGCATCACTGTGAAAACCCTCTTCTGGAACTTTTATTTTTAAGAGTATAGGGGATTCCATTAATTACTCACTGTTCCACACCCGTAAGACCTTCGTTCATCTTCGGACCAAAAAAAACAACGACATAATGACGACTTTATTCAACAATATCTAGTGATGGCAGAATTCAAAACACTGCTTCATGAAGCTTCGAAGCTTTACAAATCTTTTGTTTCGAATCAGTGGTTTGGAGCGTGTATCGAACTGCCAAAGTCACGTGAACTAGTGAAATTTTGAAACATTTCGAAACGCTTCTGACATAATGAAGCCTCGTTTACTGAAATCATGTGACTTTGGCAATTTGATACACGCTCCGAACCACTGATTCGAAACAAATGATTCGTAAAGCTTCGAAGCTTCATGAAGCAGTGTTTTGAAATCGCCCATCACTAGATATTGTTGAATAAAGTCGTTATTTTGTTTTTTTGGCGCACAAAAAATATTCTCGTCGCTTCATAACATTAGGGTTGAACCACTATAGTCACATGAACTGTTTTAAATATGTCTTCAGTAGCATCTGAAAGTTTTAATTATCTTGCTGTCAATGCGGATTTCATCAAAAATATCTTAATTTGTGTTCTAAAGATGAACGAAGGTCTTACGGGTGTGGTACAACATGAGTGTGAGTAATAAATGACAGAATTTTCATTTTTGGATTAACTAACCCTTTAATATTGTTAAAATGTTCTTCACACTAAGAAAAAAGTGGCTCTTTCAAGAACTGTTCAATTAAAAGTTCGTTGTGGAACCAAAAATGGGGAACATTGCTGTGTTAAATGTTTGCTTAACCTGCTGGGTAGTTTTATTTGACGATATGTTTGGCTTACAAATGAACCCAAAATATGTTAGAAATGAAAAATCAGACACATAATTACTAGAGGCAACAATAATAATCAAAAGGTGAACATTTATTAATAAGCAATTTAATAAATGTTTATTGTTTAATTATTATTTATTAAACATATTAATAAATGTTCATTCCCAACATATTTTGGGTTCATTTTAAGCAAGCAATTCAGTCATTTTTAAACAATAGTTGAGTTAAATAAAAATACCCAGCAGGTTGGGCAAACATTTAACCCAACGGCTTGGTTAAAAAACAACCCAATCACTGGGTTTGTCCATTTTCAACCCAACGCAAAAGCATTTTTTAGAGTGTATCGGATGAGAACAAAATTTGAACTGAATTTAGCTAAATAATAAAACTATTATCTTCTTAAAGAGCTGCTTTACAGCTAAAATTCATTTTATAATTGATGAAATTTACAACATTAATCCAACTAACAGGGTGCGTTCTCAGAACGTTTGAACATTCTGACAAAGGAACGTACTCTCAAAGTTATAAACTTCTTTCAATAACATTAATAGAATGTTACATTAAAGTTATCTGGTCTTTGATATGTTCGTCTTGGATGTTCATCTAACATATTCATAATGTTCAGAGAACATTCAAAAGTACCATTCCCATAATGTTTGCAAAACGATCAAACGGAATGTTCCCCAAGGAAAAAAACAAGAAAAAATGTTTTAAAAACATCTTGAAATTAAACCAACGTTAACCAAACATTCTTAGAACACATTTTTGTTTGCTTGAAGCAATCTGTATTGTATAAAGCGCTATATTAATAAACGTGACTTGATTTAATTAACAAGCTACATGATTTGAGGCATCATTAAAGTTTAATAGTAGACCAGCAAGGAAACAGTACTAGAGATATTGTAAAAACAAATCTTGGCTTCTTGCAGGTTTGGCTGATGAATGAGGAGCTCCAGGGAAGATCCAGCTGGAGATGTGAGCGACTGAAGAGGCAGACGCCTCTAAAGGCTTTTTAGCACACGGGGAGGACGGGAGCACAGATTGATTCACCTTCATCATCTCACAGTCTGCTAGAGGATCTTCTGCTGGAGTTCAGCTCATCTGTGGAGCTTTAGGTCATCAGTTTCACACTGTGCTCAGACCTCAAGATCATCCTGCACAATTAGGCCATTTTCTTTCACGATCAGGCCAGTTTCTTAAAAAAAAGTCATTTGAACTGAGATGATTTCATTTTCATGTCACTGAAAACAGAAGTGAAATCATGCATGTGTGGATCAGACTCACTCATCATGACTATTGGCTAGTGTACAACAGTCTGTGTCTGTGATTGGTTATGATGCTCCATCGCTGCAAACAACAACAACATAAACACTAGATCCCAGTGCAATGCTGTATTCAATGCTTTCACAGTTTTTAATCTTGGCAGTTTTATTTATTGGATTAATTGTGCAGCACAGACTGATTGACTCAATAAAGTGTGATATTTTTCTTCGTACTTCGCTGAGGAAGAGTGTCAGACATGGAAACGCAAGATCTTCAGAGCTCTACAAGGTTTGCGTGTGTGTGTGTGAGAGAGAGAGAGAGAGAGTGAATAATGAGGTGTGTGCTAGCATGACGTTCATGATTTGCAGATCACTTCACACATACGGACCATTAAAGTTCTGAAATATGTCAGTATGTTGGACTGCTTGACTGGCAGGACTAACCGCTGTTAAGCCTTTAGTAACAGCAGACAATTTATATCACTTCCTGACAACCCAACAGTCGTTGGGATTATTTATTTTATTTTATTTTATTTTAGGCTGAGCTTTTTTATTTATTTATTTGATTTGATTTTATTTTAGGCTGACTTTATTAGTGACATTTTCTTCACAAGTGTATTCAGGGAGGTCCTGAAACTGAATTTTCTGCCATTTTATTATTATTTTGAAATATGTCTGGGTTAACACCCGATGCAGTAATATGTTTACTTTTATTCTAAACCTCATTAGTTTATTTGATTTGATTTTGTTTTATTTTATTGTAATGCCATACTTTAGGCTGACTTTCTGTGATGAATTAACATTTTAATAGGTAATATTTTGTTGTTCAAGAATGAATCCTAGGAGGTCCTGAAATTGAATTAGCTGCCATCCATTTTTTCCCCCCTTATTTTTGTTGAAATGTGTCAGAGTTAACACCCAGTGCAGTAATATGTTTATTTTCTTTCTAAACCTCGTTAGTTTGAATTTGATGCTGTTCCTGTGTAACAAGACAACCTTAAATAAATAAATAAATAAATATTTGTATTTAAAAAAAATATATATATATATATTAATGACTTAATTCACTCTTAAATATAGTTTTCTGCTTGGTTTATCTGTATGTTGCAGACAGCTGCTCTGACATCATGAAAGCTCCTTCATCCCGTCTCCATCAGTTCTCCTTATCTCCTCTTCTCTAGCCCTCCGTGGGGCGAGTGTGCAGGTCTGACCCC
Organism: Elopichthys bambusa; assembly: GCA_037101425.1. NCBI lineage: Eukaryota > Metazoa > Chordata > Actinopteri > Cypriniformes > Xenocyprididae > Elopichthys > Elopichthys bambusa. The sequence continues at coordinate 2,239,894 of CM074440.1, read as the reverse complement.
GAGCGATCCCTCCTCGCCTCATCAAGCTCTCACTCATCTCGGGGAAACAACAGCCCCCTGGCCAGCGCAGGTGAACTGCTTAAATCAGCTTTAACAGACTGATGACTAACCAGCCAAGATGAATGGTGTGGGAAAGTGAGAGGACGTGACATTTATAGGCTCAAAGGCCTGAGCGCTTGAGAACGAAAACAGAAAGCGGAGGAGGGGGAAGAAATATGAAAAACCTGAGCCGAGCAGTGAAATGTGACGTGTACTGAGGCTTGAACTGTTGTCCACCTTGTGGCTGTACTGAAAAGATGGAATTACTTTGATGGCTTAATTCAACTTTGTCTCAAACGTTATAATACATAACTCATAAAATTGATTTTGGGAAATAAAAACTGATACAAATGAGTCACAGTAAGAGTATAGAGCTGTAAAATGAATGTGGAGAGCAGCTCGGATCGTTTAATCTTGGAAGCATTTGATGAGAAATATGTTCATAATTGAGATCTCTGACTTTTGATTGCAGACTTTAATATCTTGGCAAATCTGAGAATAGTTTGAGTCCTTGTCTCTTCTGTAATTTTCACGAGGAGGATATATATATATTTAGGAATATAATTTATCAGCTAAATATCACACCAAATATATATATATATATATATATATATATATAATATTTTCCCCATATTTTATTTTATTTTATTTTATTTTATTTTATTTTATTTTATTTTATTTTATTTTATTTTATTTTATTTTATTTTATTTTATTTTATTTTATTTTATTTTATTTTATTTTATTTTATTTTATTTTATTTTATTTTATATGCTTAAAACAAAATTTTTGGTACCACTTGATAAAACTTTACAATAAGTGATTTTCCACAAATATCTAAATCTTTATTTTATTTCATTTTACAATAAGGTTCATTAGTTAAACATTAGTTAATGTATTAACTAACATGAACTAACCATTAGCAATACATTTGTTACTGTGTTTGTTCATCTTTGTTAATGGTAGTTAATAAAAATACAGCAGTTCATTGTTTGTTCATGTTAGTTCACAGTGCATTAAATAATAAATACAACTCTTGATTTTAATAATGTATCATAAAATATTAAAAAAACATTAAGAAAGATGAATAAATGTTGTAGAAGTGCAGTTCATTATTAGTTCATGTTAACTAATGAACCATATTGTAAAGTGTTACCAGTATTTTTGTACAGAAAAAGTGTCATAGCATATTGGGATTGAACAGAAAGTGCATGGACAAAGACTGATTTTGTATTTCCTCAGAAAATTCATTAAGCATTTTATAAAAAAGGCTGTGGACAGTATAAGCATCATGTTACTGTACTTCTGTCTCTTTCTTTCTCTGCTCCAGACCGCCTGCTACTGATGATCTTCCTCGTGTGAGCTACTTTCAATTCTGCAAATTTATTGACAGCCTTTAAAAATATTTACCCGTACACTTCCTTTTCCCAATGGGTGCCTGGCCCATAATCCTCCTGCCCCTTTATTAGATCATTTGTCAAACCCTAGAGCTCTTTACTTGTCTTCTCTTTCTCTCTGGCCCCTCCTTCCTGTTTCTCTCCTCTCCTTTGAGAGAGTTGTTGTGTAACGGCCATTGGTGGTTTAACTCCTTGTCTCCTTCTCCTTTTAAAAGATAAATTTACAGCTGATTAGTCTGTGCCATAAAGACAGAGCCGGTCCTAAGAGGAATGCACCGACACATTTCTGCAAGACTAGACGCTCAATGTTATGAGAAACACATGGAAAGAAAGACAGAACGATTGCTGCAAACATTATGAATATTACAGAAAACCTGAGACTCTGTTTCAAAACTATAGTGAGCTGCCTACCTAGAAGACATCATATAGACATGCTCTTAATGCAGAAACATTTGCACGTCTACCTTATATAAGTAACACTGTTTTGGCTAAAAACAAACATTTGTCTGTGGTGGAAACAAGTTTTTAATGTTGTTTATATGTCTATGTGATGTTTTTAATATGCTTTAAGACAAACCATGTGCAAACATCATTGCCGAGTATTTTCTCTTTAAAACTGCAGTGATTTCGGAATCGCCGGTGTTTCTGATGTCACAAACTACCTTGTAACCAATCACGTCAACGTGTGGGCGGGGCTTTAGCATATCATTAACTATGACTGTTCTGAAGCAGGGGCTTACCCTGGTATATTTTTCTGTTGATATGAAAGATTGGGTAGATTTAGCTATATAGTGGGTGTATGATGTATATTACGATGTTATGATGAATATGCCTTGTTTCAAAGCATTTCTAAGGACACTGATTTTTAGAAGGCAGCTGTCTGACTTGCGAACGGGAACATGGTTTGTGTAACATTAGAGTGTTTGATAACGTAGTCAAGCAAAAGACTAATCATATTTATTAGTGTTATGTGTCTGACATTGTAAAGAGAGATACCACTGTGCAGCATTTACCTCAAGTTGAACGAGTGGATCTCTGAGCTTGCGCGAGTGAGTGGAGGCGGGGCTAATTAGCATATTCATAGATCCGGGTATACTAAATGAAGCAAGGGTGTAGAGTTACATTCAAAGCTATTTTAAGGCATGAAGACATTTTTTTTTTTTACAGGAAAAACGTTTAAATATTCATTTTGGTGATCAAAGATGAGTTAAGGGATAAAATTATTTACTACAGGGGGACTTTAACATAAACAAACAAACAGTAAATTAATAAATTAATAAATAAAGACAAAACAAATCAATATTTTATGAGTATGAACAAATTAATAAAGACAGATCATAAAACAAAATATTAATCAGTATTTCTGATACTTTTTAATAATTTTCAAGTTTATTAATCAGTATATAAACTTGTTTTTCCATTTGAAAGTTCATGTTATTTTTCCATTTGAAATTACATGAAATTTTTGGCATATAGTTCACTACATTTTGTTTAATTTCTCTGAAAATTTGATTTAATATCTTGTCATTTTGCTTTTGCATTTGTTTTATTTTTATTAAAACATATAGAACCCCTAAAGGGACATGGTGAAGGAAAAAAAAAATGAGATGGGAGGAAAATGCTTTTGCATTCTCTTGCAATTTTTTTGCATTCCCCCGAGAAACTTTTGCGAGCAAACGCGAAATTTCTCGGGGGAACACAAAACTTTTGCAAATGAACGCAAAAGCATAGAGATATATTTCTTCCCCATCTCATATTTTATCACCATGTCCCTTTAGGGGCTCCCTACAAAAACACTAAGAAAATGCTTTTTTTTTTTTTTTTTGCAGCTCATGGCACAAGATGTGATGCAGTGGCTAAAAACAATGGTTTGACAGACGTGCATGCAAACTAACAATCAAAAACTAGCTCAGATGAACATGTGAATGTGTATTTAAGCACTTATTAGGACAGCATACTATGTTTTGAAACGATGGTTTCATTTGTTCAACACACCATAATAAACACAGCAAAGTTGTGCACACATGAGCGCTAAACCACATGGAAATTCTCAGACAAGCGTTTTCCCCAACGATTAGAGTAAAATGGCATCCATGTTCATCTATTTGGCAAACACACTCATGCAGATTCCCAATATCGAGAGTTTCCCTCTCAGTCTGAGTGCTGAATGTGGAAAAGCAAAGTACTTCAGCTCATTGATATGCAGAAGCATGCGGCTCAGACAGGGAGTGCTGTTATTATTGGGGTGCGCGGAGAGGAGGTCTGGCACAGGTTTCCACACGGCAGCGGCTCTGCGCATGTCTGCCAAGCTCACAAACACACGCACACACACACTCGCCCCAGCCACAGGTATGTCCCCGGCCCGGTGGGTAACCTCTGCCCGGCCAAGGAGCTGTCAGAAACCTTCTCCTCTCCCATCAGCCTAACTAGAGTGGAAAAGGCCTGAGCAGCCGGTGAGGAGTTGGGGGTTGCACACCCATGCACTTTCAGACGTATGGGTTTCCCTCTGTATTTTAGGCTTCAGGCATTCTTTATTAGCCAATTACGGATATTCCACTGCAGTGGAAACAAACTTTTGCGAAGACAGACAAATTACGACTTTATCCTGATGAGGGAAAATTGGTGCGAGCGTGCATCATCCATATGGGTATAATATTTGTTGGAATACTCTGTGGTGGGTGATCTCGTTTTGGAGATACTAAACAATCTGGAAAATTTCAACGACTGGACTACGTTACCCACAATGCTCCAAGACCCAGCAGATGGTAAAGTGATGCATTGTTGCCAAGTCTGCGGGCTACTTTTAAGTTTTTGCCGCGGGTAAAAAAAATTTCCGCAGGTTGATTTCAACCCCCGTACGCACAATTTCGGTGCTCCAACACCCCTAAAACACCCGCAAGATGTACAAATTTAGTGGAGAATTTGGCCGCCCAATGGGGAAAATCGCAAATTTTGGGCTACTTTTGACTGGCCATTGGGCTACTTTTGTTGCACAGACCTGGCAACCCTGAAGGCATTCAATCTAATTGAGATGGAAAATAGGGATTTGTCACGTGTTGTATTTCCTAACTTTGCAGAAGTGAGTTTTGATGGTAACTCAGGAGTGACAGGAGAAGAAAAACGAAGGTGGAGTGGTGATCAACGTGTTTTATAGTTTTTTTCCCCCAAAACCTTGTCTTGAAAACTTGGAGAAATGTGTGCCATTAGCCACGTTTCCACCGCAGGAACTTTCCCCAGGAACTAGGGACTTTGGGATGGTACTCGGTGTGTTTTGACTGCAGGAACCAGGATCTAAATGATGTTCTGGGTAAAAATTTCCCCCTCAGAAAGTCCCTGCTCGTGAGGTAGCACTTTTTCAAAGTTTAGGAACTTTCGGGGGTGGGACTTGGGTGATGAACATGCTGATTGGTTGACTCCATGCAGCATTTTGATTGGTTGTCTCCACGCAGCATTTTATTTCAACCACCATTTTTATTGCTTTATTAAGCTTATATGTGGAGGACAAAATCCAGCGGGAACTGGAAAGTTACGCGCAGTCCTATGTCACTTGCCTAATCATTATGGTACTTTAGACCGCAATGGAAACCAAAGTCTCTTTCAAGGAAAGTCTGTTCACTCAGCAGCCATATTTGCAATGCCTCCAAACAGCTATTTCTGGCATCCAAGACCAAGTGGGGGAATGGGGGAATCCTGAAATCTCAAAAACTGCTCACCATTAAATAACATATTTCAAATCAGCAACAAAATCTGACATGAACTGCCCCATAAATGTTGTTTCTTATGCTCAAACAGTGTTAAAAAAGCTTATTTTTCAGGCTAGACGAGCCAGTGCGCATGTGCAATCCTAAGCGCAAGTCTTAGGTTTCTACAGGAACCGGAGCTTCTAAGTGACACAATGACTTTTATCAATCAGTGATTGGCTCTTTTACTTAAGGTGGGATCTATTCCGCCATATTGCGCTTTACAGTTTCTCCCATTCATAACTATTAGGAGTGAACCGTCTTTCTATCGTCTTTGATGGAAATGCAGACAGCAACAGGTCTGGGGATAAAAAATGTACCTAGGACATATTTTGTTCTGGGTAATTTTGGTGGAAAAGTGCATATTGTGCTTATTATGATTTTTTCATTTTAAGGCCAGACACTTCAGGCAAAACCATTGTTTTTTTCATTCACTGATCAGTTTTGGGATTTTGGGCTATTTTGCTTCCATATAACTTGTCTTCTTTCAGATTACTGGAAAGAAAACATCCAAAATACACATTTAAGTATTTATTTGATCTATTAGATATCCAAAATCCCTCTATAAAAAAATGTAAATCTAATATGCGAACAAAATGAAACAATCAAATGTTCATATTTCTGTTCTGGAAACGTATGCAAGTGTGTGGCTCATTTGCATATTTAAACATAACATTTCAGATTACTTGTACTACAAAACAATTATCTTAAAGTAATCAGTCTGTTCTGTGGGACTTTCTTTATAATCCAGTCTTTTTAGTGTGTTGCTATGTGGTTTCTAGGTTGCTCTGATTGGTTGCTTACTGGCCAAAGTGAAGAGTCTCTGTGGTAGTCTGGTATTTAATGGAAGTCTGTAGGGGGGGGGGGGGGGTAGTAATGTAGTAATGAGCACTTTCTAGAGCAAATTATAGTGACTTTTCTTTAATGACCTCTTTAAAAATCCACAAATATTTGCCATAATAACTGACAAATTGGTTCTGTACTTCTCATATCCAGGTGCATTCAGAGGAAATAAGGCGCAGAAAGCCTTTCGTTTTCAAAGTGTCTGCCGTGAAATGCACATGGCCCTCGATATTTTGATGGACTACCTCTTGAAACCTAATCAAGATACGCTTTCCCCTCCCTGAACGCACTATGAGGCTTATTATTTTAACCCCAAATGCGCTGCATGATGTCTATACCGTATCTGCCGGCCAAGATTTCTTTGGTATGCTACGCTTCCTGCTTAAGCATGAAAAAAAAAATCAACATTCCTCTGGGTTTCACATTTTGGCCTGCTTGAAGTAGCAGAAGACTCGTCGAGTTGGGATGGGACGCAGCCAGTACAAACACCCTGATGCCTGGCCAATTAGACATGCTAAATGCATTTGATTCACTGCCCTGTGAACCCTGATGTGTTCAATTAAACACGCCTCATCTCCATGCGCCCGTTCAACCTGATTACACCTCGGGTTAAGCTAAACATCTCAATTGCACGAATGGGGTTTGTAGATTCTCCTGAAAGACGTTTTACTTGATGGGAGTTTGCATGAGGTTTTGATGCAGCTTTTTAAAATAAATATAAAACACAATACTATATTACTTCCATAATTTGACATATGTTAAACAGGATATTCAATGAGACAGTAACAAAGTCCCTTTTAGACAAGTCATTTCACTCGGCGGCCATCTTTGAAACGCCTCTCTGCCATGCAAGTGCAGCTCCTATCGCTTTGAATGGGGAAACATCAAATTCTCAAAAGGTGTTTGCCAAGCTTTCGATTAAATTTCATATTTGAAATCACCAATGAAATCTGACAACAACTGTATCATAAATTTTGTTTCAAAACACTCGAATCATGATAAAAACGGCATTTTTCGGCCTGGATCAAGTGTACGTCTCTATAGATACCGGAGCTGGCAGCTGCAGTGACGCGATGAGTTTACCAATCGGCGATTGGCTCTTATTGAGAAGGCGGGACTTATTCCGCCATATTGCGCGTTGCACTTTTCCCCATTCATAATAATGCAAGTGCACCCATTTTTTACAGTAAGTAGTCTAAACTTAATTTTATCTGGTAAATTACAAATTGTGCACAAAGAGCGTACTCTATTGACAGCCATTCAAAAGTAGACCTGTATTTTAATTTTATATATATAAACATATAATGCACATAAATGTCTTTAAATTTAAGTATAGATGTTTCACCACAGACCTGGTACCTATATTCAGTTATAATATAGAGTGATCAGTCACATGACACATTTGTCTAAAAAAATCTCAAAAACAAGCTCACCACAGCTGCATTTATTTGATAAAAAAAAAAAAAAACAGTAAAAAGAGTAAAATTGTGAAATATTATTGAAATTTAAAATAGCTGTTCTCTATGTGAATATCTTTTAAAATGTAATTTATTCCTGTAATCAAATCTGCATTTTCAGCATCATTACTCCAGTCTTCAGTGTCACATGATCCTTCAGAAATCATTCTAATATGCAGATTTGCTGCTCAAGAAACATTTATGATTATTATCGAGCTGTGCTGCTTCATATTTTAGATGAATAGAAAGTTCAAAAGAACAGCATTTATTTGAAATAGAAATATTGTGTGACATTAAATGTCTGTCACTTTTTAATCCATCCTTGCTGAATACATTTTTTGTTTGTTGTTGTTGTTGTTTTGGAATGCCTTTGGAATAATGTGCACAATAAAACCAGGAACATGCATAAGAAAGCGCATGAGGTCAGTTTTGATGTTGACTTCAAGCTAAACTCAATTTGAAGGGTAAATGTAGTGGCAATTAAATTCAGATAAATGGCTGTACTTCTAAGAGCGCGCTCAGACGTGGGTCTAAGGGAGTGAATTTGTTTATTACAGCTTGAGAGCGCAAGAAAGCGCATATGGATCCGCACCACTGTGTTGAAAGACACTTTAAAGTATTTGAAAGAGTGTACTAACAGATTAGAGCACTCCTTGATCTAATGAAAATCCATATTGCAAAACATTTAGCCATGAGAGAGGCATACATAATCTAATAAGACACATAACGTAATTTCTGAATTACTGGTAGAGCAAATAGATAATGGAGATGAACTAGGCCTCTATGGGCTTTATTTGATAATGTCAACCAAAATGAAGTATTTACCCATGAATATTCTCATATTCATTATTATTACATCTCATAATTTAAATATAAGCACACACTGGCATTAACACCAACCTAACCATATTCATGGTTTAACACCATGCACTGTAATGAATTATATAGCCACAGTCGTATTTTACATACCGCTGCACAAACTAATGGTCACTCTTATGTGCACGTCAATATTAAACCAATCAGTCGTTCCTGAAGGCACAGGAAATAGACTTTATTAGCACTCACCTCCTCTCCTAAGACAACTTTCAGCTCTCGTCTACACAATTAGACTAAGTGGCCTGTCACTGACCATTTCAATTCATATTCATTGTCCACACAGCGTCAGAATTGCCATGAAAATATCCAACTGCAACATGGATGGGTCTGGTCGTACACTCATGTGACCTCAGATTAAGAGTCGATCAAGACGTTCCTAAAAGACATCAGTTAGCTAAAGGGCCAAAATAGGGTGACTTAGCGTGTATTGAACACACTTTGCAAGCTTGTTGTAACACCTTTCCCTTACAAAAGGTACTGTGGCAGTACAGTGATGATATGGAAATACTATATTCTATACTCATACTAAATGCTATACTCATTTTAGCATAGTACATACATGGTATAACTATTCTACAGAGAACAATATACAATATAATGCTACAAAATAATCCTTTTTTGTTGTAATATCATAGTGCATGAATTTGAGTACCAAGGTAGGCCTATATTATCAAAATACAGTGTTAGCATCACTGACTGTACCAAAAAAGAATAATGTAAAAACATTTCATTCCAAATAACCATAGTGGCCAAGCAGAACTTTAGTATTTTTATTAGTGTTTTGTGCAGGACGAAGAACTGGAGCACTGAAGAACAATATTCCTTAAATTATCATTATTGGGCCTATTCTTTGGCTCAAGAATGTAGTAACTCTTTGTTTTATACCATTTGCACAAGGAAGGATAAGAAATAGGCTATTTTATTTTTGTATGCCATTATCAGCTGCATATAAAAGGCAATGATTATATTTCAATCCGAACTAGTTTTATTTAAGTTAACTGTTTGTGAACTCAACGTCATTTCCTTCCTCGCCATGTGATTTGATCAAAACTCAGCATCGAGCGCCATCACGTGGTTTGTGTTTATATCAACATGTAACGGATGTGCAATTTTTAAGGCGCCCTCTAAGCGGCGCTATCTTAAAAAATAAACGAAAACTCACAGCTGACGCTCTTCACTGAAACTCTTCGGTTGTTTACAGTTTTTCCCCTTTAGCTCTCTCAGTAAAACCGTTTAAATCTTATTTCCAACATGGGATGCGACGGCGGAACTATTCCTAAAAGACATGAACTAGTTAAAGGACCGAAAAAGGTCGAAAAGGTAAAAAAACTTGCTGTAAACGCTCGATTATTTGTCAGTAAACCTCATGAAATTAGCATGTAGCTTTGTAGCACGACTAACGTTATAGCTCGTGAGTTGTCTTATAAACACTAGAATATATACATACATATACGTGCACGCTGTAGTACTTTGAAATACACCATGGTACTACCATAGTACATTTTTGTAAGTGATGTTTATATGAATGTCAGTACCATGACATATTTCAAAGTACCACAGTATAACCACAGTACCATGGTATTTCTTACAGTACTGTAAGAATACCATGGCGTATGAGTATGGTAACGAAACAGTACCGTCATAAATATTAAAATACTATAATGTATTTTCATTAATAACCCTTTTAAAAGATACAGATACTGAATACAAATAAATAACATTTTACACAAAAATTGATTCACACAAATAAAATATTTAATGTTAAATATTATAATATTAAAATATAATATTTGTATCACTTTACGCCTCATTTGTTAACATTAGCTAATGCATTAACTAACATGAACTAATAATGAGCATCATATTTTTTACAGCATTTATTAACCTTTGTTGATGTTAATATAAATGTTCAGTGCATTAACTATTGTTAATAAGTACAACTTGATCTTAAAATGTTTTAGTACTTCATGTTGAGATTAATAAATGCTGTTTTGTTAATAGTTTAACTAATGTTAACAAGTGAAACCTTAAGTGTTATTGTATTATGTAACGATGTATAACATTTGGAATTGAATACTGTAAATGTGATTTTTTTTTATTTATTTATTTATTTTTTTACAACATTCAGAATCTGTATTAAGGCTTTTTATGAGTGCAATTAATATTAGTGTATTTTTATATAAACCCTCATAAACCAGACGTCTAGTAGTATTATGGCTAATAAATCAGAACTTGTTTTACAGGTCGATAAAAACGCTGAACTCGCTGCCAAATGGAAATACTGTGCATTGAGTCAGGAGAAGCTGAAGCGGCCCATAGTCGCCTGTGAGCTGGGCAGGTACGTTATTAATTTGTGTTCATGTTTTACTTTTCTTGTGCTTAAATGGTTGGTTTACTCAAAAATGAAAATTATCCCATGAGGTACTCACCCTCAAGCCATCCTTGGTGTATATGAATTTCTTCTATAAAGTTATAAATATGGATATTTTTCTTACAAAAATGCGTCGCTTCAGAAGGCCTTTATTAACCCCCTGGAGCTGTATGGATTACAATTATAAAGCTTGGGAGAGCCAGAATATTTTTTAATATAACTCAGATTGTCTTTGGCTGAAAGAAGAAAGTCATATACACCTAGGATGGCTTGGGGGTGAGTAAATCATTGAATAATTTTCATTTTTGGGTGAACTACCCGTTTAAGTACTGCCAGGTGAAGCAGTTTTTGTTCTAATCCTCTTAAAAATGTACTGTGCCAGTTGGATGTTCACATGTACAAGTAATAAGCAGGATCAATGCACAACAGAATTGTCATCAGATGGGCATTACCACAAAATAAAACCCTTCAGGCTGAGACAAGACCTCTGCTTCATGTCATGATTACCTTGTTGGGATTTATTTTGACCGCTAATGGCATTCTACCTTACATAACCTCCTGTTGTAAAGATTTACCATCATTCTTGCATAAAAACCGACCATTGTTTAAATGTGGTATCTGAAATAAGATCTGAGTAACCACAGGTGGATGAATCCTCACGAAAAAGCTCAGCAGTTTTCAATAAAATTTGAATTTCTTTTTGACTAGGCATCTTTCAGCAACCAATAAGAATGCAGATCTCTCAGCTTTGGTTGGCATATTTTACCATATTTAAATCCACTCTGCAGAATTTCATTTATGACCCCTAAATCAGTGCAAAATGATGGTATTAAAATTATGGAAACTACTGATTGTTATATTTGTCATAAAAATAATGCTATACTATTATTTAGTATGCAAACATAATATTCCTGCCAAAACACTATTACTATAGTGTTAAAGGGGTGGTTGATTATGATTTCACTTTTTTTATTTTTTTACTTTAGTTAGTGTGTAATGTAGCTGTTTCAACATAAACAACATCTGCAAAGTCACAACGCTCAAAGTTCAATGCAAAGAGAGATATTTTCTTTTACAGAAATCACTTTTTAAGGACTACAACAAACGGCTGGTAGGGACTACAACAAGGTTCTTCCTGGGTTGGTGACATCACTAACCCTAAAATTTACATAAACCCCGCCCCCGAGAACGCACAACAAAGGGGGTGAGGCCATGTTGTGCTGCTTTAGAGAAGAGGAAGAGTTGTTGTAGTAGAGTGTTGTTGTCATGCCGCCATTTTAAACGAGGGTCAATTCAGCGCTGGATTTGCACAAAAGATTAACATGACGACACATGCTAGAAACGTCCAGTTTCATTCTAAAAGTTCCTGAGTCTCTCCATCAGTGTCGACTCCGGTTTCAACAATGTAAGGCTGAACACCGTTACTGACAATCCTCATTTTGGCTGCGTGAGATTCTCCAGCTTTGTTGATGTTGAGCAACCGAAGCATGAGCCATTAAAGCTCCGCCCTCTTCCGGAAAGGGGGCCGGGAGCAGCAGCTCATTTGCATTTAAAGGGACACACAAAAACGGTGTGTTTTTACTCACACCCAAATAGAGGCAAATTTGACAAGCTATAATAAATGATCTGTGGGGTATTTTGAGCTGACACTTCATAGACACATTCTGGGGACACCAGAGACTTCTATTACATCTTGTAAAAGGGGGCATTATAGGTCCCCTTTAATACATAGTCAAGCAATGATACATTTTTAAGTAAAATCATTTTTCTTCCAACAGGCTGTATAATAAAGATGCGATCATTGAGTACTTACTGGATAAATCAGCGGAGAGGCCGAACACTGAGGTTGTGGTGCACATACGTGGCATCAAGGTCAGTACACGCTGACAGATGATACACTACTGTCTAAATAAGCTTTTCATCATCCGTTACGTGTTCAGTGTTATTATAGTAACATTGAGATTAAAGGATTAGTTCACTTTCAAATGAAAATTAGCCCAAGCTTTACTCACCCTCAAGCCATCCTAGGTGTATATGACTTTCTTCTTTCTGATGAACACAATCTGAGATATATTTATAAATATCCTGACGCATCTGAGCTTTATAATGGCAGTGAGTGAGACCAACGAGTATGAAGAAAGCACCTCCATCCACACCCACCTTCTTCAGCTCATACTCGTTGGTCTCGCTCACTGCCATTATAAAGCTCAGATGCGTCAGGATATTTATAAATATATCTCAGATTGTGTTCATCAGAAAGAAGAAAGTCATATACACCTAGGATGGCTTGAGGGTGAGTAAAGCTTGGGCTAATTTTCATTTGAAAGTGAACTAATCCTTTAATTAGTTCTTATGGAAACACTTTACGACAAGGTCCCATTTTATAACATTAGTTAATGCATTAACTAACATGACCTTTTAACCTATTACCTATTAACCTTTGTTAATATTAATTAACATAAACTTTCATATTCAAGTTAGTACTTTACTGCATATTTTGATTATTTATTTCAGTTAATGTTTATTTTATTTCAAGTAAACAAATTATTTATTGTTTTAGTTAACTATAATAACCCTGGTGTGTTTCACAGGACGTGAAGGAGCTGAATCTTACTGACAATCCTGCGTGGGAGGGCGAGAGGCGGAACATTAAAGGGGACCGTTATGAAGACATGCACTGTGCCATGTTCATCTGTCCTGTGGTGGGACTTGAAATGAATGGAAAACACAAGTAAGGCCACATCCATTGAGCTCATTTGCTGCTTTTGAATCAAGCTTTTCTCAGAACTAATGCTTTATAATTAATTTAATTTGTTAACTTCATTAATTAAAGTGAACTGTGAGTATTTATTGTTAGTTGATGTTAATTTCAGCATTTACTAACTCATTAAAATCAAAAGTTGTATCTGTTTACGTAAGTATAAGAATAATAAATGCTATAAAAAAAAAAAAAAAGATCATGTTAGCTAATGCTAATGTTAAAATCTAATGGTATTGGTATATATCATGACAGCCCTGTTTCTAGATTTCAAAAATAACTAATGTGATTTATACTGGTACTGTGATATTACACCATGGTAGAAGATTCGGTTCATACTTCCCACACCAATTTGTGCTGTTTCTTAAAAAGAAAGATTACTTGGGTTAATATTTTTCAACCCATTTAAAAAATTCTGACATTTTAAAGTGTGACATTTTAAAATGTGACTAAGAAAAAAACTCTATAGATGCACCTTTACAGTTTGAAGCAACTATATACCAAATGGAATACGTGTTCATTTTTCTGCATTCACCGGAACTTGCAAATCAAACCTGCTCTTGATGTTTTCCTCTTTTCATGAGATTTTAACTGTGCTGTTTTTTGTGTCTTTCTTTGAGGTTTTTCTACTTGCAGACCTGTGGGTGTGTTTTCTCAGAGCGAGCTCTCAGAGAAGTCAAGACCGAGATTTGCCATAAGGTGGGTAAAAAGACATGAATTTTTGTCTTTTGTCTTTGTGTAGGCGTTTTATAAGATCTGCTATTGCACTGATCTGACCTTAATCACACTTTAGTTTAGGGTCCAGTTCTCACTATTGACTAACTATTAACTACGTATTTTGCCTTAATTGATAAACTCCTAATTACTGCTTATTAATAGTTAGTTAGGTAGTTGTTGTACCGTTTAAGTTTAGGTATGGGGGGGACGTAGAATATGGTCATGCAGAATAAGGCATTAATATGTGCTTTATAAGCAACTAGTTAATTGTGAGAATTGGACCTAAAACTAAAGTTAAACTAAAGTGTTACCAGAATTATTTATTTAACTAAGCTGGCAGCAAACTGGGAGTTTAATTACAAAAACTGCAAAGTTATCACCTCACTGCTGAGAAATATCATGTAGCTTTCAGTAGTGAAGCTGTTTTATTTATAAAATTCATGGGGCAGAGGTTGAAAACCAGTTTCTGTGCTCCTGGATGTTTCTCTCTCTGTGTGTGTGTGTGTGCGTGCATGCGCGCGTACGCATGCAGTTTCTCACCTATAGTTTCCACCTCAATAAAAAAAGCTGTGAGTTTTAGCGCAAGCACATGCAGGCACGTCTGTTTCATAATACGATATTAAAAAGCAAACCTGTGGGCAAACCTGTTGCTTTGTGATGGCTTATCATTTCAAGGGCAATTGGATGTATGTTTAGATGTAGGTCAGATGTCCAGATATTGGATATCTGATTTAAAACCACATTTGGAAGGGGCTCAGAACGGATGAGGAAAGATCAGATCTCATTTTTGTGTTTACATGTGTGCTACAAATTCTGATCTGTGTCAGAGGTGAGTGAAAATCTGATTTTTTTGTGCCAGTGTAAACGTAGCCTTAGATGATAAATGGCCAGTGGCATAAGCCTTATATAATTCATTTACTTAATGGGAATTGTCTTGCCATTCAGTTTTTCAGAACAGTTTTTCGTGATCAAAGTCAAACATGTTTTTTTGTGTGTATGTAGTCCTGCTTTAAACTATGAGTTGAGGCATTGGCTATTTGTTTTACACTTAAATGCAGCCCTGGTGAACATAAAAGATGATGATGATGATTATTATTATCATCAGTGTTGAAAAACAGCTATTCTGCTTAATATTTTTGAGTAAAATTTTAACTGTGTAAACCATTTTTTTTTTTTTTTTTTTCAGGATTCGTTGTTAAATAGACCCCAAACATTAGCTGGACAAGCCTGAAAAGCCAGTTTTTTATTTTTTATTTTTTTAATTGCTTGATTTAAACTTAATTTTTCTAATTTAAAATGTATGTAAATGGAACATTTCATTTACAAACAAAAAGATTTTTGTATTTCTGCCTGCACTGTAAAAAAAAAAAAAAAAAAAACAATCAAAAAAACTGTACTTTTGTGGTAGCAGGGGTGCCAGAAAATGTCTGTTTAAAAACAGGAAAATAAAGTCAGAGAAAAAAAACCAATGAACTGTAAAAAACAAAAACAAAAAAACCCAGTAATGTCTTAACATCGGCAACTTGTAGAGTACGTTCATACACCTCTAAAAAAACACAGTTTAAAAAAAAAAACGTAAAAATACAGTAACAACATTTTAGGTTTTACAGATTTAACTCAAATTTACAGTAAAAAACATATTTCATATAACTTATGAAATGGTTAATTTACCAACCCTAATCAAGTACATCTGTTTTGTACCTTTGTAATACACTGACAGCCACCAATAACAAATGGTGATGAGCTTTGATCCATCATGTGACTCTCATCACAAAACAGCTTTTCTACAAGCTGAGAAGGACAATACTAATATATAGAAGGTGTGCAGTGTCATTCACACAAACACTAAACACCATCATGGTGTTAAAAAATGCAATAAACATTAATTTAACAATACACGTTAAAAGTCTTTTACCGTTAAAATCACAATCACTATTATTTAACATAAAAAAAAAACTCACTTTAACCAACATATTATCTTAAATGGTAAGAAAAACACAAGACTGCATTTTTCTGTAGTTATGCATTTATTTCCTTTTTTTCTATTTTTCAGACTATTACCTCTAAAATTACATTTATTAAGTGTGGGAGTGATTTGCCTCAAATAGGGACTATTACTGTATTTACAATATAGCATGCCCTCTAGTGCTTTATGACGAAAGTGTGTTTTATAATTTTATAGTTTATAATAGTTTTATAATTGTGCCACACTTTCATCCACTCATTATTTGCATATATCCATTTTGTCAGTGGCAGCTGTGGACGTAGATAATGACTTATCATAATAGGTGAAGATAAACTCTGTGGTTAAGCAGTCAGCAGCTCTAGTTATGTGCTTCTGTGTGCAGGTGATTTGTCGCTCATCTCGTACTTTCTGTTGTGTGTATGTTTGTTTTCGGTTAGGATTGGATGGAGTTAGACCGTGGCTAATGAGTGCAACTTGTCTTTCGCTCTCAGTAGTGAATCATTAACCTCACAGTCCCCTGCCTCGGTCTAATTGGTTTCAGGCTCAGCTAGCTGACGTTTCTTTATGCTATTTGTCTCAATTAATCCAAGCATTAAGGTGGAAATAGGAAAACTACATCCTGAAGTCCATCTCTTCTCCAAGCTGGCAGACTGGTGAATGACGTGCTTTGCTTGGGCAAACATTCAGCGACATTTGAATATAGAATATAAACCCCTAATGGTTATCCATTTCCAAGCAAATTTCTAACTATTCTTGGTGCTGTTAATCATAATCTGTGGTTATGTATTGTGTTACACATGCCTAGCTTTTGAATAGACATTTTTCATTCTTGTGGGAAAGCTGAGCAGATTGAAGGCTTCAAGTTTTTTTTTTTTTTTCAGTATTTCTTAGACTAGAAACCAGATGATTTTAAATAATAGCATGCATTAGGGCTGCATGATTCATACGGATTTGTACGACCTCACTCGTACGAATTCATACGATTTGTCTAAAACCCAGTGACGGGTAGGTTTAGGGGCGGGGTTGGGGTAGGTAAGGGTTATGAATTCATACGAAGTTGGCAACTCAAAAAATACATACGATTTAGCAAAAAACGCACTAATTCGTACGAGTGAGGTTGTATGAATTCGTAAAATATGTATGAATTAGCCATTAGATCGGGTTGGAAGAACGCTTGAATTTCTCTTTCTGTGTGACTTTTCTTTGTCATTTTTATGATGATTGAATAGACACAGTCCCCCGGTGTTAAAATGAGAGTGCTCTTTTGAAGACTTCCACCTCTGGTGAGATGCTGTGGTTGACAGTGTGCTTGTGATATAGATTTTAATGTCATAATCGCCTAGTTTAAGTAATTCATATTGGAGTGAATTCTAGCGCGACGCTTCAGTTAGCGGTCATAAAGTGCGAGATAAGATGTAAGTAGCTAAAATACCCATTTCTTGATAACCGTTTTATGCTTGAAATGTTAAACAACAGACAAAAGTAATCAGGGATGCAAACTAATCTTCAGAGACAAAGATAATGAGAACAAGAAAGAGAGAAAGCGATGATGGTGATGACGAAGAGATTTTAAAGCTATTATTGTCCAATTTTTTGGCCTTCAAACATCTTAAAATGCACACATGTAGATTAGAGAAACGTAAATTTTATTAATTAGTTAATATTGTGTTACTTTAGACATCACTTCTGGATGAATGAATTAGACATTTAACGCCACCTACTGGCAGTTGTAGTTTCTTATAATTTTGTTTAAAAAACATCATATTTCCATATTAATAAAGATAAAGTTCACCCAAAAAATTCAGTCATCATTTACTCAACCTAATGGTCCAAAAGTTTGTAATAAATTCTATGTTTCTGAATCTACTTTTTGTAATGTTTATTTGATACTTTATACAATTATGACTTCAAATAATTTTTTGGGGGTAATTTCTCAGCCAAATTTGGTGTGTGATTAATATGCGATTAATTAGATTAATTAATCGCCACATCATGTAATTCATTATTTCAATTAATTTAATCAATTTGACCTTATATAATAACATTTAAGATGAAATCTTCTTTAAATCCAAACAAATAATGAGGCTTCTCTCTTTACAGTTACTCTTGTAACAAATTGTATAGCAATACTTGTGTCCTGGATTTGTCCAAGGAATTTGATGCCTTTATTCAGCTACAGTTTATCCATTTGAGAAACAGTGCATTATACAGCAGTTAATAAAAAAAAATAAATAGAACTATTACTGTTACTAACAATACACCAGTTACAGTACTCAACACTTGCATAACAATCAGTGTTTACATGTTTAAATTTAAACATCATGAGCTGCACTGCCATGTGACATAAATATTGTCATGACACATTTACTCAGTAAAGCAGAAAATGTTTCTTTTAATTTTTCCTTAATTTCTGCCATGTACCAGATGGTACTTTGACCTCAAGGGTATCTGAAGTTTGCTATTTTTTGATGTTATACAAGGCTGTGAAGTTGACAAGCCTGTAAACGGTGTAAATTTCTGTTTTTAACTTTTCTGTCATTTCTGTGATGCTTGGTCAGACGCAGTCCTCTGCTGTTAAAATGAGAGTGCTGTTGATGACTTCCACCTCTGTGGTGAGATGCCATGATGGCTGAATGGGAACTGTAGCGTGCTGGAGAACTTTATGCCTGTGCCACAGTTCCAGACAATCCAGGGCTTCCGGGAAGCTTGCGGTCTCAAATTTATTAGCAAACATACTCTCTTTTTTGATAATCCATGGTAAGTCGCCAATCCCGAAAACGCAGATATCTCTGATGTATTGTCCTGTAAAAACAAACTGTGTTTTTAAATCCATACACACAAGATAAGGACCCTATGTCTACATCATGAATATACAGTCTGTTGTTGAGAATTTGTAATGTTATGAAGACTGCGCTAAGGACTCGATTGGCTCAGTTTGAAATAAAAAGGTGTGTGAGAAAAAATTGATTCTCTGATGCATCACTTGTGGTTAACTGCACCTGCATCACCAAATGCTTTTATGATGCAAAATTAATATCTATACAGGGCTCCAGACTGTGACCAAATGGTTGTGTTTTACAACCTTTTTTCCTGCTGGTGCGTCTAAATTTTGAAAGAGGTCACACTTGTGATACGGTGAACATTTATGTTGAATATGAGAAACATCAAAAGACAAATTAAACCAAAGTGAAACGAAACCGTGCTAATGGTTTGAGCTTTGCTGCGTGGACCATTTATCAGCTTTGCTCAATAATAGACAGCACAGCATGAGCTCAGAACAGGTTTACTCACAGGACGATCTTGAGCGCTGTTCCTACATCGCTGCAAGATCTAGTGGCAAGCATTCAACGCTGAATTCTCTTGAGAGCAGTACATTCTGGCTAAATATGGCAAAATTGGTATCGGTGTCTATCTAGGATAATTTTTTCACCACTAGGTGGCACTGATCCCCAATGTCTCAGACTCCTTCAGGCCATCGTGTTGGTGAACCATGTCATAGCGTATTGTTGAGTTTCATAACGATACGCTAATGCGCTAATAACGAGACCAATTTTATGATTGTGGGGCAAACCGTTCAGAAGTTATAAGCAAAAACAAAAAAATTTCGTATCTCCGGACCAGTAGGTGGTGCTGTGCCGAAACGCAACATGTAGCCTTAGGTCATGCTTGTGATGACGTACCATGTTTGGTCTGAATACAATGAAGTGTTGTGGAGATATAGCCATACGTCTATTTTTGCAAATGCTACGTAAAATTTGTTTGCATGTTATTCAAGAACGGTTTGACAAATCGATTCTTTGTCGGCATGGTCATCTTTGATGTGGTTAAATTTTCGTAAAAATCATGACCTAAAATAATAGGGTGCAATCGAATCATTTTGAGCCAATGAATCAGAGGAAAAATTGAAGAGAATTAAAAAAAATAATAATTTTGTTTCTAGCCCTTAGGTTCAAAAGTTATTAGCATAAATGTGAGTGAAAATTTGGACAGTTTGTAGTGCTAGAGGGATTGAGTTAGAGACATTTGCTATGGTGAATCTTCAGTATGTCCTCTATCTTTGCACCAAATTTCATAACTTTCCCACAAGCGGTTCCATGGGCTGCCATAGACTCACAGAGTGGACGAAGAAGAAGAATAGGAACACCAATGATTAGAATAGGTGCCTATGCACCTTTGGTGCTTGGCCACTAATTAGATAAAAAATCATTTTAGAATCGGATTGGATCTTGAGGTGCCTAAAGATTCCAGCCCCTAGAATTAAATGCAACATTTTAATCAAGAAGTGTTTGCTTTAGCCGGTCTGTACCTTTACAGCCCTGGTGTGCTGTTCCTTCTTGGTCCCTCCATTTGATTGCACGAATGTTACCTTCCCATCCACCATCTACATAGCTGCCAGGTGCTTCTAAATAAACACAGAAGAAGAGTTTTATGATTTGGATATTATATGCTTCTGAGTCCTTACTTCTCTTATCTTGCTTGATCTGAAGTCACTCACTGCAACTAACTGAATCAACAGCACTTTTAAAAACCACTCATGCTTATGATTATTGACTTCACTGACACTATCACATGAGAACAACATTTGAAATAAATTGAGCTGCACGATGACACTGTTGTCTTTTGTAGAGCTACTTTATGGCTGAATTAAATTAGATTGATAACCGTTTAATTTTACAGCATTGACACTGTGATTGAACTGAACTGAATCAACACTGAACCGCTTGAGCTGACTGAATAAACACAATTGTCTTTTTAAAGCTGAATTTGTCTCCTGTTTGATGCACTTTGCATCACTGAATGTTTATTACTGTGAAGCTGCTTTGAAACAATTGACTTGACTTGATTATTGCATTTTGGCTTACCCTTTATGTGATTCAGCGTTACCCAGTAATGCTCATCGGGGCTGAAGGTGTCTCTAGACCACTCCAGCAAGTCTTTGGCCACCGGGTCCTTGAGAACAAACTCCACAAACGGTCTCGTCAAAGAGTAATAAGCAGTCCCGAAGTAAATTGTCAGACTGTGTGGAGGTGGTCCTTTCTTTTGACCTTTGACCTTTGGTGCCACATGGGTTCCCTTTACCTCCTCATATTGTAACTCTGTCCTGTGCTTCATAGTGGGTGGCTGCTTGATTCCCGGCGTCATGTTCCTGTCTTTCCATTCGGGTCCTTGCATGTACCGGACTAACTCCAGGTTGCTCTGGATGGGGAAGTCCTGGCCGCACAAATTTATAACTCTTTTCCATTTTATGGGAGACTTCACCAGGTCTTTCATGCAGTTGATGTCAGCCTGCAGACGGGAAAAGCCAGCGTAGGTCACCTTTTCGTTGACGGACGCCAGGAAGACGTTCGAGAAGCACCCAGATAGGTTTCGGACGCTCGTCTTGTATTCTTCCGGCGCTTTATCGTCAATGTGAATGCAGTAGACGTTCTGCGGTGCGTAGATGGCTCTCAGTAGCCGCACAAATGTTTCCAGCTCTTTGTGAATGGTGATGATGAAAGCCAAAGGAAAGTCTTCCTCTTCTTTGCTCAGCGGCGCCATAATGAAATGCAGCTCTGACTGCAAAAGAGTGCAGTTTGTGTCCGTTTTAGGCTCATAGCTGATTTTCTTACAGTCTTTCCGCTGCCATTTAAACCCGGGAGTCGCAGGTGCAAGAATGTCACAGGTCTTGGAGGCTAGTGGGGATTGGCTGCTCAAGTCATTTGTAGGAAGAGGTGCATTGGATATTTTGGCTTTCAGGTAGATGGCAGAACATATTAGGATACAGATTCCAATGCAGAAGAGAAAACTGCACTTGGTGTTCTCAAGCTGGACCATAATAGTCCAACATCTGAAAAGCAGCTATAGACTTCCTGAAACAGAACAGAAGAGCAAAGTAATCAGAGAAGCAGAAGTAATAATGTATACAGTTACCTTTCTGTTTTAAATGAGTTCAGTTTAATTACGCTGTCGATTACAAAAGATTTTTTTTATTTATTTATTAAAAATACAGTAAAAGCAGTCATACTGTGAAATATTTACAATTTAAAACGTCTCTCTTGTATTTTCCATTTCTATTTTATAATGTAATTTATTCCTGTGATGCAAAGCTGAAACTTTCAGCATCATTACTCCAGTCTTCAGGCACAAGATCCTCAAGAAACATGATCATTTTATTTTTCAGGATTCTTTGATGTATTGAAAGTTCAAAAGAACAGCCTTTATTTGAAAAAGAATTTCAAATTTTGTAGCCATGTAAATGTCTAAACTGTCACTTTTGATCAATTTAATGCATCATTGCTGAATAAAAGCATTCATGTCCTTAAAAAAGAAAATAAATCATACTGGCCCCAAACTTTTAAACAGTAGTAAATAAATAAAAAAAAAAAGTTTGACATTAACAGTAGCACTTTACAGAAAGTTATTTATTAGTTAATTATTTAATTTGTTGCATATCATGAACTAGTAATATATATATTTCGTTATTCTTGGTTAATGTTAATTCGTTAATTCATTATTACGTTGTTCATTCAAAATGCATTATATTCCTTTCATGTATACAGCTTCAAATGTTACCATTTTGTGCGTACTAATATATGCAACTTGCATTAATATTAATAAAGGCTGTAAAAGTATTGTTTATATATTATATATAGTATTGTCAATATTTTGTTAGCTATTGCCTTAATGTAACTTATACGATTTTAGTGTTACCACTTTTTTTTTGTAATTTGTCATTTCTAAAAAAAATAAATAAATAAATAAAATTAAGCAAATAAACATCTAAACATACAAAAAACAAATAAAATCGTCCAATTCAGCCTTCAAACGATGACGTAAAGTGGATAATGTTTAATAGTGTTGTCACTACTTCGAAATATCAATATTCGATACCATTTTCGATATGTTTACTTCATTTGTCTCTTTATTCTATTGTATTTATTTTAATTTTTTCAGGTGGGTCTAACAGTAGTATTCACAAAAATGAAAGTAATCAAATGTAAAATGACACTGGAGATTTTTCATTGTAAAAGTTAAATACAGATTAATGCTAACAATTTAAAGTTACAAAAGTTATTCATTCAAGAGCAGTGAGTGACTTTCTCTTCATCTTTTGTACTTTGATTAACATGACGGACAGCGGCAGATTTATTAGGCCGCTGTCACTTTAAGAGCTGATACACGCATCCAATATACTGTTACACAGCATTTAAACGATTTCTCTCAACTATTTATGTTCCAAAACTGGCTGTGTTCACCTAAATACTTGCCAAGACGGGCGTTTATTTCTATGTATTTGACGTTTAAGTGCACTAAGCCATGAAAAAGAAGTAGATTTCGCGAGCTTTTCGAGAGGCGGCTTTATGAGAGCACCACTTATATAGATTAGTGGTGCATGCGCTTTTGGTGTGAGTGCGAAACCTGCGGGAATGATCAAAATGATGTGCAATACAAGCACTATTCAACTGGAGCGAATGAGACGAGTGAGTGAGAGGAGGTGGGTGTGTCGAAGAGAAGAGATAGCGAGAACGCGCAGCTGCTATCGGTGTATCGATAATGCAGAAAAGGTGTATTGGAACCTTTTAAGATATTTCAGTATCGATACATATCGAAATACCAATATTTTTGACAACACTAATGTGTAATGAACATGGCTCCACTATCTCAGCTGTGTTGTGAATTCATGGACAGAAGTAATCATATCATTAAGTACATGGATAAACATCTGCAGTATTTTTAAACAGGGTGTCTCCATTACTTAGGAGTGTTTTTATTTCTCATAATGACGCATAGTGATGTAATCCCCTATCAAAGCCTATGACTGTGACAACGTTTGCCTTCATATTTCAGTAAGAGGACAAACGTCTTCTCTCCCGGGATATAACTCTCTTGTGTCACTCTTTTCTAAGTGCAACAACCCTCTGGGTTCTTTTTAATAGCACCCCAGAGAGCTGCGTTCACCATGAGGTCTGGTAAAGGTCCCAGTTGCTGGACACAAAGGAGCTGTGGATATCAGTTTTGTCTTGGCAGTGTAAGTTGTTTAATGAACCCGCAGGGGCTTATATAGCACGCTCATGTGGTCCATTGTCACCTTAAAGAATGAAAAGCACACACCGTTCTATCAGCATCATGTAGTAGTGTTTAGAAGTTTAAGATATGGCTATCAAAATCAATTCTAGATTAAAGCCATCCATAAAAATAGTGTAATGGGATTTTAAGAACAACTTTTGGATGATAGTCACTGTAACATTTTTTTTTTCTTTGATGTATTGAAAGTTCAAAAGAACAGCATTTAGAAATAGAATTTCAAATTTTGCAGCAATGTAAATGTCTAAACTGTCACTTTTGATCAATTTAAAAGTATTAATTTCTTTAAAAAAGAAAATAAATCATACTGACCTCAAACTTTTAAACAATAGTTTGACATTAACAGTAGAACTTGACATCGGGTCATTGAATTATCTGAAAATAATGCACACCCGAGGTGGTAATGTGGGTGTGCATTATTTTCTAATAATTCAATGGTCCGGAGTCAATTATTACCCTTATACTACGGTTACCACCTCAAGACAGCATTCAGATGTTGTATTTGAAGACATTTGTCAGGTTTTTGTCCCTAAAACACTCTTATGGATCTCATCCCACACCTCCGTCATTTCAGACCTAGTAACAGAGACTTGAGGCATTTTATAGCAGACTAATACAGTTATTAACGCAGTTGAGAGAGAGAGAGAATAAGCATATATGAATTAGCCTAACTGAGTCTGTGCATTTCTCACGGCAGCAGTGTCTCTACTAAGAGGGAAACTGTATGTTTATCTACCTGCACAGTTGTTTGCTGGTGAGTCATGTTGTTAGAACGTTCGACAAGACCCTTATGACTGGTTTTGTGATCATCTGAAAGCTGAATAAATAATCTTTCCATTGATGTATGGTTTGTTAGGATAGGACAATATTCGCTCGAGATACGACTGGAATCTGGAATCTGAGGGTGCAAAAAAAATCTAAATATTGAGAAAATCGCCTTTAAAGTTGTCCAAATTAAGTCCTTATCAATGCATATCCACTCACAGAAACAAATTTTTGATATATAGTATTTACGATAGGAAATTTTACAAAATATCTTCATGGAACGTGATCTTTACTTAATATAATGATTTTTGGCATAAAAGAAAAATCGATAATTTTGACCCATACAGCGTTTTGTTGGCTATTGCTACAAATATACCCGTGCGACTTGTGACTGGTTTTCTGGTCCAGGGTCACTCATATATACATATGTATATGTATGCATTTTTGTTTTGTTTTGTTTTTTTATACAGAATTTGTTAATATTGGATAATGTTAATTTGTTAATTCATTATTACGTTGTTCATTCAAAATGCATTATATTACTTTGATTTATACAGCTTCAAATTTTACCATTATGTGCATACTAATGTATTTTACTGATATATTTCATAATACATAATATTAATGCATAATAATACATGACATAACATTTCTTTAGAAGACGTGACTGAGTTTCATTATTGATTTAGTATCTACACTATACAGGTCAAAAGTTTGGAATAATTAAGTGCTCACCATAGCTGCAATTATTTGATTAAAAAAATACAGTAAAACAGTAATATATGTGAATTATTATCATTTAAAAGAACCGTTTTCTGTTTGAAAATATTGTAAAGTGTAATTTATTCCTGTGATCAAAGCTGAATTTTCAGCATCATTACTCCAGTCTTCAGTGTCACATGATCCTTCAGAAATCATTCTAATATGCTGATTTTTTTTGACTGATCATGTACAGTATGTCACAGCAAAATTTAGTTAGGGTGGTTTACGACAAACAAATCAAAGATGAGGGTTGAAGTGATGGGGGATGAAGCAATGAATCTTTTTGATTATACTTAAATCATTTAAAACTATTTGATCAATACATTATTATATGATTAACTAATTATTCTGCACACAATTTGTGCTATGCATAATAATGTTTGCTGTGTTTCAAGTCAGTAAGTAGATCAGTGTTACTGGCAGGATGCTGTGGTTTTGGCTGAAAAGCAGATTTGTATAGTTTGTCATGCTGAAACCACGTGCTAATGGAAAGACATTATGCTTCAACAGGTTTCTGTTTCGTTGTTTTACTAATACTTTATAACCAGCCTTTAAATGCATTTTAATGTATTTTTATATATCAAATTAAATGCCTTTAATTTGAGTATTTGTAGAGTTTGTTATATTAGATTTTTTTTTTTCCGTAGTTACAAGAAAAACAAAACCTCTTTACAGGCTAATGTTTTGGTTTTCTGAAACATAAACATCAACTGTATTTAGACAGCTCAATAAATCCATGACTCAAACTGACCCTACCTTTTTAGCTCAAGCCTTATCCACTCCTGGAAATGGGAAATGGGATTAAACATTCACAAATTCACTCAGAGACACTGACTTCCACCTGACCTCAATCTAACGTGCTCCGCCGTGACTAGAAATCTACCACCGAGCACTTACTGTCAGTGCATCTGCCTTTCTGCGAGAGGAAATCGCTTTGGGTGTGAGTCGTTGTTGTTGCTCTAATGATGTCGTCGCTGTCCTCCCGCGACTATGAGCTTTGGCTGCTCGGTAACACTCCCCGTGAGAGAGGAGGAGGAGCGTAAGGAGGTGAAAAATGGTTAGTCAAGCTCAAGTAGCAATTTGCACCTCTTTTGCTCTTTAACATTTTGAAGCGAAACTGTGTCTAACCAGTTGTGTAAGCTGCTGTGCTGAGCAGAACTGGTTTATGCTCATACAATTTTGTATGGTTTCAGGCTTGCCTTGTCTAGTGAATGGCTTTGGGGAATTGGATGCTAATTGGTTCGATTCTTAAAGGAACAGTTGCTATAATCATGCATAAAATGAAAATTCTGTCAAAAATTCTTTGATAATTTGCATTTTGAATGTGAACAAGGACTGTCAAGCTGTCAAAATTGTGTACAATATGATCCAGGAAAAAAAAGTCAACATAAATCTGGCTGATGCTTGTCAGTTTCACTATCATTTGTTTAGTAGATGTGCTACAGGTTTTTTCTCTCTCCAATTTTACCTTCATGCTTTTCATCTCTGTTTGCTCTCTCCACCTCCTGTTCTCTTCGTCAGGCACCTCGTTTTCAGATAAATATGATTCCAGATGCATTACCTCCTTGTTTTTTTCCCACCTGAGCGGAGAGAGACTGAAAAGATCTGACCTGTTGTGAGCCCAAGGGCCGATGGCCTGTGTTTGCTGATCAGCGACAGAGATTAGTGCTTTTGTGTGCAAGACAATAGCTGCTGCTGAATGCCTTTCGTCGTTCATGATTGTGTGTGTGTGTGTGTGTGTGTGTTTGGCTTTTTAGTTAACTTTGTCATCAGTGCAACATTTTTCTGTTTTTCAGGCAAAGCTGTTATACATGCTTTGTGCAACATTCTTGTACATGCTTAATGACCTGTTTTGCGAATAAGGGTTTGAAATCGAAAATCAGTTCCAATTCTGGTATCGCATACTTAGTTCACACAAAAATAAAAATTCTTTTACTCTAAATTTCTTTGGAAGATATTTTGAAGAGTGTGGGAAACTGAAGAGTTCTGGGGCACCACTGACTTAGTATTTTTTTTCCCCCTAACTATGGAAGTCAGTGGTGCCCTAAAGCAGCCTGGTTACAAACTTTATCCAAAATATCTTCCTTTGTGTTCAGCAGAACAAAGCAATTTGAGGGTGAGTAAATAATGATAGGATTTTAATTTTTGGGTGAACTATCCTTTAAGGTCGAAATTGTTATAAAATGAAAATTTTGTTTCCTTTGTGTGCATTTTAATATGACTTTAAAGGGTTAGTTCACCCAAAAAATGAAATTTCTGTCATTAATTACTCACCCTCATGTCGTTCCAAACCCGTAAGATTTTCTGAACACAAATTAAGATATTTTTGATGAAATCCAAGAGTTTTTTTTTATCCCTCATAGAAAGCAATGTAATAACCGTCATTCAACATCCAGAAAGATATTAAAGACATCGTTAAAATAGTCCACGTGATTACAGTGGTTCAACTTTAATGTTATGAAGCGACGAGAATACTTTTTATGTGCAAAAACAAAACAAAAATAACAACTTTATTTAACAATTTCTCCTCTACCCTGTCAGTCTCCTACACCTTTGACGTAGTGAACGTAGTTCAGCGCTTCCGTGTTTACATCCAAACGCCGGTTTTGGCGTTCTGACATAAAAACCTGGAAGTTCTGCAACATAAACAGCGTATGAGAATGACACAGAAGAGAAGATATTTTTGAACACAAGAAGAATTCTCGTCGCTTCATAAAATTAAGGTTGAACCACTGCAGTCGTGTCGACTGTTTTAACGATGTCTTTACTACTATTCTGGACCTTGAAAGTGTTATATTGTTTTATTATATAGAATTATACAACAATAATATAATTCTATATTTTATTATACAACAATATAATGTCGACGGACGAGTCATATACCTCTCGGATTTCATCAAAAATGTCTTTAATTTGTTTTCCGAAGAAGAACGAAAGTCTTATGGGTGTGGAACAAATGACAGAATTAATTAGAATTAATAATTAATGACAGAAATGGTCATTTTTGGGTGAACTAACCCTTTAAAAGTGACAGCAGCCTAATATTCCTGCTGCCGTCTCTATAAAAACGTTAATCAAACAACAAAGACAAAGTCGCTTTTCTTGGCTGAATAACTTTTGTAACTATATTTGGAATGTATATTTAATTTATAAAGTGCAGTGTTCTTTTACATTTGATTAAAGTTTCTGTACCTGAATACCTGAAAATGTTAAAACACTTTATTTCAATCGTATCTTTGTTTAGGTTTGTGCGATTTGCTAATTTGTTTTTGTTCTTTTTTTAATTATTGAGTGTTTACTTGTCTTTATCACCGATGGTGTGAGGACCCTATTGGAATTGCTCCGGTTATTAAGCCACTAAGGCGCAGGGCCCTATTGTTTTTCTAAGGATTTTTTTTTTTTTTTCAACCATCCAGGGCTTTTTGGGGGCCTTAACGTGCTCAAAAACTCTTGAAAATTGGCACACACATTAGAATCTGCGGCCATTAGGACGCCGCCGAGGCTGGGACCCAGGGGCTCTACGGCGCCCCCTTGAGTGGGGTCTGAAAACTTGGTCCGTATATCAAACACGCTTGCATGTATTAGTATGAAACTCGGTACACATATAGACGGTACACATCATCGGGCCTAACAACTTTCGTGCTCTAAGTAATACACCAGCTCAACAGGAAGTCGGCTATTATGGGTTGTTTGAAAAACACATGCTCTAGATTTTGATATGCTTCTCCTAGGTGATTAATCCAATCACCACCAAACTCGGTCAGCATGAAGTCAAGACATTGATGATGCTAAATTGCGAGCAGATTTTCGATATCTCGAACGGTTTGGCCGTGGCGAGGCAACAAATTTATGGCGAGATAAGGGAAACAGGAAGTGTATTATAACTTCTGCATACATTGATTTTTATGGAACTTCATCTGTGTGTTCGTTGTAGGAGCCCGATCACATGGATGTGACTATTGTGAGTCAATGCTATAGCGCCACCAACTGGCAACAGGAATTGTCACTTTGAGATCACCCTCTTATTTTTACCCGATTTGCTTCAAAACTTCATTAGAATAATGTCAAGACATGGCAAATGTAGACCTGTGAAAAGGATTTTTTTTTTTTTTTTCGAACAATGTTGCCATAGCACCAGATCAAACTTTAATATTTGTTTTGGATGCTTTTGAGACTCTTAACATGCTTCAAATTGCATGAAACTCGACACACTTGTCAGGATTGTCATCCAGTAGACATGGGCAAAGCCTTAGAAATGGGAACGGAGGAGGGGCACTATAGCGCCACCTTTTGACAAATCTTAGGGGGTTACTTTAACCTACAGTCACCAAACTCGGAACACACATTGGTCTCATTAAGCCAGACAACTTTCTAATTTTTTGTGTGTGTGTGTGTGTGTGTATACATGTTTTTCTATCCCGGTGGGGACATCAGTCTGAATGAACACAGACTCCTGGGGACTTATGTCACCGTGGGGACCTAAATTGAGGCCACAATAAAAATGATAGAGCTTTCATCACAAAACTAAGCATATCTTCTTACCAAGACATATTATTAGGAGATATAGAGTAACAAATTATGTTTATATGCATTTTATGCAAGTAGTCTGCTGTACTGTTATACAAATTTTCATTGATTTACATTTTTGGTCATAAATAACAACTGCAGCAAATTGCAACTTTTTGGCCTGTGAATAAAATTAAGCTGTTTTTTCCCTCCATACTCTCACCATATCATATGGGCCATAAACCTGTGAAAAGGATTTTTTTTTTTTTTCGAACACTGTTGCCATAGCACCTGGTGTTTTAAATATATTTCAAGATTTACAGGGTTGATTAGTATTTTTATAATGCAACAAAAAGAACCTTAAATATAACAGTGGCCTACTTTTGAAGAATACACAAAATGTATAAAGTAAACAAATGTTTCAAACAGATTAAAGTGCAAAAAAGCATAACTACAGTTTAGTTAGAAAGTAAACAATCAGTTCACAAGCGGTGTCAGAAAGCTAAAATAGTTGCCTGCTGTTTTACAGGGGTAACCCTGGAACCCGCTAGATATTACAGAATATCATATATTCGAATATATTTTCATTCAGCGTCTCCTTCACTTGTTTCGTCTTGCTCCTCGTCCATTTTGGGCTTGTTTACAGAGTGCGCAGGCTTCTTTTATGCAACATACAGACACTGTTGATAAACTGAACCAATTGATGGAAACGATGTCACTCAAAGCGTGCACGCTCGTGTGTGTGTGTGCTTGTGTGTGTGAGAGATGCGCGCTTACAGCAGGAGCGGGGTTGTTGCGGTGGTTGACTGACTGACGGATGCATTGCCAAAGCAACGGCGCAAACAGTTTTTTATCAATCGATTCAACGTTCAACGCACGTGGGCTGAATGTACGTTGTGATTACATCACATGACGTGTTTAGGCCTAAAATTGCTGCGTTTGCTTGATTTTGCGGTAAATTCTGTGATCAAAGAATCGGGGAATCCTGGAGGGACTGCCCTTGTTGTCCGATCCATTGCATGATTGTTTAATACAATTCAAGCACATGTCTTAGCTAATACATTACTGTAGGGTTGTCAAAAGAAAGTCAATACTTAAATTTAGTGTGTCTTTCTTTATAGTGTGGAGATCCTTTCCAAGAAGACGACCTTGTGGTGCTAAATGGGACTAAAGAGGAGGTGGAGAAGCTACAGAAGGCCATGGAGGAGCGCCGATCAAAGGCTAAAACTGCAAAAGTAAACTGATGCTTTGCTTGTGTAGAATTACAGGGGTGTTTGGGATGTGCTTGATGGGAGATGCAATTAAAAACCGCCATTAATGCAAATCCATATCCATTATCTAATTCAGTGAGAGAGGAGAAAATGAAAACACTTGAACAGACTAAACGAGCACAAACATTCACTTCCTTTATATCATTGCCTCTAATAGCAATTTTACTGTGTTATGAACTATACTACTTCTTTTCTTTGTCTTACTTTGCAGAAATCAAAGAAGAGCAAAGATACTAAAGTCTCCAAGAAGCAGGATTCAGCAGGTACAGTAACATATATGGTTTGCATTATAAATCACATTAAAGTTCTGACCTTCTGATCAGTATTTCTTGTATATATCAGTGCTTATCAGTGACGGCATTCATCCTTAGTTAAATTAAAGGAATAGTTCACTCAGAAATTAAAATTTAGTATCATTTACTCACCCGTTTCTCATTCCATGCCCGTATTTATTTCTTTCTTCAGTTCATTGAAAATTATCGGTGTTCCACCAGAGAGATCAAACCTCTTTCGTTCCTTGCAATGTCACATGCAAGTCATGTGAATTATGAGATTCAATTCTGCTTATTTATTGTTATGTAATATATTGAGAAATGCAATTCTAAAGACATCTTTTTTAACATGTACATGAATTTTCAGTGGATAGGTTTCAGTTTTCATCTGTTCCTCACACAAAACTTATCATTTGGCTTTAAGAAGACTTTGTGTACAATATACAAAATCCACTTTAGTTATGCCTAAAGTCTTAGATTTGTTGTTTGAACTAAGAATGTTTAGTCATGTATTACAGACATGATTCCAGTGGGTGGATTTCTCTCAATGTAAACAGCCCCTTTCTCTTGTGCCTATTGTGTGGTAGTTGTACTGGCTTTACTGGCTTTACCGGCATTACATCATCAAGACAGCTGTGATGAAAGAAAGATTAAAAGTCAGACAAGCTCAGTATGATATTCTATCACACTAGTCCAGTGTAAATTTTTTTACACAGACAAAAGTGTTAGGGAGGCAGGGCTCCTGCGCAGTTTAGAAAAGTATAGAATTTGATTTTAATATTTTCCAGGTCTGGAAAAGTATGGAAAAAAGAAAACAAGAGTATGGAAAAATATTTGTGTTTTCAGACTATTTCTCATATTTAGTTTTCTGAAATATAAAATTAAGAATTTCATACAAGCAGAATGATTTCATGGCAAATGTTAAGTGATTGTCAAACATGACTGAATGAATTCAAGGCACATATATTCATGACATAAAACTGTTTGTATTTATTAATTACGATTTTCAAATAATCGAGTAATCAATGATTATTTCACCGATTAATCTGTATGTTAGATCGATTATTACATTACAGTTGCGCTACAGTGCCCCACTGGTCAAACTGCCTTATTGCAGGCTCTAAAAATATGCCATATGAAATGGGCCATATGAACGACTATTCGATAAGAAAAATATTTGTCGTTCATTTTTCTTATCGTGAACGTTGTTGATTATGTCGATTAATTGTTTGCATGTTATCACTTTGAGAAAACCATTCCTGAGAAAATATTTACAGATGATTGCACTGTATACCAGATATTATGCTGTGTAATGAACCATTTATGTTAAAGAGGTTTGGAAATTTGAGTGTGGAAAAGTATGAAATTTTGAAACTGAAATGTGTAGGAACCCTGGGGAGGGACAGTTTGGGAAGAGATCCAGTCAGAATGTCATCCTGCGTGGTGATCTACCCCGTGGGACATAAGTTGGCATACACTTTTTGCATGGCTCATAAAATATTAAAAAATGTAAATGTCTGAGAGAAAAAGAGGAGCAGACGTATGGACAGATCTGAAAAAGAGAACTCTATTCGGTACGGTTTTCTGTGCGCAGCCACGAGTACTGAATTGAGCCTCTCTTTCACGTCTGAATGGACAAATACACAGAACATTATGTCAAAATGTCCATTTTGGAGAGCATTCATGTAAACAGTTGGTTATGTTTTAAGGGAATGCAAACAGTTGTGAGAATATCAGATGTGGATCCACGCATTCGGTCTTAAAGTGACAGCAGCCTAATAAACCAGCTTCCGCCTATACCTTTAATATTAATCAAAGAATAAAAGACAAAGAGAAGAGCATTCACTGCTCTTTAATAGCTTTAATAAGGATTAATTATATTTAATTTATACAAATCAGTACATTTGCTTGAATAAATAAATTATGTATGCAGGTGCATATATCATTCATTGAAAAGAAGACCATGTTCTTCTTTAGGAGAAGTGGTTTTATTTCATTTTAAGATAAATAAAGACATGTCACAGCAGTTAAATGTGTTTGTATTGCATGTTCAGACTTTAATACTCATTTTAACAGGTTAATAGATGTTTTCTATTAAGTATATAATGGGTTTGGAAATTTTAAAAATAAACCCGTTCGATTTTAGTCGACTAAATATACTGTAGATTTAGTTGACTAAAATCTTATGATATTTAGTCAACTAAAACTAAAACAATTCAGATGACTAAAATATGGCATCAAAATTTGCGGTCAAAATTAACACTGCACTAGTCTCATGTTTTTTTTTTTTTTTTTTTTTTTTTTTTAAGTAATATTTTTTTTACATTCAAAAAGACTGCATTAAATTGATCTAAAGTGACACTTTATAATGTTATAAAAGATTTTTATTTCAATATTTATAATCAGAAATGCAGCAAATCATCATATTAGAATGATTTCTGAAGGGTCATGTGACACTGAAGACTGGAGTAATGATGCTGAAAATTCAGCTTTGATCACAGGAATAAGTTACATTTTACAATATATATAATAAAATAGTAAACATTGGTTTTAAATGGTAATAATATTTCACAAAATTACAGTTTTTACTGTGTTTTGAATGGTAGTGTATAATGGCACAGGAGACGTTTATGACCAGATGAGCGTTTTCACATTGATTAAATTAAAACAAATCCACCCGTTATATTGAGTTAGAATTTAACTCAGCAAGTTAAGATAACCACTTCACAAATGCATAACTGGATGAAATTAAACTTATAATGAAATTCTGCTGAATTTCGAAGCTTAAGCGCTATGGGCAACATCTGTGACATGCTGTTGATTTTCACAGAAAATAATTTACATTTGTGCAAACAAGCACAAACACACTTCGAATGGAAGTCTAAGTGGCAAGGCGATGGGTTAAGCACATGGTTTCAAAAGTATAGCCACAAAACCTAAGAATTTTATGTATGAAAATAGAAATATTGTGAGAAAATTGCTTGATAATCTTGTCTGTGAACCCAGTAACTTTTGTACAATACCCACAACATAACATAACTTCAACGTTGCTTTAATAACATAAGTACTTCACATTTTTAAAATAAAAAAGGCGGGACGAGTCAAAATGAAGTCTGTGGTGATTTACAGTATATCACAGATGCTGTGAAACTTCTATTGATCCCATAACATGCATTAGCAAGTATGTGAGGCTTGAATAAAGGTTCAACTTTGCATAGAAGTAACTGACAGGAGTTATCAATGCAGGAAAAATGTCAATGTTAACTGAATTTTATTCTATCCACCCTTTTAGTTTTGCTTAAGTATGAATCAGGCTAAAGTAAAGTAAACATGTGATTGATTATCCATGAGCTAATTTCATATGACTTTAGCCTGATTCATACTGAAGCAAAACTAAAAGGGTGGATAAAAAAAAAAAGTTCATACTTGAATGACTTTGAAAAATGTTATAAAGTTTTTTTTTTGTTTTTCTTCTTTCTCTTATATTGGCAGAAAGCTGTGATTTACCCCAACACACCTCAGAAACTAAATCTACATCACTGAATGGAGACGGCAGCAGTGAATCAGGTATCCCAGCATGCCAGGCTACTGTCGTTACGATGTGATTGTGGCTAGATTTGCATTTTAAATGGGACTATATGTAAATGATTTAGAAAGCACAATTATGTAGGTGTTGGTTTCTGTGGACTGAACACGTGATTTATTTCATCGTTTCGGAGGAAGCAAACTTCTCATGGAAATATGTTGCAATTTTAATTTCAAAGAAATATTTTGCAGCTGCATTCATTACACAACATAGTCAGGTCATGTGAAACATTTATTATTGCATACTGATTAGTAATATTGTGAAA
Organism: Elopichthys bambusa; assembly: GCA_037101425.1. Classification (NCBI taxonomy): domain Eukaryota; kingdom Metazoa; phylum Chordata; class Actinopteri; order Cypriniformes; family Xenocyprididae; genus Elopichthys; species Elopichthys bambusa. Next base: position 2,204,241 of record CM074440.1, on the reverse strand, counting down.
TGTTATTACAGTTTTCTCTTAATATATTGTAGAAATGTAATTTATTCCTGTGATGGTAAATGACTTAGGGCCCTATGAAATCCATTTGATTTTTTCCCAATTTAAATTTTTTTTGGACTTCATTTTAATGGTTAAATTTAATTCAAAATTAAAATAAAAAATCATGTCTAGTTAATTGAAATCATGAAACTTATACAATTTTAAAACTACAAATTAAAAACATTTTTTTAGGGCCCTATTTTTCTCAATCTGTTTTATTTTTTACCAAATTCTGTGTTTTCTGTTTTTGTGGATTTTAATGGTTTAATTAAATTTTAATAATCAAAAAGCATATCTAATTAATTGAATTCATAAAAACAACAACATTGTTTTTTTTTTGTTTTGTTTTTTTTCCCAGAAATTCTGTGTTGTGTATTTTAATTTTTCTGGCAATCAAACGAAGGCATAAAACATTACATTAAATTTATCTTTTAATCATATGACATTAAATAAACTTTTTTTTTTGTCAAACAAAGTGCTTCACAACAGCTTTACTGCTAAAATTAAAGCATGGAAGAAAAATTGTGATTATTCCTTAAAAATAATTGATTATTATTATTAGTGTTAGTATTATTATTAAATTGAGTCATAGCTAAATTCTACTGTACAACATATATTTCTGTCACAATTTCTAATCCGAACTTTTATTTTGACGGGGTTGATATGCATCTATTTAAGTAGTGAAAGTAATGAAAGTATAGGTCCTCTATGACCCTTAATGCTAATATCTGCATTAAAAATATAATCAATAACCAGACAAAACATCTTACAGGCCATCCTTTCCTCAAACTGTGGTGTCCTCACGTGAATCTGTGCAAGCCACAAGCGATATTTACTAGCAAATGAATTTACCCTCACTATGCAAATTAAGTGGTGATGTCATCACAAGTCAGGCTTCTATATTGTCTTGTCCTCAAAAAAGAGAGAGTGAGTTGTCAACATTGTTATATTTTGCAGCCTGTATATGTGCAGAGTAGGTTTAGAGAACATAAAAACGTATAAAGAGAGATCAGTCATGCAGAATTATTTATAAGGGTCAATGCTAATCGCCACATTAGTGGTTTGCATGTAACATCACATCCTGAATGCTTAATAATGGATGTCTTTTTCCCACTCAGCTCCGGGACCATCCACGTCCGGAGAGAGCTCGAAGATGGTAAAGGCTCTCGTGGGTCCCGTCGCCGGCAGCAAAAGATCAATCCAGGACATGAAGGACAAATCTGAGACCTACAAGTCGCTCTTCACCTCCCACAGCTCTGCCAAACGCACCAAAGACCAGATCTCCAACTGGGTCACACACACACCTTACCACTTTTGAGTGTTCTTCCTAGTGAAGCTCGCTCTCTAGTGGTCAGGCATACCATCTGGTGGATTGATGCATTGTTTTAACCTATTTCTTTTTCACCATCAGTAACATTGCATTTTTTTTTTTTATTATATCATCTTAATTTTGTTGCATGCTTAAGTTTTCATTTAGTATACTCAGTGTTAAATGTCTTTGTCATTATCATTATTGGAACAGATTGTGCTTTTGCAGCAATATCTTGTTTTAAAACTCTATTGCAGTAAAACAAGTTTATAGGCAGATTGTATGTTTTCCATCCTCAGGAACATGAATGTGTTCCTGAAGCATTGAGTGTTACTGAAATAACCCTCTAGTTATGCACTGTACTTTTAAACATGCGTTATTTGTGGATACAATAAAGGTCCAATCTGGGAAAACTCAAGCACTATTTCTTTGTGTTCTTTAGTTATTGCACTCAAATTCTGCTTTTGACCAGTGTCGGAGCCAGGATTTTTTTCATAGGGGTGGCCAGGCAGGGGCCAGCAACCAGTCTGGGGTGGCACAGAAATCTTCATTATTTCAACATAAAAATTAGTCTGACTATAATACAACACAAATGAATACAGTTCATTTGTAGCCTACTTAACTGTAATTGAGATAGTGACTTAGATATTGTTAGGCATATTAATAAAACACTATAGCTAAATTTCACCTTGTTCAGTCAGTTCTGGTTCTCAAAACCCCCAACAGCTTTTCTCCATGGATGAGACATGCAGATAACTATATACTGTAGCTCAAAGATTATTCAGCCTTCATTGAATTTTATGTATTATCAATGAACTTCAACAATTCTGAGTTTGCCGGTTTCAAAAACTAACCAAAACACTAAATGTTTAACTTTCTATATTGTCATATTGTATATTGCAACAGTTCTATCATACCTAAATTAAGTACAAAGAAGAAAAAATGGTTTCTCTTTTGAATTCCCATTTGCTGAAGCAGAAGTCAACAGCACATAAATGTCAGAATGTATTTAATGCATTTAAATGTGATACATTTTTGTTTGTACTTTATAAATTAACGCAAAATTAGCATCTAGTACAAATGCACAGTTCTCACATTTATTAATGCATTTAAAAATTACTTATCAGTTTGTGCCTTGTATTGTGATCTCACATAGCAGAATATTTTAGTTCAGAGACATGTGACGCATATATATATATATATATATATCTCAAACATGCACAGTTTTACCGCAGCTTTAATCGCCTTTTTGGTTATTTCATGACTTAATAGACGACAGAACTACGACGTTGTATGCTCGTAGTTTCTTTTGCGCTTTATTTATAGTGAGTAACATACAGCGCGCCGTATTTGCGCGTGATTGAAAAGTGCGCGGTCTTGCAACCCACCAGTTGAGAAACATTTACGTAAGCTATATATAATGCTCGCTGCTCACTGTTGTTCTGCTGAAGCTCATTCGGCACCTGTATCATTTCCGCGAGCGTTTGACTCGCGCCTGGCACTGAGGCGAAGTTGGAGTGTGCGTCTGAAAAGTCTTTTGTGGCCTAAAGAGACTGTTCTGCGTTTAAATAAACGCAATTCTTGTCAACAACAAAAAAAAAAGTAGACAGAAACAGCAGTTGTGAGCGGAGTGGCCACGTCCACCCCTGGCTCCGCCCCTGCTTTTGACCACAAGGTGGCAGTAGATGACTACGGATAAGCGCGTTCCCCCAGTGAATCCGTGTAGATTCGTTGTAGCTGTTTGCAGTTTCCCATAATGCCATCGTTTATGTCCCTCTGACAGGTGCATAAATAAAACCCAGACTCGACATTTTCAGGTATGTGTCTTAATGCTGCCTTCACGTGCTATCTGAAATTTGACAGTTCCCACTTCCAAAGTCGTGATTATGAGCTCTTCGCATTCAAGTTTCGAAACTGAAGGGCGCTCATGTGCAATTTTGTTTTACCTAGAAAACCCGTATTTATGATGAGTGCAGCATCTATAGTGTGTTTGTGTGTGTGTGTGTGTGTGTTACACCAATGTGCGTGAGAAAGCTTGAGAAATACATTCTTGGAATGTCTGTTAAGCATAAAAAAAATGTCCTGTATATATTACTCGTGTCATGATTTTGTACAACATGTTCTGTGTAACATGTTTAAGGAAGCTGTTATTAAGTATTTTTAAAGTTTAAATCCCACCTACAATTTAATGAAGGTTCCCACCGTCATAGAAAACATGGAAATATCAGGTAATTTCGAAATTTAACTGAAAATAAAAGTCATACAGTCACGGATTTGAATGGTAAAGTCTTACAATAGTTATAATTGGCTCTAAAATATTAGTACAATCTTTCCCTTAAATCATTGTGTGAGAATTTTTGTGATGGTCTCATTTTTTAATTACTGTGTGATGACTAATCATCCTCATCGACTGGAATGCTGCGGCCCCGTTCAGGTGTTCCAAGAGTCCGCGCATGCGCTCTGCCTGCCCTGCGCATCCAGGTGTACTGAACGGCGCGAGCGCGTGTGATGTGAAACATTCGCTACTTCACAGCGGGGCTGAACGGCTAGTAAAGCAGATGTCGCTGCTGGAGAGGCTGGACTGGCGGGTAAGCTTTTAATTAAATTCTTTATTGTTATAGTATATTTATGCAAGGAGGGAAAATATAGGCCGTTTTTAATAATCGACAGATTTAGCATTTGTTTTTTGTGTTAATTTGTGTGTATAATAAATGGTGCCAGAACCTTCTGCATGCGTTTGCAGAACGTATAGCCTAAAGATATTAACAACTATTATTAGGCTATTCATACTACTACTACTACTACTACTACTACTACTACTAATAATAATAATAGCAAAATTGCATGAGCTTCTATCTTCGGGTGTGAAACTTAGATAATACCTGCAGCTAGTTAATGCCTGAATCTAATTATCTAAACATTTATCATTCTTATTGGATTTTATCATTTCGTTGCGCACGCCTTTATCTAGAGATAAAGGGAAAACACAAGCACTTTATCATAATTTACAGTAGGAGACCGGGTAACAGTTTAACCAATTAGAAATGATCTACTATGTGAAAGTGTATGTGAAAATGAAGGATTTACTAATTAAATATTAGAGACTGAAAAAAAAAAAAAAAAAAAAATACTCATTGGTTATAATTTGATTTGTGATCATGTTAACGAATATTAAATGACAAACATTCTCTTCCTTAATTTCATACACATGCTTAACTTTCATCTAAATTATTTTAAAAGGCCAGAAATGTGTCTGAACAGACGAAAATGATTGCAATGTTTTTGCTACACTTTTCTTTTATTATCACACACACGCAAACACATATTTATTTTTATTATTATTAGTCTAAGTATTATGTAACTAGTTTTGAAAAAATAAGATATTTCCTGAACGTTTTTCTTAATTAAAATGCTTGAAATGAAATGCGTTTGAGGTTAATAAGGGGTTGTATGAAATCATTCTGAATTAAATTTTATAAAATAATTAATGTTCAATGTAATTTGATCTTTTTTTTAATCTTTTTTATGTTAATGTTACACACAACTACTGTTACAACTCAACTTCATTAGCAGATAATTGTATAAGTTTGAGAGAGACATCGCGCTACAGAGGTTAAAGTGTTGCAACCATCACCGGTTTCCTATTTATTTTATATATTAGCACTATATGTGTTAGTAAACAAATTAGTATGTATATTCTATTTATTTTTATTATTTTTAGCGCTTTTCACAGTCATTGCTCCATGCAGCGCGTGGGCCTGTGAGATCAGCAGTTCATTTCAAAAGTGCTTCATTTTTGTATTATTATTATTATTATTTTTTGTATAGACCAATTAATTCGTTCAGTTATTACGATTTTTTTTTTTTTTTTTTACAAAGCCGTTTATCATTTTTTGAGACTGTAAAACGTTACATTTTTACTATACGCTTATATGTTAATTTCGTTCACTTTTTTCAGAGGATGAGTTTTGAGCTGAAATAAAACTTGGGCCTACTTACAATTATTACAGTGTCATATAGTTGATTTATCAGTCAAATATTAAATAATTCGCAGTGATTCCGTTCTGCACCAGCGGCACAAATGTAGAATTGTTCGCTCGAGGCTCTGTCACTCTCTTGACTCTCCAGGCCTCTGTGTAAAAAAAAAAATAATGATTATCTTTTGATATTTGGCATTCCTGCATATTATTGTTGGTTTGAGTGGAAGTTTTACTTGCGATTTTTCCAGGTTATAAATAGATGTTTCTCCCTCGGGGGTTACAGTAGTTTGTGATGTGTGAAAGTATCTGACAGTAACATCATTCACATTACAGACGCTCACGAGCTGCAGCAGGGAATCAAACCCGCGCGCGTGCTTCATTTCTCACAGTCCAGCGCGAGCTGATGACGAAAAAACAATTTTAGTACTTTATGTAGCATCTAATTTAATGCATTCGTTTTTATAAGTAAATAATCTGTACAAATTGAGTGGGAAAAATTACGTTTATTTATTATTATTTTTTTTTTTAGTTTGTCCAACTTTTTATTTAATGACAGCAAAACTCCAAACAGCATCTATCTATCTATCTATCTATCTATCTATCTATCTATCTATCTATCTATCTATCTATCTATCTATCTATCTATCTATCTATCTATCTATCTATCCAATGTTATATTATATTATATTAGGCTATATTATATTATGATAGCGTTCTGATAGCGTAATTATTATAATGGCGTAAATAGCATTTAATTTCAATAATAATAATAATAATTTTGTAAGTAATTTTAACATGCTTTGTTTGTAGAGTTTGTTTTAGCCGAATAGCAAAACATCGCAACTTTTCCACCAGGATAAATTTGCCCTCTGCACAGACGGACAGTTCTGCGATTGGTCCGTCGTTCTGACAGTGACCAATCAGCAGCAGGGTTTTCACTCTGACGTCGCCAGCACAGTGTAGGGCGCCGCCCACCCCTGGCTCCTCCAAATATAGTAGTGCGAGTCCAAAGAGAGTCAGTGAGTCGAGACTGAGCCCTCTGTCCGTCAGAGGGAGTCGAGTGCTTCTGTTCAACGTGTCTGTTTGGACCGGAACCCTCGAATTCGTTGCGCACAATTAGTTTGTGTCGCGAGCTGCATTAAGTTTCTCTTCATTCATCCTCCTTCTTCAACTCTGAGTTGATGCTTCACTTCTGCGCAGCGCGCGCCGGACTCTCTGGATTATATTCTAGACCACAAGCGATCATCTCCACATCTCCACACATCTGAGATTCACGAAGACAAAATGTTGTGGAAATTAGCAGATAACGTGAAGTATGAAGATGACTGCGAGGTAAGAGGAAGACTCGAACCGAAGCGCGTTTTTCGAGTGCAGAGCAGCTTTTATTGGAGAATTAACCACGCGAATTGTATGTTTATAATTTAAAATATGCATATTCGCCATTTTTACTTTTTTTTTTTTCTCTCTTTAATTTTCAAATAACATGCAAATAAAGTTCTGGTGGAAAGTTAACTAGATACAGTGGTAGTGGCTGGTTAGTTATGTAAGTTGCATTCTTGTGGTAAAGAAAATATAAGCTATTGTTTTTTTTAAAAAGCTTTTTACAAACAAAAAGATATTTAAAATCTGACCTCGCGCAGATATACAACCAAAAATGCGTTCGTTTAATATTTGACTGAATGTGTTAATTTAGTAAATTATAAATGCATTGTAAATTAATAAACAATTGTATAATAATATTTCTTTTTGCAAGTTAGGCAAATAATAATTATAGCTAATAATAATATCAATAACGCTGTAGGCCTAAAAAAAAATAATAGCAATGACAACAACAATAATAAATGTGTTAATGCAATTTAATTCGAAACGCATGCAATCGTTGCACGTGCTTTTAATTTTTTTATATTCAAATTAGACTGAATCTGTATATCGTGATTCCGAATAAAAAGTGAATTCTCAGTATTATGCAGTTGCGCGCGCATTGCTTGTTTTCGAATATCGCTTTTCAGTGTGAATATGAGTGAGAACTCTCAAGTGTAATCCATGTGGTCTCCATTAAACTGTCTAGAAATGGCCCGTCGTTCATTGTCATTCATGTGTCTCTGGTGACAGTAACTATCCGAGCAACTTTGCCAGACAATAGGAGGCATGAAAGCACTCGAGAGTTTCAATAGAGGAGCATGTCTGTTGATGTTTAATTCATATGAATTAGAAAGACGACACATGACACTGTAAACATGTTTGGTTAGGTAACCCGCGTAAATGTTGCCTACGATAACATCTAAATTGGATCGAGTCAAAAATTATGAATGCATTGGGTTAAATGAACAAAATTACATTTTAAAAGGTGCACGTTTTAGATGTTTCAAGAAAACATTTATTCTGAGGTTACATATAACTTTGAATGAGACATAAATAAAGAACATTAAATTTGCATGAAAATCTTAATGCATGCATGATAATAAAGTTCAAGAAAACCAAATACATTTTTTTTTTTTTTTTTAATTTTTATTTAGACTTAAAAAACACCTTTTTATTTTTGTATTACCTCAGATATGAATGGCTTTCCTTGTGAAGTACTCTAAGCATTGCTTTTCTCCAAAGATATTCATGCATTAGTGTTAGCCGCAAATTAAAATGCTGTATTTTTGGCTTGTTTTAATGTGGTGCACTCTCTATTTTAGCAGGAAAGACATGATGTTAGCAGCAATGGGAACTCCCGGTTACCTCACATTCCAGCGGTGAGCCAGCACCTCTACAGTCCTCCACCGTCCCTCTCGCACACAGCCAGCTCGGACTTCCAACCCCCGTACTTCCCTCCCCCTTACCAGCCTCTACCGTACGCCCAATCCAGCGACCCGTACTCTCACCTGGGCGACCCGTTTAATATCAACTCGATACACCAAACTGCAGCCTCTAATCAGCAACAGTCATGGCCTGGACGGCAAGGTCAAGAGGCCCTCGGGACCCACGGCCGAGTCGGACTTGGCAGCCCCATTCTGGGCCTCGAAGGGGGCTCGTCCGGGATGCGCCGGGATGGCTTCAGGAGACCGGATCTGCTGCCTCCGCACATCCATGGAATTGATTCCATGGGTGATAACATCGGATTGCACGATATAGGCCACGGATTGGACGACGTTCAAGTGAGTTAATGTGATAAATGTTTATTTAATACTTGTTTATTTGGGATTAAGAGATAGACAGTGATGCATTTTTCTGGTCATGTCTTGCAGCATGAAGGTGATCACAGTAGTGTAATTCCTGATCATACAGTCATCAAAAAAGGTTGGTTGCATTTTTATTTTCTAACATGAATTTATCTTTGCGTACACTCTAAAAAGTGCTGGGTTAAAAACAACCTGCGTTGTTAACCCAGTGATTGGGTTGTTTTAACCCAGCCGTTGGGTTAAATGTTTGCCCAACCTCCTGGGTAGGTTTATTTAATTCAACTACTGTTTAAAAATGACTGTATTGCTTGCTTAAAATGAACCCAAAATATGTTGGAAATGAACATTTATTAATATGTTTAATGAATAATAATTAAACAATAAACATGTATTAAGCTGCTTATTAATAAATGTTCACCTTTTGATTATTATTGCTGCCTCTAGTAATTATGTGTCTGATTTTTTTCATTTCCAATCTATTTTGGGTTCATTTTAAGTCAGCCATATAGTAATTTTTAAACAATAGTTGAGTTAAATAAAACTGACCAGCAGGTTGGACAAACATTTAACCCAATCACTGGGTCAAAACAACCTAATTGCTGGGTTTGTCCATTTTCATTCCAACTTTGGTTGTTTTTAACCCAGCATTTTTTAGAGTATTTAGTTGTAGATTTTAGGTTCAAATTGATATGAATGTGTAAGGGAAAGTGTATAATCTTTTTAATCAACTTTAGCATGAAATATTCCTGTGGTGTGATAAATGAAAGTTAAAAAAATACATAAATATGAGCTCATTAAAGCTGCGTACATGTATTACAAAATGCCTAATAGGTCACACTTTAGATTAGGGCCCAATTATCACTAACTACGACTTTTGCCTCAATAAACTCCCTAATTACTGCTTATTAATAGTTAGTAAGGTAGTTGTTAAGTTTAGGATTAAGGGGTGTAGAATATGATCATGAATAAGGCATTAATATGTGCTTTATAAGTATTAATAAACAGCCAATATCCTAGTAATATGCATGCTAATAAGCAACTAGTTCATAGCAATTATAGATTATGCAGGTCTTTCTAAAATTATCTTTAAATGTCAAAAACCCTCTATAATTTTGTGAAATATGATTTGAATACGTTAAGATTGTCTTCTAAAACTATCTTGATTCTTTCAAGCTGACTCATTTTGAATTTGCATTAAAGGTACTTGTTATTCAGATCACTTTTTAAAATGTGGCAACTTTGCTAGTCATGATGACGTTTAAGTGGTAAAAGGTGTAGGTATAGGTGTAGTTAAGGTGGTACTGGTTCATACAGATATCACTAATCCTTTTGGTCATGTGTTCCATTTAACTAATCTGGTATTGATCCGTGGGGCATTCTGCCACTCGTTCAGTATGAATGGAAAGCCAAAGAAAGGATTCCTCTCAAAATGGCAGACTAGCCAAAGTTGTAGATGTTGGGCAATCCTTAAAATGGTGTGTTTGCTCAGAGAGAGGAGGCCTAGGCCTGCTTTTTAGTCTTTTGAAACAGCACTGAACACTGTCAGAACGCAATTCTGCCCCACTACACACACACACACACAGAGACAGAAGACAAGAATCAACTGTAGTTGGGGTGTGGCTGCTTTTAAACATGCATGGGTATTTTGTTCAGTCATATGCTGTGACATGAAATCTTCTTAAATAAGCGAAACTGAAAAACAGTTTTGAACGTCTGTTTGTTTTGTGGTATCACTAGTTGCTGAGATGATTGGTTTGCGTCCCTTCACGATGTCACGTCCCAGCTTAGTACTAAAATTTAATAACCAAAAATGCCTACATTTGCAACAGAATACCTTTACAATGTTTGTTTAAAACAATTTAGTAACATGTCTTCTAGTTTTGTTCATGGCTTTTGAGGTTGTCCATCTAATTTGACTAGCTTCTCCAAGTGCATGTGCATCACAATACCATAGAGTTTAATTCGACCTGTGACCTTTGACAAATCCTTTTGCTACGATAACTACGCATGATCATATAGTTAGTTGCATTTTATAATAAGCATATATCAGAACAGGCCACCATTTGAGAAACCCTGATTCATTTCTATAGCATGTGAAGTTCTTACTTTTGAGATTCCTGCAAAGGAAAAGATTGTTAAAATACCTATTATATAGATGCACTAAAGATCACAATCGCGAGATCAACTGAATGCAAATTTGATCTTCGGCCAAAATGCTATATTTTTGAGATTGTTGGCTGGTTTCATGACCATTTCTTGCAGTATAATTAGGTGTGTTCGTTTGCAGCGTCAGCTGTGTGTTGTGGTCAGGAGTTGATTGACAGATTCTGCCATGCATTTTAGTCAGTCAGTAATTTAGATTTTCTTTCGAGTCACCAGAGTGCCTTGCTGAATTAATGTCTATGTCAATATTTTAGTGGGCATGATTATAGCATGGGTGACTCCTGGTTCATATCAAAATTTATGTCACATCATAAGCAAATACACACAGATAATATTTGTTCTTTTTCTCACTCTAAAGAAACTCTAATTACTGATCAAATATCTTAATGCTGGTGAAGCTAAACCTTGTGTTTTATCCTTTATAGTCAATCCAAGTAGTTCTTTGTAAAATATGAAAAAACAAAACAAAACCCATGATCAGATTTGCTCAAAGTCTGCAGTCAAAATCAGATCTTTGTTAACTACATTTTCCCAGGATCAAATGATCTGGGCTGTTATCCACAATTATTTTTTAGTATGTTTTTATATATCCTAAGGAATTTTGGAAACACCTTTATATAATGTTTTATATGTTAACATTAGTTAACTATATTAGTTAACATGAACACTGACAGTGAAAAACAACTTCTTCTTCTTCTTATTGTTATTATTATGAATGAATCTGAGCTAACATGAACTAACAATGAACACTTAATTATCTAACAATAACAAATACTGGAACAAACGTATTGTACATTGTTAGCTAGCAATAACTAAGAGGACCTTATTTTAAAGTGTTAAACACTGAAACTTTTACCATATAACCTAATCAGCTCATGTTTATTTCTTTCTCACCTCTCTTTCTGAAGCCGTTTGGTTGACCGCACCGATATGTTTCTCATCTGCAGGTCCGGTGTCCCTGCCAAAGGGAAATGCGTTTGGAATTCCCTTTCAGAAGGAGCCCCTGCTGGGAATGGTGTCGAATCCCACCGAGGTCTTCTGCTCAGTACCCGGTCGTCTCTCTCTTCTCAGCTCCACATCCAAGTACAAAGTAACTGTGGCCGAAGTTCAGAGACGCTTGTCCCCACCGGAGTGTCTAAACGCATCCCTGCTCGGAGGGGTATTACGCAGGTGAGCACATTTATATACATTCATATTTGAAAATCTGTTGATATGACTATATAAGTACTATTTATATATTCACCTGTGAGACTGGAGCAAATAAAAAAAAAGGTTGGTGGAAGAATCTTATGAAGCCCGTCAAGAACTTGTCCAGGTCATATTTCACCCAGAAATTAAAAGGAAATGAAGCAAATTTTAAATACCATTGTGACATTATTTTTTATAATAATTACATACATTTTCACCACAAATTTTCATTATCATAATGCAAACAAACTACAGTAAAAAGAATCGGTAACACTTTATTTTAGGGTCTTTAACTAGTTGCTTATCAGCATGCATATTACTAGAATATTGGCTGTTTATTAGTACTTATTAAGCACATATTAATGCCTTATTCTGCATGACCTTATTCTACATTCTTAATCCTACCCAATACCTGAACTTAACAACTACCTTACTAACTATTAATAAGCAATAAATTAGGAGTTTATTGAGGGAAACGTTGTAGATAATAGTTTATATGTGTTTACTATATTAAAGTGTTTCCAAAGAATCTAATAAGAATCACTAATAAAAAGAAAAACAACAAGGTAACATATGAACAAATAGTCACTATTAACTAAAACTTTTGCCTCAATAAACTCTTAATTTACTGCTTATTAATAGTTAGTAAGGTAGTTGTTGTAGCGTTTAAGTTTAGGTATGGGGGGACGTAGAATATGGTCATGCAGAATAAGGCATTAATATGCGCTTTATAAGTACTAATAAACAGCCAGTATGCAAGCTAATAAGCAACTAGTTAAAAGTGAGAATTGTTCCCCATACTGAAGTGTTACCAACAACAAATATGCTTATTATGAAAATTGTCATCATGCAAAATGGTCTTAAAACAAGTTTCATTTTCTGTTAACAAAATGTAATTTTGTCTCTTGATTTTGGGGAGAAATTGTGAGATTTGGAAATCAATAAAAAGTTAGATTATGTGTGTATGTTTATCGATGAGATGCTGCTGAACAGACACAACCTAATATCATTGCCCCTTTATTGCTGGGAATATTTTTCTGTTCCCATGTGTCTGACGCAAACACACTGATATTCGTTAAGTAGGTCATATAGCACAAGCGTTAGGAGGGGGAGGTGTCGGACGGAAAAAGGGGGCACTTACTCATGCCTCCTGCTAACAATCCCTTACCCCACAAGTGAAGGGTGATGCCAGGCCACAGCTCTAGTCATGCATATCACAGAGGCCGAAACACAGCAAGTGGGTTTTTTTGTGTGCGCTTGTATGTGTTTTTGTTGCACTGCATTTTAAACACTTGAGCTGTGACATCATTTTATTTCATGAGCCTGTTTATTCCTGTGAATCTGCATCCAAAACCTCTTTTCATATTGGCCTTTTAGTTGTATAACACAAACAAAAATAAAATCCATGTGTTTCACCTGCAATAATTGAGCTTTCGCTAAGCCCTGCCCTTTTGGTTACTGCGCTGCTAGCTCAGACATGCTTTACAGAACATGTCGTTAAATTAGCACTGGAATTTGCTAAATGCTTGCATATTTGGAAAAGTGAAAAAATGCTGTGCTTATCAAGTCAAGTCAAATGTATTTATATAGCAATTTTCAAAACACAATTTCAGAGCAGATTTACAGGAATTCATGTTGTTAATGTTATATATTAAGATCTTCATGCCTTATAGTTGTGATAATATGGTTCACAGTAGATATTCCAGACCTTAAATTCATTGAAAGTCTCTGGAGGAGACTTTAAAGAGTGCTCACCTCTTGCATTGACCAAAAATTGATGCACCTCTTGATGGAAATAAATGTTGTGATGTTATTTCCATCAAGAGGTTGGACATTTTGGGCAGTGTATTATAAAGAGCTGAGCGATAATATAACCATAATATAATAATAATAATATAATCATCTAGGTTTCTTAGCAGACATGTACAAAAGCTTGTCTGATAATATGACAGATGGTAACAGTTTTTAACATACACTATAAAAATGCTGGGTTAAAAACAACCCAGGTTGGGTTGAAAATGGAAAAAACCCAGCGATTGGTTAAGTGTTAAATGTTTGCTCAACCTGGGTAGTTTTATTTAACTCAACTATTGTTTTAAAATGACTGTATTTATTGATTAAAATGAACCCAAAGTATGTTGGAAATTAACATTTATTAATAAATAAACATTTATTAATAAGTTTAATGAATAATAATTAATCAATAAACATTTATTAAATTGCTTATTGATAATTGTTCACTTTTTTATTATTGTTGTTGCCTCTAGTAATTATGTGTCTGATTTTGGGTTCATTTTAAGCCAGCCATATAGTCATTTTTAAACAGTAGTTGGGTTAAATAAATATGCCCAGCACATTGGGCAAACATTTAACCCAACGGCTGGGCTAAAAGAACCCAATCACTGGGTCTGTCCGTTTTCAACCTGGGTTGTTTTTAACCCATGCAGCATTTTTTAGAGTGTAGGATTGGCAGGTTTAACAAAAGGTCACTGATAAGATGTACAATTTTCAATGTGCAAATTTTTCTTAATTAAAAAAGGGCAAAATCAAAGAACGGCGGCCGATCCCTGAGGGAGAAACTGGATAAAATTGGGCTGAACTTGCCAGCGGGTCGCAGAAAGGCTGCTAACGTCACCTTACTAACCGCCCTTGTGGAAGGTAAGCATACTTACTGTATGTCAGTCAGTTTTCCACTACTGTTACTGTAAAACCAGCCACGTGGCAGAGTTTTGGCATGAATGCTAAGAACATGAGCATATTTGAGTTTAAACAAATCTTTGGAGGATGCCATGAAGTTCTAATGGAAAAATGAATGTTAAAGGCTTGAAAACGCTATATGATTTTTGCTCTGATTTGCAGTCTGGAGGAGTCAGAGCCAGTCAGCAGATTTTGGGCAGTTCAAATTGACAGATTTCGCAGAAAATCGATATATTAGCTTCAGACTTTGATTCAATCTAGTCGGAGGATTTTTGATATTTATAACACATTGTTTTCATTTATCATGTGTCTCTTAGAAACAAGGCTCATATTTCTGAGTGAGTTTATTGTGTTCGGAACAACGTGAAAGTCTGGTGATCATCAGTCATTTAGTGTATGATGCCCAGTTGTTTTCTGTAACTATTTACAAAGTTGGCAAATGTATGATGTTTGAAAATCTGTTCAGATTCTAAAAGTCGTGTAGTGTATTTCAGACTCAAGTTGCAATAAATCCATTTAAATTAGTTTAAATGACCCGCAACAACATGCTAAAACAAGTCAAGTCAAGTTACCTTTATTTATGTAGCGCTTTTTACATTGTAGAAATGCTCTGGATTGATGTCTTGAAGTTCAGTTGTAGCTAACCTGTTACCAATTCATAAACTTCCATAGAGCTGATGGTAACACTTTAGTTTAGGGTCCAGTTCTCACTAAGTTGCTTACTAGCATGCATATTACTAAGACATTGGCTGTTTATTAGTACATGTAAAGCACATATTAATGCCTTATTCTGCACGAACATATTCTACATCCCTTAATCCTACCCAATACCTAACCTAACAACCTTACTATTAATAAGCAGTAATTGGGAGTTTATTGAGGCAAAAGTCATAGTCAATAGTTAGTTAATAGTGAGAATTGGAGCCTAATCTAAAGTGTGAACGAGCTAGTAATAATTCAAAACAAAGCCAGAAGACTTCACGATCACACGCAACAGTAATATATGTATTGGCAGCAGAGTCTCAAGTGTTCATGTAAGCGATCTTTAATTTCTTGACATTTCATCTCCATTTTTACCTTTCGCATGAGTATAGCTAACCGTTGAGTCACAGAGACATTAGCGCAAAGATCACGAGTTAACTAGCACCAGGAGCCATGCAGAATACTTTTAGCTTTCTCTTTTAATGTCACCATTCTCACCACTAATGGGAGCATGGGTCTGAAGCAGGAACATGACTAGAAGGCGTAGTTATTTACAGACCTTCAAAGCTGAATTAGGGCTTGTTATCACATGTTCGCTAGCCAAGAGGAGAGACTGACCTTAAAGACGACGACTGTGAATAATGTGCTAGTCTATCAATAAGAGCCTGTTGGGTCTGGGGGACCATTAGACGCCTTCAGCAACAAAGGCTCATTAAAGACATACAGTGTGACCACCGCTATCCACAAGAGAGAGTCTATTCATCTGAATAGCTTAGAGAGCAAACGATTCTTTCTGTGATGCCATTTTGAGTCAGATCCAAGCCGATGGATCCGACTGTGAGTCATCTTTGTGGTTCAGTCGCACGCTACGTGAGTCACCTGATTCACATCTGATCCTGTCTGCAGGCGAGGCCGTTCACCTGGCGAGAGATTTTGGGTATGTCTGTGAGACAGAGTTTCCCGCGAAGGCCATCGCAGAATACCTCGGCCGACCGCACGTGGAACGCAGTGAGGTCAACTCTCGCAAAACCATGCTCTTGGCAGCCAAGTGAGTAACCATCCGTTTGTTCCTCCCATAAATCTCAACTCTTGAAGCATTAAGGTTAGGGTGGCCAAGCCCATTTTGATGGAGCCATTAAGGATGAGCTCCGCCTAATCGAGTGCCTTTATTGAGTCTGCCTTATTGTTTAATACTTTAACTGGTCATCTAATCTTTCAGGCAAATCTGTAAGGAGTTCACTGACTTGCTGACTCAGGACCGATCTCCTCTGGGAAACTCTAGGCCAGCTCCCATTCTCGAGCCAGGGATTCAAAGCTGCCTGACTCACTTCAGCCTCATCACCCATGGCTTCGGCTCTCCGGCCATCTGTGCGGCCATGACCTCCCTGCAAAACTACCTCAACGAGGCGCTCAAGCAGGTGGACAAAATGTACATGAGTTCGACCGGAGACTCCTCGCAGGCCTCTTCCGACGGCACCAACAAAGTAGACAAGATGGACAAGCACAGAAAGTGAGACTTGTTGAGTTGCGGTTGAACTGGATCGGACCGCTTGAACGCAATAACCAATTTTTTTTGTAGCGGAATCACAATTTTTACCAGATCTGACTCATCGTTGTCTGTGTAGTTGTCGATTCTGTTTCCGTTTTTCGACATCAAGGTTGAGCTTAAGCCCTCTTGGTCCACGTCTTGGTCTTTCTGCACTTTCTCCTCCACAAAGACACAAACACATTTCAATGCTTAGTTGTGTATCGGCCGATCCCCACGATTCAGGCGGTCATCAGGAAGTTGTCTCTCAGAGGGGAACTGCAAAGAGGAAGTTGTTGAGTTTCCCAAAGACACCATTTCAAGAGTTAATGTGGATTTTAACAATGTTTTCTTTCGCTACCAATCTGGGAGGAGGAAGTTTTGCTTCTCTGTGTCCTCCTCCTTGGTGCTGACCTCCTTATGGACTTACCAATGATGTGATTATGTTCGAGACATTATAACTTGTTCTACGCTTGACTTCATTGGATGCAGTGTTATTGTTCTTCTGTTTGTGGGAGTGTTTTTGGCATGAGTGACTGTTTTGTGTGCATGGATATGCATAAACAACCCTATATCCACCAATCAATGGATTTTTAGTTATCACATGAGAAACGCTTGAGACGTATTTGGCTTAAATCTCCACTTTTTGATCAACCGAGAACAATTAAAAAGCCCTTGTTGGAGTTTTGATTAAGTTAAAATGATCAAATATCATACGGTTGGGTGTGTGTGTGTGTGTGTGTGTGCATGTTCAGTTTTGTATGAGCGTACATCCTTATTGTTCATTTTTTGATGCCTTTACGTCAGACTAGAAGTTAAATGTTTCATTTGTCTTTCCCCAAATGTAAATATTTTCTAATTTATGTTGTAATTTAATGGGATTTGTAAATATTGGTACAATTATGGTGTTTGGTTCCACTTTTTAAAAAGATGTGTTAAGCTTTTATAATGGGGTTTTTTTTTTTTTTTTTTATCATATAGTGGTTAGGCTCTGGGATCGATATTCTTTATAGATATGTGTAATATTGGTTTAAAGCTGTAGGAATAAAAACTCAACACTCTTGAATTGCGTTGACCAAGACTCCCCATTAATGACGTCGAATGAGTTGTACACTTCACTACACGCGTGTGCCCTTCCAGTGAGGCATGCTGAACATAGACAATTCATGTGTATAAAGATTCCTTTTTAAAATAAATGTCAGCAATGCTCACAGAAACAGTAGTGGTCATCATTACAATAAATATCAGTCGGTGGAAATTAAGCAGGTCAACCGAAAGACTGGACGCTCACGCCGTTTGAAGAACCTATCTTACCTGGATCACTCTTCGAATCTTTGCTTTAAACAGACAGTTCCCCTCTTTTCATAACCATGCTTATCTCGCAAATTGGCGTGACAGGACAACAGTAACGTGTGTGAAGTTTCCGCAGCGCTCTTTTCATATTTAAATCCTCAGCTGTGAAACTCTCAATGCGGTTTCAAATGAAGCGACAGGACTGTTGAGAAGAGATAAACAAAGCCACGGGAGAATACTGACCCACTACTTATTATTAATGCACCATGTGGTCGGTTGCAAAATCAATCAACGTTTTATTCACATCTTTAGCCTTTTGTTTGCAAAGATAGCATGTGTATTTCACTTTGTTTAGAGTCAGGTGGCAGATATGCCGATATACAGTGCAACTATCTCATTTTCTTATCAAAAGCATCCCCTATCTTAACTCGTTCTCACAGCAAACGCTTCCAAGTCATTTTTTTGTATGCAGTGTAATCGCAGGTGTGTGTGAGCAAGTGTGCGTGTTTGTCTCCGTTGAGTGACTGACTCATGCAACTGAACTGACATTAGAGCAAGTGTGAGCTTCTCCCTCAGAACCTGTCGGACCAGATGTGTGACTTTGCCTCGCACCAACAGTTGACTGTAACCGCCTGCACTTACTCGGATTCTTTTCCTGCACAAGGCTGTAAGTTAAGAAACACCAACTTTTGATGGACTTGCTTTGATGGTCGACTAGCTGTTTGTGGCAGAACTTCCTCCTTCCTCCACCTGAAAGGTGTTGATCGGTTTGAAACGTGGACGCAGAAAGACACACACCCACGTCAACACAGACTTCGAACGGTCTTGTGATGATAAGTGTACACGGAAGTTTTCGAAAAAAAAAAAAAAAGTTTGCGACATAACTGCATCTCTTTAAGAAGCTACATCCTGGGGATACATTGTGCTTGTTTACATTGGCTGCAACCCAACTCTGAAAATGAAAACTGATATAATTAAAAACAAATGAAGACAAACATGACTTGAAAAAAAGACTCTGACCTTTATATTAGGCTACATGATCCCCCCGTTTGACAGACAAGGCTTAAGACTAGAACGTTTGAGCTGTTTTAACTGAAAGCAACTTGCACATCTTAAAATATGCCAGTGCCATCGTTTTCTCTCGAGATGCACATCAGTAATGTTTATAAAAGCCAAAGTCCCTTTAAGACGAGTCATTTCACTCGGCGGCCATCTTTGAAAAGCCTCTCAGGCATGCAAGTGCAGCTCCTATCTCTTTGAATGGGGAAACATCAAATTCTCCAAAGCTGTTTGCTAAGCTTTCGATTAAGTTTCATATTTGAAATCTGACAACAACTGTCTCATAAATTTTGTTTCAAAACACTTGAATCATGACCCAGCATTTTTCAGGCTGGATCAAGCTCATGTGCATGCGCAGTCATAAGTGCGTGTCTCTATTGCTGCGTCCCAATTCGCCTACTTATACTATGCCTTAAAAGTATGTACTGCTTTTGTGAAGAAAAAGTACATACTTTTGAGTGTGTAGCAGAAGAGTATGCAAGCTTTGGGACATCATAATTGCGTCTTTAACGAATGCTCTGTCGCTCAGTTACGTGCAACCTGTAACTGTTTAAACTGCCCTGTCACTCATCTTGTCACAGTTAAAATCCTCCACATTCAATTAAAATTATTTTCCTACCGTTTCGGAGAGAGATATGTAGTCGCACGTTGATCTGCCAGTCATGGGGACTCTCCTCATGTTTGCATAATGATGCATTTAAAAGTTAATGATAAAAGTTCACAATGCTGTTGCAGACGAAAAATAATGTGGATAACATTTAATAAACATTTTTTCGTCAGGTTAGATACTTATTATTAATCACTCAAACCCCTTATCTTAACTGTCAGTCTCACACATCCGTCATGTTTGTAGTTTTCTAACACTTTTTATTCGTGTATGTAGTGCTAATCAAATCCTCGTCCACAGCGCGGTTGTGGGTTGTGGGCAATATTAGCCGTTAAGAGTGTGCACGGATCTGCACTTCGGATTCTAACCGGAAAAAGTAGACCATCTGGGTATTTTTGGAATACTCATTTCAACATACTACGATTTGGGACACACTAATTTTACTATATGAGACAGATAGTATGCGAATAGCATATGTTTTTATAGGAACCGGAGCTTCTAGTGACGCGATGATTTTACCAATCGGTGATTGGCTCTTATTTAGAAGGCGGGACTTATTCCACCATACTGCGCGTTGCACTTTCTCCCATTCAAAACAATACAAGTGCACCGTCCTTCTATATGTAAAGTCTTTGTAAAAGCTACTTAAATGTCCTAATTGAACTAAGGTCTAATCCTGGCTTAATCTATCCCTGTCAGGCCTTTACAAATTGGCCGGACAATGCTACAAATTTGTGGGTGGTTGCCAGGGTGTTGCTATGCAGTTGATCAGAGTGATTCTAGGGTGTTGCTAAAATCTGTGTGCTCGCAAGGTCATTGCTTGCTGGGCCAATTCAAAAGTCTCATATAATATGTTTATTACTTGAGGTTGGGTGTTTGTTTCAATCACTAACCCAAAAATGAACACATTGTCATTGTTTATTCGCCCTCATGTCTTTTTAAACCGGTATGCATTTTTGTCTTCTGTGGAACACAATATATATATATATATATTTTTTTTTTTTTCCCCATACAATGAAAGTCAATGGGGTCCAATGCTGTTTTGACTTTTAGTGCATGGGCAAAAAGTTGAAATATTCTTCAAAATATAATTTATATAGGAATTTAGGCTTTTGTTTTTATATTAAACTTCAAGCATTTAAATCAGTCCTTACTCTCGACTAGATTTAGCTGATAAATATGTGTCTTAAAGGAATAGTTCACTCAAAAATGTCATCATTTACTCACTGTCGAGTATGAGTTTCTTTCTTCTGCTGAGCACAAAAGAAGATACTTTGAAGAATATGGGTAACCAAACAGTTGACGGTCCCCATTGACTTCCATAGTACAACACTCTCAACTGTTTGGTTCTTCAAAATGTCTTCTTTTGTGTTCAGCAGAAGAAAGAAATTCAACGACTTGAGGGGTGAGTAAATGAAGACAGAATTGTCATTTTGGGGTAAACTATCCCTGTAACCATTTATTTATAAAACCAATACCTGAATAAAACAGCTCATATGCATGAAATTTAATTAGTCAAAATAGCCACAGGCATTAGGCCCTTCTCAGAAGCTGTGTTGCTATGCTAAGCTAACATTAACGCCATCTCTTGTGTTCTGGTTTTGCATAAATTACTGTTAATATATGCAAATATCCTCATTAAGATGTTCAAAGCTTATTTGTAGGGCCATATCTAGGTTTATTGCTACTCTTGATTGGATGACCTATGCTAACGCAGGTCAAAGGCAATAGCGGAAAATGCTACGCTTCCGGATGACTGGTTCAGTTGCAGAGCTTTTTACAGTATATGCACAAATCTATTCTCAGACTAAATCTCAAGCACATAAACGTTGACTTGCAAATGCTAAATTTGTTGTCTGTGCTTAAATAAATTCACATTGCTGACTTATAGCATTGTATTTGCACTGCTGTTTGCTGTCATTCTTTTATTTCTGTAATCAGAGAATCCTTTCTAGATGAAACCACTACAGGAACCTGCATAGATTTGTAACGTGCATTTTCGAACTGTCTGTCACAGTCTGGTTTGCGTTAGGAGTCGTTAGCAGTGACACTGACGGAAATAGAGACTGTAAACCACTGTAACCGCTTTTTAAGACACGCTTTAAATGGTGTTTGTGAACTCCAGGGCCTGGATGTCTTTGCTCACTCATTCAGAAAGATGTTTAAGGATAATATAGTGTTCAGAACGTTATGTCGGACTTTGGATGTAGTCGTACAGATGGAAGAGGGGGATGTCTTGTTGGTATGAGGAAGCCAAATAATGGGAACATTAAAGTTGGCAGAGGGAGGGATGTGTGTGCGTTTAACAGGGGGCAGGAACAACAAAGAATTCCTGCAGAAAATGCTGGGAATGAATTTAAATTACAGACGACGAGGAATTCTTCCTGTATGTTTGAGGTGGAGCAGAAGCTTCCAGAGAGGAAATACAGGCACTTGGTGGGGGCTCTTTCTCAAGGAACAGTCCAGCTTGCACCAGATTTTTATTTTTTTAACTTTTGCATTTGTGTTTGGACGAGACTTTCTGTTTGGGGACCAATGGAAGACTAATGAAAACTAAGTACAACCTCGCAAAGTATGAATAACTCTAGGCCGAACCCTGAAGCATTACATTATTTCAACTTCATCACAATAATTTAGGAATTTGTATAGTTTTAATGAAGAGATAAGTAAGTTAATTCTTTCTGGTAGTCACTTGTTAAAAGATTAGTTCACTTCAGAATTAAAATTTCCTGATAATTTACTCACCCCCATGTCTTTCTTCTGTCGAAAAGAAATTACAGTTTTTGAGGAAAACGTTCCAGGGTTTTTCTCCATATAGTGGACTTCACTGGGGTTCAACGGGTTGAAGGTCCAAATGTCAGTTTCAGTGCAGCTTTAAAGAGCTCTACACGATCCCAGACGAGGAATAAGGGAAACCATCACTTATTTTCTAAAAAAGTAAAAATCATATACTTTTTAACCACAAATGCTCATCTTGCACTGCTCTGCAATGCGCCACGCATTACGTAATCATGTTGGAAAGGTCACGCGTGACGTAGGCGGAAGTACCGAGCGAGTGGTTTCTCTAGATAACACTCTTATTCCTCGTCTGGGATCGTGTAGAGCTCTTTGAAGCTGAAACTGACATTTGGACCTTCAACCCGTTGAACCCCAGTGAAGTCCACTATATGGAGAAAAACTGTCACAATAATTTAGGAATTTGTATAGTTTTAATATGAGCAGATCACTGAGTAAATTCTTTCTGGTAGTGCCACTGTCAATTTTTTTTTTTTTTTACAGAAAATGTTCTAAGAAATTACATTAAATATTTAAAGTCATTTATTAAGTTAATCATTTTACATTATTAATAATTATACTTTTAATTTTTTAAATAACACAGTGGGGACATGTACAAATTGGCTGATATTCCTTTTTTAATAAAAATAATTTTTTTCCTGCATTAATTTATCCTTGTCTAGTGTGTTTTTAATCAGAAAGCGGGGGAAAAAACAATGATATATCAGGGAATGTTCTCAGAAAATGCTTGTAAAGTATTTTAATAAATAATATTATTTATTTTAAATCCAATGTGGACCTATAAATTGGCTGATATTCCAATTAATTATAATGACTTTTTTAAAATACTATTACTATACTATTATTATTTTTTAAAGTAATTTTTTTTTTACATGTTAACTGGCACTCTTTCCTGAAAACGACCCAGAACAGTGTAGGGTAGGATGGATTGGGTTTGCTATCATGAACTTTTCATCCTTTCTTGGACTCATTCTGTGGGAATGTGATGGTCTGCCTGCGTCTCCAGTGTCAGCCACCCAAACACACCCCCTCCCTCGCTCACAACACGTACCGCCAATTAGCCTGCGCTATCGCTAACGAAGCCGCGGCCTCCTCACCCTTCCACGGCAGACGACAGATGTCCGTCTTTCTGCGGGAACGGTCCAAAACATCAAGATGGTTCTTGCTTTCTCAGAAACAGCCATTACCTACTTTCCTGTGCAAGAAATTACTCCACGGCTCACAAGACATATCCAGCTTAATTAAAAGCATCTGTCCCGCCTAACGATACGCAGCTAGTCCTGTTTATTCTCCTATAATGCACTAAACAGAGCTAATCAAAACAACCTGGCTGAATTCCCTGTCCAACATTGGAGCCATTATCAGATGCAATGGCACTCTGTTTTGTAAGAGTACTTTGTTTGTTCTTTTCTACAAAAAAAAAAAAAAAAAAAGTCCAAGTCTGTCTTGTTGTAAGGAATTCGATGCATAAAAAACAAGGCCGTAAGGGCACATGTACAATAAGTCTTTTCAAATGATTGTATACAACAACGTTTATGTCCACTACAAATCTCTGGATGTATTTTCTATGTTTTGTCCATTGAACTGTTGCCAGATCAGCTCTATATTGATTGGGCTGTTGATGTTAATCCTGCATGTTCATATACACCATATGGTTGATTCTCATGGTCCAGGGACGCTTCTTTAAGCCGGGATGCTTACAGCTCCATGTGAACGACTGTTAGTAAACCACCTGTCACTGATGCTGCATGTTTTGATCATCACTTTGACTCCCACTTGTAAAATGTAAGTGTCCATCATGAATAATGATCCAGATGAGTTCAACTACACTACTGTGCAAAGGTTTGGTCAGTGTGACTTTTTTTTAAAAGACATTTTATTTAGCCAGGACACATTCAATTGGTCAAAAGTGACAGTAAAGACATAACTATACATACATATGGAGCAGCACAAATGTTTTTAACATTGATAATAATCAGAAATGTTTCTTGAGCAGCAAATCAGCATATTAGAATGATTTCTGAAGGATCATGTGACACTGAAGACTGGAGTAATGATGCTGAAAATTCAGCTTTGATCACAGGAATAAATGGCATTTTACAGTATATTCACATAGAAAACAGTTATTTTAAATTGCAATATTTCACAATATTATTTGATCAAATAAATGGAGCCTTGGTGAGCAGAAGAGACTTCAAAAACAGAACAAAAAAATGGTATTTTGATTTTTTTTTATTAAGCTTTTTGAAGTCGTTTGTGCTTTAAAGGGATACGTTTTGTACGTTTGGCTTCATTGATTCATCCAGTGGGGTCGTATGGATTTCCGTCACACTGTGTGTGGTTTTTCAAGCGTCAACCGAGCAACGCCCATTCACTCGCATCATATGGATTCACAGAGGAGGATTATTTTCCTTAAAATCTTCGTTTGTGTTCATCTGAAGAAAGAAATATACCTTCGGAACGGCATGAAGGTGAATAAATGATGAGAGATTTTTTATTTTTGAATGATCTGTCCCTTTAAGAATCTGGAGAGCCTTTCACAACCTAATTTATCTTCTGAATGCATGTAGTAGAGTTAGACAAATGATTCTGTCAGAACAGGGCTATAGTTAGTACCCGTTTACCAACATATGCCTTTCAGCAAATCAGTAAGAACTGTCATAACTGAATTAAATTTTTTTATTTTAATCAATATTCAGGAACATTTTTATCATTATTATTTTTCACTTTTCAGACTCTTCCTTCATACCTGTGCTACCTAAAGAAAGTGACTCCAACTGTTGATTTGGTTTCACATGAAACTGTAATCGAATCATATTTGTTACTGCAATGTCGTTTGTTAACGCTGTTAAAATGTTCAATAGCTGATATGTACAGTACATTTACAACTGTTTATTATCTGTGTGTTTTAAAGGATTAGTTCACTTCAGAATTAAAATTTCCTGATAATTCACTCACCCCCATGTCATCCAAGATGTTCATGTCTTTCTTTCTTCAGTCGAAAAGAAATGAAGGTTTTTGAAGAAAACATTCCAGGATTTTTCTCCATATAGTGGACTTCACTGGGGTTCAACGGGTTGAAGGTCCAAATGTCAGTTTCAGCTTCAAAGAGCTCTACACGATCCCAGACGAGGAATAAGGGAAGTACCGTGGGAGGGTAAAAAACTCCATCTCATTTTCTCCTCCAACTTCAAAATCGTCCGACATCGTTGTTTTACTTTTATTTCGTAAAGGCCGTTTGACTGTCTTTGCACGTTCACTTTGTAAACACTGGATCGGTACTTCTGCCTACGTCACACGTGGCCTTTTCAACATGATTACGCAGTAATCAGTGGAAGACGAGCATTTGTGATTAAAAAGTATATATATATATATTTTTTTTTTTTAAGAAAATGGCTGATGGTTTCTCTAGATAAGACTCTTATTCCTCGTCTGGGATCATGTAGAGCTCTTTGAAGCTGCACTGAAACTGACATTTGGACCTTCAACCCGTTGAACCCCAGTGAAGTCCACTATATGGAGAAAAATCCTGGAATGTTTTCCTCAAAAACCTTGATTTGTTTTCGACTGAAGAAAGAAAGACATAATCATCTTGGATGACATGGGGGTGAGTAAATTTTCAGGAAATTTGAATTGTGAATAGTGAACTAATCCTTTAAGACCTCCTCTAACCTATAGTTTTGTCTTCCTGTGTGGGGAATCAAGCTTTAAATAGGCCGTCCAGACCCACCCAAACCCTCCCATACACACCCTTCTCATCCCAGCATGGGACGAAGCATTTCTCCATTTTGATTTTGACCCATCATGTCTCAGGTAACATGACACCTCTCACTATCTTTGGATCTCTAAAGCCAATTTCATTTTCCACATGAGTATGAAGAGGCTTTGAGGAAAATTTACTAAACCAAACAGGTTGTTAAAGACCGTAATTACACCACTATCAACATTATTTTCCAGCGTCAACAATCAAAGTGTTAGATGGCGGGATCGCTGGGATACACTATATAGTGTATACTGTATATATAGCTCAGAAGACATTCTCAGACTCAGTAGATGTTACTGAGATTATAGAAGAGGAATTATTACAAATGATTGAGAAGTTAAAATGATGTAGGCCATTTTGATTGCACAATTTCTAAGAGGATCCCATGGCAGAAGCTAAAATCAAACTGATAAAACTTAAAATATAAGATACCTTATATTGTGAAATCTATGACTGTACATGTCTAGCTCAATTTTGCCAGGATGAATTTCACCAGAATGTTTTCATCTTGTCAGTCAACACATGGCAAAGCTCCCAGTCAAGACACAGGTGCAATTGGGGTTGGTCGTGCTGGACAAACACATTGCGGTTTATTTACAGTGACAGCAACAGATGTGGAAGCGCAACCGCTAGCAGTGTCTTCGTTCTGAACATTATGAATAATGAAACACTAATGGATAATACTGTAACATGGAAGTTCCCATATTCAAAGGAGATATTTGGCTTTCTTCTGCGAAGATTATACCTGGCAAACGGTCATGTAAAACGATGACATCTGCAAAGTTTGCCTTTTATTTAGATTTACTTTGAAGGTTATCAGCCAAACTTTGCAGATGTCATCGTTTTACATGACCGTTTGCCAGGTATAATCTTTGCAGATTCGTTATTCATAACATTCAAAATAGCTCTGCTCCAAAACCTCGTCATCTGACTGTACAGCATTATTGGCACACACCTGACATGAAGGATCTTCCAATATGTTGGTGTCAACATCTCGCCGTCTTCTAAAATCCAATTGCATTGCACTTCGGTTTTCAGAGAAATGCATTGCTACGATCTCATTGAATATGTTCATTTGCAAATAGTTTTGTGAGCTATGCATTTTGAAGGTGCATAAAAACAATCAGATTAAATTTACTTGGTTAAGAAAATCTTTTTCAGTTTTGTGTGCAATATTCATCACATGGTCAGTGATGGACTAGATGGTTGTATCTAGAATTTTCAGATTTATGTTTAAACACTAAAAAAGAGCTTGTTTTGAAATGTCAGGTGATGAGCAGGTACACTGGCAGTCAAAAGTTTAGAATAATTAAGATCTGTTCAATGTTTCTGAAAGAAGTCTCTTATGCACACCAAGGCTGCATTTATTTGATCAAAAACAGTAAAAATAGTAAAATATTATTTGATTTAAAATAGCTGTTTTCTATGTGAATATATAGTAAACTGTAATTTATTCCTGTGATCAAAGCTGAATTTTCAGCATCATTACTCCAGTCTTCAGTGTCACATGATCCTTCAGAAATCATTCTGATATGATGATTTGCTGCTCAAGAAACATTTATGATTATTAACAGTTGAAAACAGTTTCAGAGAATCCTGGAAAAAATAAACCACAAATATATACCACAAATATATAACCAGCAAAAACTCCAACATTGATAATAATAAGAACCATTATTAATACACTCTAAAAATGTTAAAATCAACCCAATTTGGGTTGAAAATGGACAAACCCAGTGGTTGGGTTAAATGTTTGACCAACATGCTGGGCAGTTTTATTTAACTCAACTATTGTTTAAAAATGTCTGGCTTAAAATGAACCCAAAATAAGTTGGAAATGAAAAATCAGACACATAATTACTAGAGGCTACAATAATAATCAAAAGGTGAACATTTATTAATAAGCAATTTAATAAATGTTTATTTTATTATTATTCATTCAATTTATTTGAAAAAATGTTAAACATATTAATACATGTTAATTTACAACACATTTTGGGTTCATTTTAAGCAAGCAATAAGGTAATTGTTTAACAATAGTTAAACTACCCAGCAGGTTGGGCAAACATTTAACCCAACTGCTTTGTTAAACTAAACCATTTGCTGGGTTAAAACAACCCAATCGCTAGGTTTGTCCATTTTCAGCCCAACTTGGGTTGTTTTAAACCCAGTATTTTTTTAGTGTAATTAAGGACCAATAATAATTGAGCAGCAGATCATCATATTAGAATGATTTCTGAAGGATCATGTGACACTGAAGACTGGAGTAATGATGCTGAAAATTCAGATTGATTCACAGGAATAAATTCTATTTTATATATTCAAATAGAAAACAGTTATTTTAAACTGTAATACTATTTCACAATATTACTGAGTTAACTGTATTTTTGATCAAATAAATGCAGCCTTGGTGAGCAGAAGAGACTTTTTTTCAAAAATGTAAACAAAAAAAAAAACAAAACAAAAAAATACAACTCTTAATGATTTCGAGACATTCAGCTTTCTTGAAAAAGTTGAAAATCCAGATGTGTGTCAAGTTGACCTGGAGATTACTGGACTAACTCACTAAGCCAGGTACAAGGAACCAGATCCCACAGTAAGCAGCATGTGGAAGGCTGTTTTGGAAACTTTGAGAGAGAGAAATAGAGAGATTAAGAAAGACAAAGAGAGCGAGGCACAGTGCCTAAAGGCGTAGACCAGTCTTTATGGTTCACCGAAAGGTAAAACTCATTATTCGTTCTGCCATCTCCAACCAGCTGTCTTACATGGCTAAAAAAAGGTCTCGAGGTCTTCCGCCTTCATAGTGATAACACACAAATTTTAAACTAGTTAAGTGAAAAAAGAGTGATATAAAGCAGAATAGAGTCAAATGAGCATGTCAACACAAATTCAGGTTCATTGGTAATTTCTTAGTTTCCAGATGAAAGTTTATTGCTTTCATGGTTTCTCTTTCTAGTATTTCACAACACATTTTTTTCTTTCTTCTTTTTTTAGAAACATTTAACAAGACGGTTCTCCTAAAATACCTAAAAAAATGCAAAATGTAGAATTTTTTTTTTTTTTTTTGAGATACAGCAAAAGTAAAGAGCTATAGAACTAGATCAAATTTGAGTTTGAGTTTGAGAAAGTATTGCAAACTTTTCTGAAAGTCTAGAGGAGACACTTGGATTTTTTGTGAAGAAAAAAAAAAAAAAGCTGGAGACATTTGGAAGTCTCCTTTTTTTTCTCCGTTTAGTATTAAATGGGAAATACAGTTGAGATAATAATTTTGTGATTATAGGCTTAATACAAAATTTCTCCAATTTTCCCATAATAATTCTCATTCATTCATGTCAGTGCAGAACATCAAGTAAAACCCATTCATTTCTCCACTTTCTAATGGGAACCGTTGAAGTTTCCTCAGAGAACCGCACAGTTTAAATGCACTCATGTGAATACCAAAATTAGCAGTGACTTAAAAGTAGGGCGCTTTTCTTCAAGCTCTCACAATAAACAAAAACAACAAATAACCACTAAAAAATGTCATCTGGTGCAGTAAACATGCCACACTTTGTCTAAAACCTGGAATGAATCTTACAGACATTAAGTGTTTCCAGTCTAGGGTGAATCATGGCTCAACCACACTCATTTCCTGTATGTGTTTATCTGGGGGGTGTGTTAGCTGTCCGGGCTTGTTTTTAGCGCAAAACTGGATGGAAAGAGGGAGGATGACTGGATCTGTAGGATCTGTAGTATCTAAAGGGATTAAAAAATAAATAAATAAATAAATAAAAAGGGAAAGAAAAAAGATTCAAATCGAAACCAATCACAGAACTTATAGCATGGAATAAATCACACAAAAATGAAAATTCTGTCATCAATTACATCACAATTGAAAATGGAATGTTGGTAACACCTTATTTCGATGGTCCACTTTAGACATTCTGACTATAAGTAACGTTACACCTACATTCTGCATGTCAACTAACTCTCATTAGAGTATTAGAAGAGTATTAGTAATTAGTTGACATGCAGAATACTCATCTAATACTCCAATGAGAGTTAGTTGACATGCAGAATACTCAACTAATACTCTTATGAGAGATAGTTGACATGCAGTATACTCAACTAATACTCTAATGAGAGTTAGCTGACATGCAGAATACTCCATAATACTCTAATGAGTGTTAGTTGACATGCAGAATACTCTACTAATACTCTAATGAGAGTTAATGACATGCAGAATACTCAACTAATACTCTTATGAGAGATAGTTGACATGCAGAATACTCCATAATACTCTAATGAGTGTTAGTTGACATGCAGAATACTCTACTAATACTCTAATGAGAGTTAGTTGACATGCAGAATACTCAACTAATACTCTTATGAGAGATAGTTGACATGCAGAATACTCCATAATACTCTAATGAGTGTTAGTTGACATGCAGAATACTCAACTAATACTCTAATGAGAGTTAGATGACATGCAGAATACTTAACTAATACTCTAATTAGAGTTAGTTGACATGCAGAATACTCAACTAATACTCTACTGAGAGTTAGTTGACATGCAGAATACTCAACTAATACTCTAATGAGAGTTAGTTGACATGCAGAATACTCAACTAATACTCTACTGAGAGTTAAATGACATGCAGAATACTCAACTAATACTCTAATTAGAGTTAGTTGACATGCAGATTACTCAACTAATACTCTACTGAGAGTTAAATGACATGCAGAATACTCAACTAATACTCTAATGAGAGCTAGCTGACATGCAGAATACTCAACTAATACTCTACTGAGAGTTAAATGACATGCAGAATACTCAACTAATACTCTAATTAGAGTTAGTTGACATGCAGATTACTCAACTAATACTCTACTGAGAGTTAAATGACATGCAGAATACTCAACTAATACTCTACTGAGAGTTAAATGACATGCAGAATACTCAACTAATACTTTAATGAGAGCTAGCTGACATGCAGAATACTCAACTAATACTCTAACGAGTTAGCTGACATGCAGAATACTCAACTAATACTCTAATTAGAGGTAGTTGATATGCAGAATACTCAACTAATACTTTAATGAGAGCTAGCTGACATGCAGAATACTCAACTAATACTCTAATGAGAGCTAGTTGATATGCAGAATACTCAACTAATACTCTAATGAGAGCTAGCTGACATGCAGAATACTCAACTAATACTCTAACGAGTTAGCTGGCATGCAGAATACTCAACTAATACTCTAATGAGAGCTAGCTGACATGCATAATACTCAACTAATACTCTAACGAGTTAGCTGACATGCAGAATACTCAACTAATACTCTAATGAGAGCTAGTTGATATGCAGAATACTCAACTAATACTCTAACGAGTTAGCCGACATGCAGAATACTCAACTAATACTTTAATGAGAGCTAGCTGGCATGCAGAATACTCAACTAATACTTTAATGACAGCTAGCTGACATGCAGAATACTCAACTAATATTCTAACGAGTTAGTTGACATGCAGAATACTCAACTACTATTCTAATAAGAGCTAGTTGATATGCAGAATACTCAACTAATTCTTTAATGAGAGCTAGCTGACATGCAGAATACTCAACTAATACTCTAACGAGTTAGCGGACATGCAAAATACTCGACTAATACTCTACTGAGAGTTAAATGACATGCAGAATACTCAACTAATACTCTAATGAGAGCTAGCTGACATGCAGAATACTCAACTAATACTCTACTGAGAGTTAAATGACATGCAGAAAACTCAACTAATACTCTAACGAGTTAGCTGACATGCAGAATACTCAAGTAATACTTTAATGAGAGCTAGTTGATATGCAGAATACTCAACTAATACTTTAATGAGAGCTAGCTGACATGCAGAATACTCAACTAATACTCTAATGAGAGCTAGTTGATATGCAGAATACTCAACTAATACTTTAATGAGAGCTAGCTGACATGCAGAATACTCAACTAATACTCCAATGAGAGCTAGCTGACATGCAGAATACTCAACTAATACTCTAACGAGTTAGCTGGCATGCAGAATACTCAACTAATACTCCAATGAGAGCTAGCTGACATGCAGAATACTCAACTAATACTCTAACGAGTTAGCTGGCATGCAGAATACTCAACTAATACTCTAATGAGAGCTAGTTGATATGCAGAATACTCAACTAATACTTTAATGAGAGCTAGCTGACATGCAGAATACTCAACTAATATTCTAATGAGAGTTAGTTGACATGCAGGTGCAATGTTACATCAACAGAATGTCTAAAATGGACCATCAAAAGAAAGTGTTACCAGAATGTTTAGCAGAATATTCATGCTGCTGAACATTCCAAAAAGGACAAATAAATCAGGTTACACTTTATTTCGATGGTCCGAGTATTGACAGAGTAACTGACATTCAAAGCAAATGATCAATTGACAGAATTCTATTTTTTGGGTGAACTGTTGTTAGGTTTTAGAATCACCACTGTCCGGCTAGAATCAGCTGATTTTCCAAAATCTTATGTAGTTTACATTTTCGTTCAGATGGAGAACTTGATTGCATACTAAACAACCCCCATAGGTCAGTCGTAGACAGGATGGACAGTGCCAATCTTGTGGAGTACCAAGGCTCGACCAAATCAGATATTTTTCAGCCCACACTGTCCATACATAAAACAAGCAAATGCAAAGTATATTTATAGGCAGTGGAAAATAACCTTGAAATAGACTGAACATGAAGTCAGGATGATGCCTATAAATGTGCTTGCTTGAGGTGAACTATACCATACATCTGCTCTGTTTACTCTGGCTTTGTTTGTCTTTTGTTTAGGTGCTGGTTGACGTTGTATCGGGCCACATTCCAGGGTAAAGATTTCTGGCAGAAGGAGCTGCATGCTGTTGAAATGTGTCCATGCCACCTTGTCAGATGGTTCCCATCTTTAAATAACAATGAGAATGAAGGGAAAGAGCAAATCCATACACACACTGTTCGTGTTGTGTGTGTGATACTGTTGTTTTATTTTTAAAGGAATACTTACTTCACCCAGAATGATGATTCTGTGATAATTTACTCGCTCTCATGTCTTTCCAAACCCATATGACTTCTTTTGTTACATAAAGCACAAAAAATGTTTGAAGAATCTCCAAACTGCTATTTTTTATAAAGCAAAATAATAGTAATAAAAACTGCATGATTTTCTTTTTAACATGAAACACAAGGTAAGATATTTTGAAGAATTTACAAACTACTATTTTCTATAAACATGCTTGAACTATATTTAGCATCGCTGACATCAAACCAGGCGAATTGAATTGAATTGAACTGATTTGAATTGAATGAGAGCTACAGCGAACTTTCATTGTATAGAAAAGAAAAGTGTGAACATTGTTCAACATTTCTCCTTTTAATACACATAAAAAGAAAACACGAGGGAGAATAAATGATGAAAGCATTTTCATTTTGGTGAACTATTCCTTTAAAACAAAAACATTAGTGAGTGAATAGACTAAACATCTGGGAAGCCAGTATTTGTGGTTGATTGACATTCTCTCACACCAAAATGTTTTGAAATGTAACTCCTTATAAAATATGCTGGAATGCACAGGGAAGGAGTGAAAGAGAAATAGAGCAACTTTCTAACTTTCTAACAGAGTGGACTGGCACATGGGTGCAGGTTTCTGCATCGACCAGCATGCACCTGTCCAGTCTCCACTTCACACAACTAAAGAAGCATGACTGTTGCACATGCACATGGGGGAAAAAAAGAAGAAAAACAGATACAGATACAGTACATGAGTAAGAAAGAGATGAGCAGATGATGAAGATAATGTAAACCAAGAAAATAAAAATGCTATCTTTGAAATGTTCAGCAGTATGTTAACCAGCATGTATAGTCTAGAAACAAAATTCAGAAATCTCAGTGTGAACGCAAACATTTCTAATCAAATTCTTCCAAATTCAAATTATATGAGCTGCTATCCACATTATTACTGTATCAGGGTCAAATTTTAGTTGACAAATTATAGAATTGCTCAAAAATTCTATATACATAGGCCATCTGAAGTAATCTGAAGTCATTTACTTCCCATTTGATGACGTCAGACAGACAAAGATAGATAGATGGATGGATGGCCATATCAGTAATATAAATTG
This sequence comes from Elopichthys bambusa, assembly GCA_037101425.1. Classification (NCBI taxonomy): domain Eukaryota; kingdom Metazoa; phylum Chordata; class Actinopteri; order Cypriniformes; family Xenocyprididae; genus Elopichthys; species Elopichthys bambusa. Next base: position 2,169,795 of record CM074440.1, on the reverse strand, counting down.
AACCCGACTGTGCTAAACAATGACCAATAATATTTTTGTGATATAGGCCTAGAATAGAATAGAATAGAATAGAACAGAATATCTGAATGTTTTTTTTTCAGAGTATGTTTCATCACAACACATGTTTATTGTAGATATTTGTCTTTATACTGTTAATCTTTATTTTAAGTAACTTTAAGTAGTGGTTTCTGGTTAGTTTAGAATGAAACAATCGAGGAAAATAAAAAAAAAGAAGAAGTGAGAAAGTCTGTTTGTGCCAATGTTTTTTTTTACACAATTTAGAGTTCATATTGATGTTTTTGACTATTTGCCGGCTATCAGTCGCTGATCTTTTTAACTGACTCGTTCACAAGAGTCGTTTGATCGTGAATCGGACATCACGAATGTGCTGTTTTTGCTTTCAGGAAACACGCTGATTATCTGACTAAAGCGCATTTGAACAAAGTTTTCCAACTCTTGTCATGGCGACTCACTTTTTTGTCAAGCTCTGGAACTGGTCTGGAATGACAACAATTCTGACTGAATAACAACAGACTCATCTAGCCTATTAAAATACGAGGTAAATGAAACATAAACAGTAAGCTCCGTAATTAAGTCTCCCGAGCGAAGAAAGAACAACCAGCTTATAATCAACTTCCGCTTTTGTTGAATGAAAAACAGACTTTCAGACATTCTACCCTTCTCCTTTATGTTTCACAGAAAAAGAAAGACACATGGGACTGAAACGACACAAGGGTGGGTAAATGATGACAGAACTGTCATTTTTGAGAGTTATTTCTTTAACGTTGCATCCTTTAAAGCAAACGTCTTGAAAACATTCTCCATTCTCCTCATTGAGCAATCAGATGTCAGACCAATCATTCTCTCCTTTTGTGTGTCACTGTCACAACAGCTCGGTCTAAAGTTGATCTCTAAGAATATAACAGCTACTGCTGTGAAGAGAGGCAAAAAAGACCAGAAAATCCGGTTTGGAGAAGTGGAGTCCCTCCCAGTGCATCTTTCTCAGGTATGTGTGTGTGTTTTCTCTTTTAACACGGATAAATTAGAACTCGACTCCTTTCATGTTGTGATGGTTTCTCATTGTCTTGGGTGTGAGAAAAAATATTAAACTGTGCCGATGCAGTGAGTCACTCATTCAGAGGCACCATGGGCTGGGAAGCAAACATAAGAACAAGGTGTGCTGGTTTTTGGCAGATGTTTCAGCTTAAGGAGCAGATCAGCTATTGGGAAATCACATTTCTGGGTGGCGGTGACAAACACTGAGGAAAGACAGATTGTTATTTATGATTTCCAGTGAACAGCTGCAGAGACAATATTCCGCTATTGTCTTCCGAGTTGCACTGCAAAAAAAAAAAAAGTCATTTTCTTATTCAGTGTTTTCCAGTACTGAACATTGTTAAATCGAGATATAGGGAAAATACTTCAATTTTCATATAATATAATATTAATATTAATATATCCATTGCACATCACCTACTTTCTCAGAGTCTGAAAACGGTTCGTTTGAAGATTCAGTCTCTCTAAACCCCTCTTTTCCACAAGCCTGCTCTGCTCTGATTGGTCTGATGGCCCAGTCTGTTGTGATTGGTCGACCGCTTACAGAGCGTGTCGGAAACTAAACACCCATTACCATATCTGAATTTCAGCTCCAGATCTTCCTCAGCGCTTGATACACAGTGATATGAACAGTAATGATGGCGTCGGTTTTGCCTTATCAATTCCAGCACGAGTCCTCATCCTTTTGAAGTGCATCCAAACTGGATTCGCAGCGCAGAAAACACTCTTTTCGACATGAACAGCACAAACCAAACTCTTCCAGTCTCAGCTACAACTGCAGTGTTTGAGGGCGGAGCAAAGTTGACATCGTTCATGGGCAGCCAATGAAGACCATAGAGTGCCGTTATGCAAATATGTAGATATGTAGCAGGAAGTGAGATTGGAATTGCTGACGTTTCAGTTTCAGGCAGTTCAGAATCGGTTCTTTCTTTTAGGAGACAGTAACTTCATTTGATCTCTGCAGACGCTTTAAGCCATCATAAGTGTTCTCCAAAGGCTTTTCCAACTTACTTATTCTAAATCTCATGGCTTGTTTGTTGTTTTCTAAGAATATTTAATAAAACAGGTGGTAACTGCATTGCAACATCCTAAAAAACCACACACAACACCCTAGTATATTGTGTCGGTGAGTTTTGCATAGGCAAACACATCAGAAAGTGTGAAAATGTAGTTCTCACATGATTATGTTTAGTATTTAAAGCCACTCTGTGTCTTGTGTAGCAGCAGAAGTATGCCGTCCGTGAGAGAGTTCCAGTCTGAACGTGTCAAGCTGTGACATGTTTTGCTGAATTCGCACAGTACATGTAATAAGGCGAGAAGTGTAACCCTTTACAGGCAGCATGAGAGAAGCAAAGCCCTTAATTCCACTTAATCAACTGTAAGGATTTACAGAATGAGAGAATACAAATGTTTCCGGATGTTTCCAAAATAAGAGGCATTAGATGAGCTGTTAATCAAGGACAGGCTGAAGATTTAACAAACACACTGGAATGAAAAATGCCTCTTCTTTCTCTTTTTCTCCTCCCGTCATGGTCTGTTGTATTTATTTATGGTTAGTTAGAAAGTAAAGGCTCACTTCATAAACCCAAGTACACTCACTGACCTATCACTGTTAGCCTTCTATCAAGAAGACATGCAACAATACTGGAAGTCATTCATTTCAGATAAAGACTTGTATGAGCGTAAAGATGAATATTATCTGGCGGTAAAAAGACTGTTAGGTCAAGACAAGACATACAAATTAGGCATTTAGTAATGATTTAACCCAGATTGACGAAACATAGGCCTATGTGATCCAGATTTCAACTGGACAATGTCATATTTGGGGCTCTAATCAAGGCTTCTTTGACATTAGAATAATATTCTGCCGCTGTATTCACAATGTTTCGTGTCTCTGTGTTTTTGCTAGTAGACATCCATACTAGTTAAACTGATGCCAGCAAACTATATCTAAGGTTGTTCAACTATGCATACTTTTATATATCTGAGGTTGAATTTTATTATTTCAACTTTTTTCCCCCCTTTTTGTTTTACGAAGGACATATTAAAACTTTTTGTCTTTATTTTTGCTATTTATACAATCATACATTTTACATAAAATATTAAAATAGTTTATGATGTCTTTTTTAGATAATTAATAATACAAAAAAATATATAAATTAATAATTAAAATCTGTAAATCCACCATAAAAATTATTTAAATTGTTTATTTAAAGGAATATATATATATATATATATATATATATATATATATATATATATATATATATATATATATATATATATATGTATATATATATATATATATTTATTAGTTATCTAGCTATCAATCTATATTCATTTAAATAAATAATTTAAATAATAAAATCATTTTTATGGTGGATTAATGGATTTTAAGATTAAAAGTGTGGGGCAAATATATTTTATGTTTGGGAATTATTGTTTTAATCTTGTCCTAGATCCACACTTTCAATCTCAAGATCTGTGAATCCACCATAAAAATATGAATTATTATTAATTTATATTATTTTTTGTATTATTAATTATCTACGTAAGACTAAAACATCACAAACCATTTTAATATTTTATGTAAAATTTATATATAGATAACTATATATATATATAATATTATTATTATTATTTTTAATCTAAATACGAGTAAAAATATCTATAAGCTACTTAAATATTTTGTGTAAAATTGATGATTTCTATCAATTTTTATACAAATTCCAACTGTCCCTCAGTTATTGCGTCACTGTCTCCACAACCAGCAATTTTGCCTAAAGTAATATTTTTTATGTAAGTACACTTGTTTACCAAGAAGACGTCAGTGAAGAGCTTGAGACGAAATATGAGACATGTGATCAGTGAAGAAAACAAAAGACAAACACAGAAAGTAAATATCACTGGTGAACAGAATATTGTTATTGCGCATCATTTCCAGTCAAGCTGTTATATGTTAAATTATGTCATGTTGTGTGGATTTAGGATGCATAAAATACTAGCTACGACTTTAATCTATGAAAAATGGCCATTTTAAATAAACTAGTTACAGTGTTTTAAAGTGATATTTTTACTGAAAAAGGCAGAGAGATCCCACATCCAGCTATTTTTACAATGTTTGTACACAAAAAAGATCCTAAAAAAGTATGCTTTCCAGATGTTGCTCTAAATGATTAAATACCTGCTACGTTTCATAAACCCAAGTGCACTGAGTGATTTCAGTTTATCAACTATCCATCAGTTGAATCACCACTTTTACTTTCATTTCAGTTTGTTGTTGATTCAGCCTGTTTATTTTAGATGTTCCCCAGTCTACAGTATCATCGTGTTGGTCTTTTCTTCTCAGTTTGGCACAAAACGTTTCTCAAAGATTTTTGCATGTTATGCTGGGCTAGAACAGGCTATGCTTACTGACTGAGCCTGTTTTGTGTACTTGGCCTACAGGGAGAGGTCACACAAATCTGGGGCAAGACAAGGAGGTCAGAGGCAGTTGAACTAAAAGTGTGTGAAGGTGATCTCCCCGATACACGCTCTTTGTGTACGTCTGTGTATCTGCGTGTGTCTGGGGGGCTGAAGCAAAGGAAGTGGATGAAAGAGGCAAAGCAAGGCCAAGGGTGGGAGGGGAGCCACATGTAAACATCCTTCGGGCAACGGGACTCATCCTGGGAAATATTTGTCTTAGCTGGTAACGCAGAGAGGCAGCCAAAGCCTTCATCTGGCCCTCAGCTATTTTCTCAGAAAATCTGGGGGGACGAAGGGCGGAAAGCAGTTGGACAGAGAGAGAGAGAGAGAGTACAGTGCAAAGACATGTACAGTGGGAACATGTCTTCAGCACTTTCTGCAATGGATGATTTTGTCCCCACCACTCAATGTCACCAAAAACAAAAGTATTTTATCTTGTGGCATTGGCATATTGTTTGTGTCAAACATAAACAAGTTAAAAAATCAAGACAAAATTCACCCACACTACCGTTCAGAGGTTTGAGGTCGGTAAGATTTTTTAAAATGTTTTTTATGCTCACCGACAAAAATGCATTTTCTGTTTGAATGTATTTTAGTGTAATTTATTCCTGTGATCAAAGCTGAATATTTTCAGCATCATTACTTCAGTCTTCAGTGTCACATGATCCTTCAGAAATCATTCTAATATGATGATCTGCTGCTCAAGAAACATTATTATTATCAATGTTTTTTGTGGAAACTGATATATACTTTTCAGGATTCTTTGAAAGTTCAAAAGAAGAGCTTTTATGTGAAATAGAATTTTTTTGCAACATTATTTATAAAACATTTTTCATAACATTTCGCTACATTTTACAGTATATAAAATGTTATATTTTATAAAATTATAAAAACTTTAGTTTCACTTTTGATCAATTTAATGCATGCTTTCTGAATAAAAGTATTCATTTTGAGCCGCTTCATATGTGGGTCACACTTGGTACCTTCGTGGTAAAAAGTGACCAAAGCCTTAAAATGTAACTTTTTTTAAGGAAAATTAATGTAATATTTTTTTTTTCTATAATATTTTTGGATTATTATTTAGAATTTTGAGGGGATTTTATGATACTATGCTATATTTATACAAGTTTGATGAGCTATTTTTTCCATTAAAATTAAAATAATTAAAAAAAAAAATATTTTTCAATAAATGCAATATTTCAGATTTAAAGAGTAAAGGCCTTTAACATATCAGAATCATGTTAATGTTTTTTTTTTTCTTTTCTTGTGTTCACATAGATAATGTGACAAAAGTCTTCAAGTGTAAACCCGTTACGATGAAGCAAAAAACTATATAAAAAACAAAATTTAAAAATGCAAAAATTTCTGATCACTTACTGACTCCAAATGTATGTATTCAAAATATGTAATTTAATCAGATGTTTTTACTAAATAAGACAAAGATATTAAGAATATGATTTTTAAATCATTTAAGTTTAAGCACTTGAATTGTTCAAAAAGCTTCAAGACCATCTCAAGCTAAATTTTCATATACACTAATTTATTTATTAAAATCGTATGTCTGATATTGTGCCTCAATTTCAAGTTTGGGTGAAGGCCATATAATAGAAGTCTATTAGCATAGTATGGGAAGTTCCAACTACTTGAAATACACTTTATAATAATTACAACATGTGGCATATTATCATATTACCTTACACTGTATGGACCCCTTTCACATTTCTGTGGTTTCAGAAGTGGAAGTCATCATATTAATTGGGTAAACTTATATAATGGTGAACGGAAACTACATTTTTTGCCTACCCATTTGCTCCAATAGCAAGAGAAAAAGAATCCTCGATGGCATTTCTATGACTTTACAAAAGAGGAAAAAAAAAAAAAAAAAAAACACTGAGAGATTATGTTGGACAGAAGTTAGAAAGACTCCAGTTACTTCATTAACTGTTTTACTAAAACTTCCTGCCAAGGTAATATAGTGTTATAAATGTACATTTTTTTTTTTTTTACGGAAAAACTTTATAATGTTGATAACATGGGTGAAAAGGGTCTGTTCTCCCACCACCATTTTTTAAAACAAAGTGACGCCCATGGCAAACGTCTGTAGACATTGACCAATCCAAGAGGGCAAGAGGAAGATAGATGCAGACAGGCAGTGTTGGTGATGGGGGCGTGTGTCCGGAGGGCAGGCGTTCAGGCGCGAGGAATGATTGGCATCATGGGAGCCCGAGGGCGGCAGCGAGGAGTGTTGGAGGCTTCTGGAGGTGGAGAAAGCAACCTGCAGGTCTTATCCAAAGAACACTGCAGTCTTCTAAGATCTCATCTGACACTGCATGCTTCTCAAGGCTGATACACACAAACGCAGAAGGAAGCGATCACATCTTGTAGCTCTCGCACACTGTACGGGCGTACACACGGTCATACGTGTGGACACACAAACATATCGCAGTACAAGATTCTCATTATTAAGATTAATATAATAAAATGTGGGGAGCATGTATTTATTCCCCATGCAGCGGTATGGATGTCTGTAGGCTCAAGCCCTGTGGTGCAGCTGTTCCTTACACTGATAAAATGACACAATGCATTCATATTAAACCCAATGAGATCATCTCAGAAGATCTGGATAATGATGATCGTGTTTGGTGATACTGTGCTTATTTTGTACGCTTGTCATCAGGCAATATGGGTTTGAATATATAGAGAGCAGGGTGACTGATAAAATGGCGATAAATATTTATAAAACAATTTAATAGTAGTTAAAAAAAATACTAAAAAAAAATACATTATCCATTAAAAAAGCTATAATAATATTTTACTGCTGATATTTATATACTATTATGGTGTTTATTAATATTTTAAATTAGCTTTTATATATTTTCAGTTTATTTTAATTTTAGTTTGTTTTGTGCTTTTGTCATTTTTAGTAATTTAATAATTATTAATTTTCTGTTTATTTCACTTTTAATTTCAATATCTTTTTTTTTCCAATTTATTTATTTCAATTTATTTCTACTTTATTTCAATTAAACATATGTTAATAGTTTTAGTTAATGATAACACCACTGTGGTCTAATACTAAACTCACACACATCCACACTAGAAAGGACAGAATCAGTGCTGAATGTGTGTTTATGTGGAGATCTGTGGTCAGGCTTGGTGTTTGAATGGCACGGTGCATATGTTCAGATGCAGGTCGGTCACAGGCTTCAGTTCCCATCGGTTTGGTGGACAGTACAATATATTTCAGCGTAACAAAGACTGGAGGGAATGTCCTGCTGCAAATACTGTCTGAGAGGAGCTTACATACTTCTACTGTACTTGGGGGACAAATGTGTCCTCATTTGTAAAAACAATATATAAATAGTATATAGTGATTTTTTTTATTTTAAAATTGCAAAATGTTTTCTATAGTATGCCCCCATTTAGACATCTAAGTGTGTGTGTGTGTTAAATTAAGCAATTAGAGTCAGCTCTTATTGTAATTGTTCCACAGTATTAAGTTCTTAAAGGGGGAAAGTTTGTGAAAGGGGACCTATAATGCCCCTTTCACAAGATGTTTCAGCTCAAAATACCCCACAGATCATTTATTATAGCTTGTCAAATTTGCCCCTAATTGGGTGTGAGCAAAAACACACCGTTTTTGTGTGTCCCTTTAAATGCAAATGAGCTGCTGCTCCCGACCCCCTTTCCAGAAGAGGGCGGAGCTTTAACAGCTCGCGCTTCGGTTGCTCAACAACAACAAAGCTGGAGAATCTCACGCAGCCAAAATGAGGATTGTCAGTAACAGTGTTCAGCCTTACATTGTTCAAACCGGAGTCGACACTGATGGAGAGACTCAGGAAGAAGTTACAACTTTTAGACGTTTCTGAATGGTTAGTGGATACATTTATGTAGTTGCTGTGGAGTTGATTCAACTCATCGACTAGCATGTGACGTCATGTTAATCTTTTGTGCAAATCCAGCGTTGAATTGACCCTCGTTTGTGAAGCAGTCCGGCATAAAATGGCGGCATGACAACAACAACTCTACTACAACAACTCTTCCTCTTCTCTAAAGCAGCCCAACATGGCCTCACCCCCTTTGTTGTGTGTTCTCGGGGGCGGGGTTTATGTAAATTTTAGGGTGATGTCACAAACCTGGGAAGAAGATTGTTGTAGTCCCTACCAGCCGTTTGTTGTAGTCCTTAAACAGCGATTTCTGTAACAGAAAATATCTCTCTTTGCATTGAACTTTGAGCGTCGTAACTTTGCAGATGTTGTTTATGCTCAAACAGCAACATTACACACTAACTAAAGTTAAAAAAGTCAAATCATAATCAAGGCCCCCTTTAAAATAATTCTTAGTTCTTGCTGTATTTATTTTCAGTTCGCATCTAAAAAATGTCTTTTCTGTTTGTTTAATTATCGGCACATTTCTTGTGATCATTTACAACTGCATGGCAACCCCCTGACAACCGCTCAAAACAGATTTTTGCACAGGCAAATGTTATTCAGGTTTCTTAGGAGAATGTAAAAATCTAGTCGTAACCTCTGTGCTGTACTGACTCACAAGCCATTTTGAGACAATGCTGATTTCAGAGAGTCTGAGAAAGACGTGTTTAAACACGCAGTGTTTCACTGGAGGTAAAGTGACTGAATGGAAGAAATTAACACACACACACACACACTATATGAGTAAGCAGGCCAGCTTTTTTTTTTCTTTTTTTTTTTTACAGGATTTATTGCAACAAGTCTGTGTTGGTTTCTTTACTCTGTGCTGTGGCCAGTCTTAACATTTTCACTCTCATAATATCATTTTTATGTCATAAACATATTCAAAATTACGGGTGCACGTGAATTTAAAAAAAAATATTGATGTGCACAGATAAATAATTTATAATAAACTCTCTCTCATGCAGTTCTAAACTCACTACTGTGTAGAAGTATGTACAGTATAGTATATACTGTATGTATTTACAGTGCTTTTATGGTGTATTTTCACTTTAAATGATTGCCAGAACAAAATGTTTCTTTTGTGCCGTTTGAAATGCACATACAAGCCCTTTTATGCTCCGCAAGTGGAAGGGGGGCATATTATGCAAGAGCCTGTGGTGTTGGAAGGGCAAATTACATCGCTGTCTCTTCCAGTGAGCGTCACATTGTCACACACACTGCTGTCCTTCCCCAGAGCTCAGTGTAACCCCGAAGAACACACACACAAGCAAACACACACGGCACAGAGCAGTCACTGCACGCCATAAAACACCATTTCTATTAAAGTGTAATGGAGTAAGACAGGCTGGTTATACTAACATGATGAAGAACTTTACCACCAGAGTAGTGTGGATGTCAAAAATCGCTTATTTAATCGCCAATAAGAGTTCAAACAAATCAGCCCATCAAATCAGAACAATCTGTTCCAAAAACGAGTGCATTACATTGCTTTTATAAGATCATGGTAACCCACTAGCAATGACTAAAGTGTTACCAAATCTGTCAGAAGAAATTACTATCCAAAAACCTCAAATGCTTGCACTGGTTTCAGTCATTACGAGGAAGTTATCATGAGTTTCACTTTAGAACACTGTTCCAAATAATTAGTATTTGGTAATAGGATTTGGTAATACTTGAGTCAATACTAGTGGTTTAGCATGATATTCACTTTAAAATATTGTTAGAAATAATCAGCAATTCCTGTAGAATGATGTAGTAACACGTGAGTTATTACGAACCTTACAAAAACCTCAAAAGCTTCAGTCATTACGATGGAGTTATCATGCTTTTCACTTCAGAATACTGTTACAAATAATCAGTAATTCCTTCTTAAGGAATAAATTAATAATTCCTTTTGATTTGAGTCGACTAGTGGGTTTCCATTATCTTTATCCATAATTAATTAAATGTTATGCATTATTCACATTAATTATGAGCCTGTATATAGTAGTTCTTAGTAGGGCTGGGTAAAAAATACAGATTATCATTTTTACGAACCGATATCGATTCTTAAATACCAAGAATCGATTAGTCTAGTCTGTTTTCAGTTGAATGAACAGAACATGTAGCGCGCCTCCCATCCAATAAATCGCAATAATCTTTGTGTTTTATCACTTTTGATATGAAGCAGAGTCTCAGATTTCAAATGCCGTCCATCTTATTATGAGATTCAAAAAACAAATACCGTTTTGGCGCTGTTTAATGTGACGTGACATATCGCTTTAGCGCCTCAGTTAAAGAAGCGGCAGTGCGGAGCTCATGTGAACATCGTCTCCTCGGCTGTAATACCGGTTACAGCGCGAAATAAATATGACTAAACATCTGAAGGGATGTTAAAATATACAGTACAACTTACCGAAATCCGTATCATGTCTCGTGTAATAGCTCAATCAGTGTTTTATCCTCGGAAAGACTTCAATAAAACGGCTCGTAAACAATGTCACGTGACGTCACATTTACCTCAGAAAAACATATTCTCCATAAACTCATTAGTCAGCTAGATTAGTGAACTCTAGAAAGCAGCATTCTGATAAATATAGATATGCACCGTTACATATTCATTATAATGTTCTTCAGTATTTAATGCATGTTTGAATAAATCAGTTATGACAATCCGCGATTTAAATGTTTATATTTAAAAAAAAAAAAACTAATTGGAGTAGAAATATGATTATGTAATTCTAAACTTTATTTATAATAAAAACATCATTGAGTGTAATTTAAGTGTTTGTATATACTGTAAATAAGTTAATTTAACCTTCAATATTATTATAGTAGTACCAACTGACTCCCATGGCTAGTTTACAGCATTAGTTGATTAGTTTTTTCCTCTAGAAAATTTGCCATGTCCTGTAACTGATTTACTACATCCAAAATAATCGATATCAAATCGAATCGCAAGTATGTGAATAGTAATCAAATCGATTCGTGAAAATCTTTTATTGTTTGATTGTTATTATAGTGATGGTGGCAGGAATATTAGGCTGCTGTCACTTTAAGAGCTGCGTGGATCCAATATACTGTTACGGTGATGATACATGGGGCAACTTTTTGAGCAATCTTGCTGGGCAACCTGGTGAGACACAGGGCAACGGACAGTTGGCAGCAACCAATCAGAGAGGAGCAAAATCTATTGCCAACCCAATAAATACTTTATTATAAACACTTGTTAGGCACTTTATTTCAACTTTTCAAATATTTTCTTCGTTTTTATTAGAAATACCTTTCCGATCTGATTTGTGATAGGAAAAGGGAGAAGAGGGAGTTTGGCAAAAGGTGAATTTAAACCCTAGGCGATGGCATCAAAAGCTACTTTCACGTGCCATACGCCCTACAGCCTACACCACTACAGGCGTTAAATAGAATGCGTCTTTTTAGTATTTAACTGAACTGAAAATATTCGATGGATAAATTACAGCCTGCGCACATTAAATTAGACATCTGTTGGTATTTTAAGCATTAAATGAGGTAAATTAAGTTCACTCTCCTTTGCTTCACTGCTGCTGAGAGGCGGCCATCTTGTTTTAATTTTTTCTGAAATCTCCAAGCCGGTCACGTGATCGGCTGCTAGCATTCTGATTGGGTGATCTCAAAAAACTGCCCACGACCAATCTAAAGTATCCAAATAGAAATTTGTTGTTCATTCTCAATGGGAAAGAGTGCCCAAGCAACATTGCTCAAAAAGTTGCCCCATGTATCATCAACTTTATGCGTTTTCTTTGTCAACTGTTTACGTTCACTGAAGACATCAGTGTTTATAAGGCATACATTTAAGATTAATTCAATCAGTTCATCATATATAGCGATGGAGTCTCTTCAGAAAATTTGGACCAAACCACTCAATTCGTATGGATTAGTTTTACGATCTCTTTATGAACTTTTTGATGTGTCAAAGTGTCAGTTGCGTAGCTGTCTACGGAGGGACAGAAATCTCTGATTTCATCAAAAAGATCTTCATTTGTGTTGCGAGGATGAAAAGTCTTAGGGGTTTGAAATGACATGAGGGTAAGTAATTAAAGGGATAATTCACCCAAAAATATCTGCTTACCTCCAAGGCATCCAAGATGTAGGTGACTTTGTTTCTTCAGTAGAACATGAGGTGTGCACGCGCTCTGGCGTAGTTTAAACATGGTGCCTGTAGTAGAACAGTTGTCATACAAATGGAAGTATACCACTAAAAAACATGGTTTTATTACATCAAAACTTCATTTTATTTTATTACTTTTTGTAAGGGCAGCTTTACAAATAAAAAGGACACATACTAAGATCTTGTTCACATACCTCACTTGGATGTGGAAAAACCATAGGCACAGCTGATCCTCTACTGGGTATGTAAAATCATCAGGGGAAAAATTATCGCTGCAGACCCTCAATAACTTTAGTATGTTAATGGGTTTGTTGATATCCCAGCCTGGTCTCATTGTTAATACGTAGGTATTAATCTGTAACTTTCAAAAGACACAAAACGTACATTTTTTGTACGTTTAGAAAGATGCTAAAACGTACAATATTGACGTAATTATGGCACTAAAACGTTTTTACAGCGAAAAAACGTAAAATATTTACGAATCTTTCATGTCATAAAGATATATGTATAATTTCCATTTTATCGTTTTGTAGATAAATGTAAGATCCTTGAACCCCATTCGAACCTAAACATACCAATTTTGTACAGAATGTTAAAAGAATAAAACAATGGACAGAAATGTATAGGAAAATGACAATTTTAGTAAAAAGATAACATTAAAACGATATTTTGAGCCGCTAATCCTACCCCTAAACTTACCCATAAGCATTTCTTAAAACTCCATACTGTTATAAATAAAAGAATAACAGACAAACAAGCGTAATCACAGTAATTTATTTATTGCGAAAATGTCAAAAGTGGTACCAAAAGTAGTTCAAATGATGATGAGTTGCAGTTGCAGTCGCAGTCCTCTCTGGCGGTAATAGTTTTTTATAGGGTACAGAACAGAATTTAAATTATTAATCCATGAAAATATGATGAATCTGGCTTCTATCCGTGAAGACGCGCACTCATTTTAAGTATCAAGCCACTGAAACACGGCATGTCGCAATCTGTGACGAAGCAGGTGAGAACCAATGAACGCTCGATATCTGTGCCGTAAACCATGTCGTAAAGCTTCTCGAGGGTGGCGCTACTTTCAAATTTGAATCATAACGAGCGCGAGCTTTGACTGTCGCTGCTGCTGAGAATGAAGATAAAGATTGGTGGATAAAGGGCTGAATTTGGATCTGTTCCTTACAAACATATAGATTCTAAAGATATGGAGCAAACAAATAAAATTGATGTGATTTGTGAATTTATGTTGTGCTTTGGTGTATCTTATGGTTGTATTGTCAGTCACTGCACAGGGGAATACACCTTCCAAACAAACAAAATATTACAAAATGGTTAAACAGTTACAGAAATTTTATTCATAAGGTTTCAAAGTCACTAACAGAAATGTTATTTTCACATTTAGTAGACGACTAAACATGTATTGATATGACAATTGATTACAACGGATTTAAAACAATGCCACGATTTTAATATTAATATATAGGAATTCATATAGGCTACATTCACACTTTATGTTGCATGATTTACGTTTGATTGCTGTTAATACGTAAGTATTTTTACGTTTTAGTGTTATAAACACGTCAAGGTTGTACGTTTTTGTGTGTATGAAAACGTAAGTAAATGTACTTATGGTAGAACCATACTTTATGTAAAAATAAACACGTATTCTCATGAGATCACGTTGGATATCCAGCCGAAGAGCAGTCAACCATAACTTCAGGCGAGCAAGTTGGGAATACATGGAAAGTCACCTCTCCCGAATGAGTTCGCGCGAGAGAACGTAATCTTTTAGTTTTAAGTCGGTTTGAACAATCCAGATAAGTAAGTACCATTTTGATTAGCCGTCATACCTACAATGTTTGTGCTCTGTGTTAACAATGAGTGACCTAAACGCGCGAGAGATCCCTTCTGGCGCTTGCGTAAACTACGCCAGAGCGCGTACACACCTCACGCACCGGATGCCGTGCGCGCTCAAGGCAGTTGGACACAGTGGTGAATTAGAGGTAAAAAATTATATAAATACTGTTCGATTTCTCGCACAAACTGATCGTTTCGTGTCTTAGGACATCAATGTGTCTTCACGAGCCGCAGGGTTTAATTTGGATTTGTCTGTGCATGTTTTTTTACTCATAGATTTTGTTACCATTGGCATGCATTATACAACTGACGGACTGCAACGGTTGGAGTCATCATTTGTGTTCTACTGAAGAAACAAAGTCACCTACATCTTGGCTGCCCTGGGGGTAAGCAGATAAACACCAAATTTTCCTTGTTGGGTGAACTAACCCTCAAACTTATGGTGCTGTCTAAGGTAGGCCGCTCACTAGGTTTTGAAACAGTGCCGTAATGTAAGATCAGGGAAGGTCAAAAGCTTCCAATGAAACAAGACAGTTCATTTTTATTGTCTCTGTCTATCCATCTTTCTGTCTCCCCTTTGGCCATGCAGATGAGTCTTGTGAAGATTAATTAGTGAATTAACTGAGCCTCCCTCA
This sequence comes from Elopichthys bambusa, assembly GCA_037101425.1. NCBI lineage: Eukaryota > Metazoa > Chordata > Actinopteri > Cypriniformes > Xenocyprididae > Elopichthys > Elopichthys bambusa. The sequence continues at coordinate 2,154,727 of CM074440.1, read as the reverse complement.
GGACTTTAGCCACGCCTCCTGCCGTAGGAGGTGCACTCAATTAGATCTAAACAGAAGCTTTCTCAAGTTCCTGTGGGGAGGGGGACCTTTTAATTGAATTATCATTACGCCCTGTCCTGATTATTCTCTTTGCATTGTCCTCCATCGTGTTAGACGTCCTGCCTTCAGCGACAGCTCGTGAGTTTAATGTCAGAGAGATACACACATACATGCATGTAACCCCACTTCAGCTGCATGACCTCACATACACCACTGTGTGAATGATATGTGTATACATATATACAGTATGATAAATAATATTGACATTAATCTGTTGTTTAACATCAAATTCATATTTACATACAGTGAAAATGTATATATTTTAGTGCACTTTTTTTTCACCATTCATTTGATCTTTATTCCATGGTGTCTCTCAATTGAATACAACATAAATCAAAACTGACACTCTTTACTTAAAGTATTATTTCACTTCAGAATTAAGATTTCCTGATAATTTACTCACCCCCATGTCATCCAAGATGTTTATGTCTTTCTTTCTTCAGTCGAAAATAAATTTTAAGGAATTTTTGAGGAAAACATTCCAGGATTTTTTCTCCATATAGTGGACTTCACTGGGGTTCAACGGGTTGAAGGTCCAAATGTCAGTTTCAGAGCAGCTTCAAAGAGCTCTACACGATCCCAGACGAGGAATAAGGGTCTCATCTAGAGAAACGATCGGCCATTTAAAAAATAAATTAAAAAAATGATATATTTTTTAACCACAAATGCTCATCTTGCACTGCTCTGCGACGCGCCACACATTACATAATCACGTTGGAAAGGTCACGCGTGACGTAAATGAACATTCCTGACAATTTAGCATTGCAAGTTATTTCAAATATCAAAACTTATCAAATGATTTGCTTTCGGTATCGCAAATCTCTCTTGCAATTTTAACGGCTTGCCTCCAATTACAAAGTTCTATTATGGTTTCAATGTCCACTGTAAAGGATTCAGGTACATAAAACTAAAAAGTCTTTGTTAAATATCTTGTTTCATTCAGGGATACAATAGATTAAGGGATTTAAATGGGTTGTGAATAGCGTGTTTTGATGACTGTATGTAGAAAAATTATGCAATAATTAAAAAGCATGCTGTTTGTTTTATTTTAAGCATGCATATGCACAGGTTCAAACAGGTATTTAGAGATGGCACAACCAATTTTAAGTTTTAAATCTGAAGTCAGCAGATTGCATTGTTCTGGGTATTTTCCTATTGCTCAACATGGAACATGTTATCTTTCTTACATGTAAATGTATGACACATGCACACAGATGCAAGTTGAGGCGCGTTCATGCTCAATAAGAGGAAGTTTGTGCTCCTGTGTGGAGTCACTGTGGTGCTGATTGACAGGTGATATACTGCACAGTTCTGTGTACTAGCATGTAAGGATGATATTCTGGTCACAGATACGGCTCGATTCCCTCCAGTTTACCAAAAATAATGGTTCCAATCAGAACCCAAAAGATTTTTATTTATTTTATTCCAGGGGTGGTATTAAGAAATATCAAATTTTAAAGGGATAGTTTTGGACCCCACTGATGTTCACTGTATAGACAAAAAAAAAAAAAAGTTCAAAATATCTTCTATGAAAGAAAGTCATATATGCAGTATATGCAACTTATGTTTTAGGTCATTTTCATTTTAGAGTTATATATTTTACTGTAGGTATATTTTAGAATTTTCATTTTTAGGTGAACTGTTCCTTTAAATCTTAAGTCATCCCAGAAGTTCGGTGTTCTAAATCAGAACTTAACTGAAGTCTCCATGGTTACTAAATTGATACGATTCTGAGTTGGGATGTAATACCGCCCCAGCTCTTTAAAACACCATCTCCAGGGAACCATATAGCCAGCTCAAAAACCCTATATAGCCCAAAATGGTTCTTGATAAGAAGAACTGTCCCGTGGCACACAGCCCATGTGTAAATTTAGATGTTTGTTCCCCTCTGCGGTGATCCGCGAGACTCCTTCTGTGATGGCCGACAGTGTGTCTGCTTTCAGTCCCTCTACATCTGCAACTGATCTCCACCAGACCAAAGATTCTCAGAGAGCGAGAGAGAAAAAGAAAAAAGGGGGAAAAAGTAGTTTACAGCACATTGGTACATCCTGTCTTAATGAGAACCCCCATCTGTCCCCAGCAGGACAGAGAGAGAGCCGCTGCTGCGGAGAGAAAGGACAAATAAAGGAGGAGAAACTGAGGAGCCAAGAAAGGGGCGGCTCGGCTCTTAGTCACGGGGGCCCCGCGGTGACCCCTGCATATAGACGCTTCTCATTAGCTTAAGCCGGGGAAGCTTGTTAACCTCGCTAATCGCAGAAGGAGCTTGCAGAAAGAGCTGGAATTTACTGCCAGCTTTTTCCTCATCAAAGGGCGGCATGTTGCAGAGAAGGGGGGCCGAGTGTGTGTTTAGGGAACGTGTGGGTTTGCGTTGACAGGACCAGTAGATAATAGCATCCCGTGATGGGAAGGAGTGTTCGAGGCAGGTGTGAGAATTTGGGGTGTACACGTATGTGCAAAGGTGAGGTGTCGGCAAGCGCTTCTCTTATGGTTTACAGGGCAAATGAAGCAACCAAAGTGCAAAGTTACGGTTGCTAAGGTGTTCTAAGTGGTTTTTAGTGTGTTGCTAGGATGATGGAAAATTGACGCTGCGTCCGAAATCGAATACTTCCCAGTTCCCTACTGCACTCAAAAAAATGCAGGGTTAAAAAAAAAATATGGACAAACCCAGTGATTGGGTTGTTTTGTATGGAAGCTTGTTTCCACCAGTAAATAAATAAATAAAAAAGGTAATTGCAACTTCTTATCTCACAATTCTGACTTTTCTTCTCACAATTGCGAGATATAAACTCCGAAGTCCGAATTGTGTTATAAAGTCCGAATTGTGTTATAAAGTCAGAATTGCATGATAAAGTCAGAATTGTGAGTTATAAAGTCAGAACTGCGAGATATAAAGTCAGAATTGAGTTATAAAGTCAAAATTGCAAGTTAAAAAGTCAGAATTGCATGATGAAGTCTGAATTGTTATAAAGTCAGAATTGTGAGTTATAAAGTCAAAATTGCAAGTTATAAAGTCAGAGTTGCAAGTTATAGTCAAAATTGTTTGTTATAAAGTCAAAATTGCTTGATATAAAGTCAGAATTGCAAGTTATAAAGTCAGAATTGTGTGATATAAAGTCAGAATTGTGTGATATAAAGTCAGAATTGTGAGTTATAAAGTCAAAATTGCAAGTTATAAAAAGTCAAAATTGCGTCATAAAGTCAGAGTTGCAAGTTATAAAGTCAGAATTGTGTGATATAAAGTCAGAATTGAGTTATAAAGTCAGAATTGTGAGTTATAAAGTCAGAATTGTTATGAAGTCAGAATTGTGTGATGAAGTCAGAATTGTTATATAGTCAAAATTGCAAGTTATAAAGTCAGAATTGTGTGATTTAAAGTCAAAACTGAGTTATAAAGTCAAAATTGCAAGTTATAAAGTCAGAATTGTGTGAAGTCAGATTTGCGAGATATAAAGTTAGAATTGCGTGATATAAAGTCTCTGGTGGGTTAAAACAACCCATTCGCTGGGTTTGTCCATTTTCAACCCAACTTGGGTTGTTTTTAAACTGGTTGTTCATCAGCTTTAATAATATTTTGCTATATATTCACATAAAAAACAGTTCTTTAAAATTGTAATAATATTTCACAATATTACTGTTTTTACTGCATTTTTTTTTTTCATCAAATAAATGCAGCCTTAGTGCAGGAGACAAAAAATCTTTTAAACAGAAGTGTTTTTTTTAAATAATATAAATAGGTAATATGTATACACATATAAAAAAGTGAAGGTATGTAGAGAAGGGAGCATCAGGAAGCTTGTTTGTTGGGCGTCAGAATGAAGCAACCAATGAATCAACCCATTAAAGTTTTACGAGCCCAGCTCAACGGACAGGATGGCTTGCATGTTTTCCCTCGTCTGAATGCACACACACACACACAAAAAAAAGGCTTTTTAAAACAACCCTTGTCACAGTAAAGTTGAACTCGACACATTTTTCTACCAAAATACACAACCTGCAGGTTAGTAAGGGCAGGTAAACTTCATCAAGTGCAGTTGCAGTGGTAATAGTGAAGTGTTTCGCTCCTGTCATGCATGAACATCTTCAAGCCTGCAGCAACTTGTCTTGTTTACCACAGGCATGAGGCTCGCTGCTTCCAGGAGACTTTCCACCGCTCACCTTTTTGCATACCTCTCGCGGCGCGTCACTCACAATACTGCTCATAGATCCGTTTAATTTGTGTTCGGAAATATGCCCATCGTGCTTCGCTCTTGAAACTGCATTTAAGAGCCGTTTCAGTAGAGATTCATGGTTCAGCGACTGGGTTTCAGTGCATTGTGGGAAATGTTGTCAGTAGGGCTGTGTGCAGAGGGCAGCTTTTGTCGCTTTGTAAACTCTGAAATCCCGAGGTGAAGACAGAAGCAGTGTGCTGAGAACATGTAATCCATACGCTGAATCTTATCTGTTGCTTCTTGAAATCCTGTCTGTCAGTTTTGGGAGGTTGTTGTTTTATAGTCATCAGCGCAGGTAGAAACTCATAAAACAGTGTTTGAATGTGTGTGCAAACATACAGCGTGCTTTCACATGCAAGTTTGTATAAAATCATAATCACACTTTTAACAGCGACCGACAGATTGGATTCTTATTGTTCAGAATGACTCATGGTTCTCCAGGAGAAAAAAAAAAAAAAAAAAAGGTTAGCCATGTGTCATGAAAAGGGTAATACCATAGTACTGTATGATTACCATGTTCATGTACCATGATTTTTTATGGACAAAAAATATGGTTGTATCATAGTGCTTTTCAGTTATGAAATAATGTTATTAAATAATCCATCCATTTATCCATTTATCTATCTATTTAGCGTTCTATCTATCGTTCTATCATTCTGTCATTCTATCCACCATCCATCCATCATTCTATCTATCCATCTGTCTGTCTGTCCGTCCATCTTTCAATCTATCCATTTATCTTAGTTGTGTTTGTTTGTATAAAACATATCAAACATCATCACTAACATCATTCTGTCTGAAATATTTCTTCTGTCTCAACATGAATTCTTATATTTCTAAATGTCTGAAATGTCATGTATGTTCAGGAAATGTGTTAAAAGCAGTGAGATGTTTAGCACATGATACGGCTCTGAATTCCCACTTCCTCAGAGTTTTCTGTGATGTTACACTCATGGGTCAATTATATTTTCCTCCGCTCTGCACTTATCTGTCATTTTCTTCATCACAGAAAACATCAAATAAACAATCGGCATCTCTGTGTGTCAAAGCAAGATGACAGAGGTTACATCTAAAAAGCAACTGTTTAACCATCACAATGAAATATTATTTATTAACTTGCATATATATATATATATATTTTATTTTATTTTTTTGCCAAACTGTCTAGGTTGTAGGCTGTTATGTGGCAAGTAAACCTTAAAACAGGAAGTGACATCACAAAGATGTCTGTAAACCCTCATGACTACATATTACTTTGGTACTTTTTTGGAAGGCCCTTACATAAAATTACTGCAAATTATTCTGCTCTATTCATTTATTGAGATGTTATTCTTATTGTCAGCTGTCTATTAAGCAACTGGAGCAGCTCAGTTCTGACAGTTCTCCATCCAGACACACGGACTGACTGTCTCTGATGGGCCCTGAGGGCTTTTTTCTCTCTCTCTCTCTCTCTCTATCTCTCTCTCTCTCTCTCTCCAGCCGTCTGATGTTCCAGCAGCCGCCACTAGCACCACGCATTTGTCAGAGCTGTCAATCACATCAGAAAAGCAACATTCCTTTGACCGTGACAGCGCGAGAAAGACGCTACAAGCTTTTTGATCAGTCTCACAAACCAGATCCTCATGCTTAGTTTCAAATAACTAAAGTCATGATTTTTTATTTTATTTTATTCTGCCTATGGACATTATTAAGGGTTTAAAAAAATAGAACAAACTGTTATTTGGATGTAAAAAAATTTTACTTTTTTTTTTTTTTTTTTTTACATAATACCGTGATATTTCAGGTTTTTGGATGGTAGTGTGGATCATTCATCTAAAAATAATTATTGTCATCATTTACATAATTTACCCTCATGTTCTAAACCTGTATAACTTAATATTTATATTAGATTTTGAATTTTTTATCCATAAAATGAAAGTAATTACTTCAAAATATCTTTTTTCACAGAAGAGAGGAAGAAGGAAGGATGAAAGTCATACAAACAGTCGTGAGGGTGAGTAAATGCATGACAGAATTGTAATTTTTGGTGAACTACCTCTTTAACTTTTCTTCCTTTGAAGGTGATACAAACTAAACTTTGCGTGTCGACTCTTTTCAAGAAGGTTGTTCGAGGACAGGGAAAATGAGTGCTGTGTGTGTCCGGAGCCAGGGATAATCAGGGAATTACTCTGGAAATGTCAGTTTCATCTGGATTTCATTATGGAGCGCATCCTCACGTGCGCCTCTGCTCTAAATGCTCCTCCAGCAAACTTTTGAAAATGAAAATATGCACAACTTAAGGTTTTATTAGATTTTTTTTAAGTCTAAGATTTTAACAAATTAAAATTAGTAACTGCATGCATATTAATTCTGAATTTACCATTTTTTTCGATCATGCAAATGTGTTGCATGCAACATGCTCTGAATACCAGATTTTAACAAATTAAAATTAGTAACTGCATGCATATTAATTCTGAATTTACCATTTTTTTTCGATCATGCAAATGTATTGCATGCAACATGCTCTGAATACCAGATTTGGAATGTTGTAAGAAAGAACGAAAGAAAATAAGATAAGAAAATAAGAACAAGCTGTCAGTGCACTTGTCACTTTTAGCATGTCATGTTATAAAGGGAGCGTATGTGAGCCTCTGGCACTTTGACCTTTAGGAATCCACAGCAAAGATTTGCTAATTAACCAAGCTTTCTCTCTCTCTCTCTCTCTCTCTCTCTCTTTCTCTCTCTCACTCTCTCTCACTCACTCACACACACACACACACAAAATTTCTGTCTTATTCATTAGCAAGACATGCAGAAAATTAATCTGCATAAATGCAAATGACATTGTTGGGATTAGTTTTGGTCAGGTCTTGGGGGAAGCACATTAAAACGTCAAACGTCATTGACTCGCTGTTTTTATGGCATGAACTCGTTTGGTGAGAAAGTAACTTGTCAAAAATGTCATTGCGGTTATTCTCACGAATATTAAAAATCACAGCACTTGGCGTTTTGTCTCCTGCTGCAATATTTGCTCCAATTTGACACTAATTAGTGGGACACAAAGAGTACAAAGTGTCTTAATTAAAATATAGTGCTACAGCAGCTTCATCATCACACAGAACATGAATACATTAAAACAAATAAACCTTATGTATCGCGTCTGATTTTCTCACGTTGCACAAGAGAGCAGCAAATCTGCTTCTCAAGATACAAGATTATGCACAGCATTCTAAAGTAATATAAAACAGGCCGTGCCATTGGTTTTTATTTATTTGTCCACATTTATACAGAAAACACACTAATTCAAAATGTTGTACTTCTAAAATTAGAAATAAAATAGTTCTTGATCTTAAATTTTTGCAAATGAGGTACCTATGGCAATACCATATGTATATATGTGTGTGCATATTTTTAAATGACCTAATAAAACATTTTTCCATTGTACACATTTTCCAAATACTCAACCATTCGAAGGTTTGGTGTTATAGCAAGATTTTTTTTATCTAAGTCTCTTCTGCTCGCCAAGGCTGCATTTATTTGATCAAAAATGCAGTAAAAACAGTAATATTGTGAAATATTATTACAATTTAAAATAACTGTTTTCTATTTGAATATATAGTAAAGTGTAATTTATTCCTGTGATCAAAGCTGGATTTTCAGCATCATTACTCCAGTCTTCAGTGTCACATGATCTTTCAGAAATCATTCTAATATGATGATTTGCTGCTCAAGAAACATTCAGTGTTGAAAACAGTTGTGATGTTGTCTAGAAAACGTGTTTTTTGTTTTTGCAGGATTCCTTGATAAATGGAAATTTTAAAAGAACAGAATTTATTTGAAATAGAAATCTTTTGTAACTTTATAAAAGTCTTTACTGTCAAAGATTTATAAGTAGTCACATTTTAATAGATTTTTTCACAAAAGCGACTATTAAATGAATAAATGCATGTGCTCATTTTTAAATAATGTTTAATTTAATTTGTCCCTTTTTTCAAAAGGCATTGCAACCTGAGGAGAACGGAAGGAGAATTAAATTCTAATAGAGAAACGGGCGTTTTTCAGTCCAGATAAAAAGGAATGTTAAATAAACACTGTGCTTTTGTGTCCTCGCGCTGCTGGTGCTCCAGTAACTGCGGACAGCCGTGTGAAAAGGTGGACTGAGGACAGAGCGTTTACAGCGACTGTTGGAGGGTGTGAATGGGCTAAGGAGGAGAATTGGGTGGTTGTGTTCATTAGTTGTGTGTGTGTGTGTGAGGGTCCTGAGAAGCATTTGATCTCCTACCGAGATGCAATAGCTAATTATCATGATCTAATGGCTGCTCCGCATGGACGGAGCCAAACCTAGACTCCCACTGTGACCCTTTATAGACCCGCACACCCTCTTCACACCCAGGCCTGTGATACACACGAGCAAAATGGCTGAATAGAGTTGAGGTCAGGTTCAGAGAATGAAACAACCTTGCTGTGTGCTGTCTACATAGGAAGCATCATGCTGAAGAAGGGGTGGTTGATTATGATTTCACTTTTTTAACTTTAGTTAGTGTGTAATGTTGATGTTTGAGCATAAACAACATCTGCAAAGTTACGACGCTCAAAGTTCAATGCAAAGGGAGATATTTTCTGTTACAGAAATCAATTTTTAAAGACTACAACAAACGGCTTGTAGGGACTACAATAAGCTTCTTCCTGGGTTAGTGACATCACAAACCTTAAAATTTACATAAACCCCGCCCCCGAGAACACACAACAAACAGGGTGAGGCCATGTTGGGCTGCTTTAGAGAAGAGGAAGAGTTGTTGTAGTAGAGTGTTGTTGACATGCCGCCATTTTACGCCGGACTGCTTCACAAACGAGGGTCAATTCAACACTGGATTTGCACAAAAGATTAACATGACGTCACATGCTAGTCGATGAGTTGAATCAACTCATAAATTGATCCACTAACCATTCAGAAACGTCCAGTTTCATTCTAAAAGTTGAGTCTCTCCATCAGTGTCCGACTCCGGTTTGAACAATTTAAGGCTGAACACAATCCTCATTTTGGCTGCGTGAGATTCAGCTTTTCAGCTTTTTTGTTGAGCAACCGAAGCGCGAGCTGTTAAAGCTGCGCCCTCTTCTGGAAAGGGGGCCGGGAGCAGCAGCTCATTTGCATTTAAAGGGACACACACAAAAACGGCGTGTTTTTGCTCACACCCAAATAGAGGCAAATTTGACAAGCTATAATAAATGATCTGTGGGGTATTTTGAGCTGAAACTTCACAGACACATTCTGGAGATACCAGATATTATATTACATCTTGTTAAAATAGGTTTAAAAATGTCAAGCTACAAGTTCATAATTGAATGCAGTTTAAAGTAATTACAATATTAGTAATTACAATTATAGCTGCCAAACATCCCTCATAATTTCATTAAAAAAAAGTAGTTTTAATCACTCATTCTAATTGTCTGTGGTAACTTTGGCTGTTTTCTCTCCTTTTCTGTCTCTCTCTCCATCACATAACCAGAGTTGGCAGCAGGCGTGTGTGGGATGCCAGAACAGAAGTCTAGAGCCTTGAGGTACATTAGTGTCTGTGTGTGTACACGTTCAAACAAATGTGTGTGTTTCCATGACTCGTGAAAAGTGCCGTGCGTCCGATCGTAAGCGAGAGGGACAGTCGTCAGAGCGGCGGGTGTGTGCGCCACTGACACCTGTCACCACAGCTTACTGTGAGGACCTGCTGCTCAACACCTCCAGCGTTACCCTCGCACCACAGCTGGGCTGATGGGAGGTGGGGCGCGCTTGGGTTTACCCCGTCTCCCAGCAGGGTTGGCGGGCATGGACTGGAGAGGAAAGCACGGGATGGGGAACTTCTGCCTAGGAAAAAAGCACGCCGTGTCCTTCAAAGCAACATGCCCTCGAGAAGAGACCAAAGCTCAACACAGAGAGAATATTCATTTAAAACTCACAACATAATAGACGGAGGAATTCAACAATTCTGGAGTTGTTTGTAAATACACCAGGAAGACAAGTCCTTTTTCATTAGCAGATGTTTCTCCTAAAATTCTGTTGGAGATATGAAAATAGTCGAGTCACGTCAAGTCACCTTTATTTTTTATAGTAATATAAGGTAACTACATGGGTTAAGGTTAGGTTTAGAGGTAAGTTCAGGGTTAGTACCTAATTGTAATTGCTATAGTAAGTGTCAGTGCAAAAATAGACTCAAATGAGACTCAATGATTGTGGAGAGCAGCTCAGATCTCTAGTGTGAGTTCATATTGACTTTTGATTGCAGACTTTGGTATCTTGGCAAATCTGAGGACTGTTTGAGACATTGTTGGAAGCTTTCCTGAAACTCTTTTGGAGATTACTGGGGTTTTAGGAGAAAATTCAGCAGCAAAAGCCTCCATGTAATCTTGCTCTTCAATAGCTCAAAAATTTTCAAAAGACTTCTGTATTAACTTTGTCTCAGATGTTTCCTCTAAAATTCTGTGGGACAAATAAAAAGACAAATGAGTCAATAGCTGTCATACAGTAGGAGTACAGATCTGTAAACAAATATGGAGAGGAGCTCAGATCACTTGAAAAGAAATGTTTGAGCTCATATTGCTTTGGTATCTTGGCAAATCGGAGCACAGTTTGAAACATTGTTGAGATCTCTTCTGAAACTCTACAGAAGATTACTGGGGTTTTAGGAGAAACATCAGCCACAAACATCTCCATGTAATCTCAGTGGTGTCAGGGTTCTGTCACTTCTGTCTGTTTATACTTGGTTTGGTGAAAACAATATTTTTTTCAGACAAAGACAAACATAAATAGTGACAAAAGCCAAAATATTGAATGTCACAGATGTATATTTAACAGCGTAATCCACTATTTTGTAGAGGGGGGTCAATTTTCACCCTAGACAACAAGATACATTTCTAGATTAAACATTATTTATTCTTCAGACATTCATCTTTAAATGCAATAACAAGTATCAGCTGTGTGCAAAGTGAACCACAATTGGTTTTCGATCACTAAAAATGGGTAAAATTCAACATTTTGAACATGAAGCTGATTTGGGATCCCCATATCTATGGGACTGAACTATATAGGGCCTTGACAATGACGATTTCAAAAGGAAAGTTTATTAAGAATGAGAATCTAGAAGAATATTAAGATATCTTGAATACTTTCAGAGTTACAGACATGCAAACTTTGGAAAAGGATATTTATGGCACTCAGACAGGTATGTTCTATGCTATTTTATTGATAGAAAAACATGAGATACATTTCTAGTTTCAACATTATTTGTTCTTCAGATATTCCTCTTTAAAATAAAAGAAGTATCAGCTGTATGCAAAGTGACCCACATTTGGTTTTTGACCACTGAAAATGTGTACAATTTACTCAAGAAGCCGCATTAAGATCTCCATATCTCTGGGATTGAACCATTGAGGGCCTTTAAAATGAAGACACCAACAGGAAAGTTTGTTAAGAAACAGAATCTAAAAGGATATTAAGATATCTTTAATACTTCTTGAGTTACAGGCATGCAAACATGCAGACAAGAAGTGCTTTTTGCCATTTTTGATCTGTCATAGTTGGCATATAATGAAGCAAAAGATCGCTAAAGTCAACAGATTTTACTAATAGACCAACCAATCTCAGTGTAAAAATAAAATAATGATGCTGCCATCTTTATAAAGTCATTTTTACACCCCTCTAATTTGGCTCCAAATCTCAGGTGAAAATTGTCATTTTGACAAAACAGTGCATCTGTGACATTTAATATTTTGGCTTTCATCACTATTCATGTTTATCTTTGTACAGAAAAAATATGAACAAAATCAAAAATTACTCTTTAATATCTCAGAAGACTTTTCTTTTACATTTCATTCAAGTGCCAACTTTGTCTCAGATGTTTCTCCTAAAATTCTACAGGATAAATAAAAAAGATCTTTCTAAACCTCCAAAGTAGACATGACATTATTGGGATTCTTTTTCTCAGAAGAAAATCAGGCTTTTCCATGTTCTCTCCATTTAATGTCATTGATGTCTCAGAGAAACATTTGAGACATTAAAGAGATCTCATTTATGATTTTTTTCTCACCTATAACGACTTTTTAAAGATCTAGCCCCTCGTTTTATTTGAAAAACCCCCGACGACTTTCCTCTCATTAGCGTAAACGCAGTAGCTTATAAATGCGATGTAATATTCTGAACGTTGTTGTTGGTAATGGCTGTAAATGTTGGTGTCGGGCAGCGCAGGGATGGGGGTGAGAGCGAGGGGGGGGGGGGGGGGGGCTTGTTTGGTTCAGGAACCATTTAACAACTTCCTCTGGAAATTGAAAAAGGAAATAGTTTGGGGAAGGATTGCAGGAGGGGGGTGAAATGAAGCCCATATGAATTCCAGATGAAACAGTCGTATGGGGGGGGACGCAGAGAGATATTGATGGCAGACGCAGACGAAGGAATTGTGTGTGTGTGTGTGTGTGTGTGTGTGTGTGTTTTGGGGCTGGTGTTTATGAGGTCATTTACCAAACTCATGTTTTCAACATTTCCTCTTGACTTTAAATTTTTTTTGCTTTGTTCTCGGCTAATTGTTTCCATCCCAGCGAGACGAGAGAGTTTGAGTAATGTGCTTTCAACAATTCTCTTGCGCTTTCTTGATTACATGTACAGTCCAAGTCTTAGAGTGAAAATGCTTCTATTTAATGCAATTTACAAATTATAGTCTCAGCGTAACAATATGAATGAAAAGTTGATTTGAAAAAATCAAAAGTGAATGAATTTAAAATCGATGAGAACGTTATAAAAATGTTAGCACAAAAAGTTAGTTTAACTTAAAAAAAGTAAGCTCTGGTTGCTTTAAAATTTTGAGTTCATTGAAATTTAAAATTTGAGTTAATACAATGAAGGCGATTGATTTGATCAACAGAAACTCAAAATATTATGTTATCTGAACTACATTAATTATCTAAGTCGATTTGACAAAAGAAAAAAATTTTTTTTTTTACATCGTGGTCTTCAATACAGTCCTTCTTGCTTTTTGCAGCTCATCATCTCCAACCACCTTCCTTCAATATGTAATTTAACCTCTTCATGATCAATAAAGCAACTATACGTTTATTCTGTTTGACCAGCTTGTTTCACCTGAAATACATCCGATTGCAGAAGTAAAATGTGTGAACGACTGACTTTAACATGCAAATGAGAATTCCTCAGTATTTGGTGTATTTCTCTTTTGTTTTAATGACGTGATGATCATGCTTCGATTTCAGTGGAAGCAAGAAAATGTGACCGTTAATGCAACGAATCACGACAACGCGATAACATGATAATTTATTCAAAATGTTCTGTTTATTTACAGGTTTGAATGATTCTTATTTTACATACACACATGTGTGCTCCCACATATTCCCACCGTTCAAATGAGATTATCTGCAGGGAAAACTCAACCGCAACATGACATACATTGAGCAACAGTAGTTTACTGATCTACTGCCCTGATTATTCATGAAGCGTTTCACTGTCAGTCTGGTTTACAGTAAAGCTCCATTATACGTGAAATGCTTCTGTTTGCACTCGCATACATCAAGATCACTCACAGTTATAGATATCGCTCATGTTTTTAAGCGTCAGTGTTTTGTTTTTTTGTACTAAATATGCAAAGACACCACAAAGGAGCTGTTACGTAAAGAAAAATCCCCTGCAGGAATTACCTGTGTGATGCATAACCAGAATTTCATTCACCTAGAAAAGCAGGTCATTTGTTGAAAGGCTGAAACTTTCACTTGAACCCAGAACATTCATTCATTCGGTGTTACATGCATTGTTTTACATTAAAACGGATACGTTATTATAAGAAATGGATTTGTGTGCATTCGTTCCATAGTTTTGCAGACTGGAAACATGAAACTGTCTGTCAATACAAAAAGCCTTTAGGCCCGAAGTTACAGATTAAGGGATTTTGACAATAGATCTTTCAAGCCAAACAACATATTCATGTGGTACGTGATTGACTTGTGTTTAGTGTTTACATACAAATGAATGTATTTATGCAGAATGTTTATATTAACACTTTTATTGAGTCTTTTTCATATGTTTTAGTCGTTATTATGCAGCATATTTTGTTATAGAGCAAAATATATCATATACCAGTTTGACTTGTATTTGCATTTGATGAAACAGAAATGATGCCAGTTTTGATGTTTTTAGCTTTAATACAGACACAACATTAAACTAAGCTATCTGAAAACAACCAATGACTAATCATTGTAAAATAGGATCAAAGTCGACCGTAGAAGATTGATGAGGATAAAGAAAGCTTGCCCTGAGGTGAAGGAGCTGTTTTCCCCTTCAGTCTCTTTGGAGAATGTTTCATTTTTATCAGGCTGATCAGAATGTGAACTTCAAACGAGAACTTTGTTCAAAAAAAGAGAGTGTGTGTGTGTGTGTGTACATGTACAACAAGACACTGGTGTTGCTTTCAGCATGCAGTGTGTGAGTAAACAGAACTGATTAGTAGAAAATCTATTTTAAATTAAATATGAGAGTTCCCACAGCATTTGATCACTGGATTTTCTTCTTGATTTTTAAAATCATTTTATTGTACTTCTTCCATGGAAGCTCAAGATATTGTTCATAAAAATCACGCTGGAGAACACGATCATCAGGTTGTGTTCATGTTGCTGTCATTAAAGCAGAAGAGGAACATAAAAAGTAATGAGATGAACTCTGTCTTTATGCACAGAGATAGTGACCAAACTCATCAAATGTCATCAAGCACCTCATTACATCTGACTCATTTAACTAAATTTATCTTCCCGCAGTACACTGATTATTACGTGTGTTTGAGAGAGGTCCATGTTTAAGTGTGGTAAACCCCAGAGTTCCCAGTGTAACCTGAATGTGCTTATAGTTCCCAGCGCTGCACATCGTGACGACACGAGCGACTCCTCCCTGATCCACACAGATCCGCACGCATGGATCGGCCTCTGAACCGCTGCAGACGGGACAGTTTAATGTTTCTGTGACTGCCGAGCAGCTGTGATGAGGAGAACTTGTTTAGTCACAGTCACAGTAAAAAAGCGCCATGATATTTGAATGTGAAATTTAGCACATGTGAAAAAGAAATCGATCGAGTGCAGCTGAATAATTTGAATATTTATATGTGACCCTGGACCGCAAAACCAGTCACAAGTCGCACGGGTATATTTGTAGCAATAGCCAACAACACATTGTATGGGTCAAAATGATCGATTTTTCTTTTATGCCAAAAATCATTAGGATATTAAGTAAAGATCATGTTCCATGAAGAAATTTCCTACCGTAAATATATAAAAAATGTATTTTTGTGAGTGGATATGCATTGATAAGGACTTCATTTGGACAACTTTAAAGGCGATTTCCTCAATATTTAGATTTTTTTGCACCCTCAGATTCCAGATTTTCAAATAGTTGTATCTCAGCCAAATATTGTCCTGTCCCAACAAAAAATGGACCCTTATGACTGGTTTTGTGGTCCAGGGTCTCACACACACACACACACACACACACACACACACACACACACACACTCACACTCACACTCACACACACACACACACACACAGAGTGTGTGCGTGACCCTGTATGTATTTGTTTTTAACAACACTACAAGTTTAATTAAACCAAAATATGAGTAAAATATATATATATATATATATATATATATATATATATATATATATATATATATATATATATATTTCAAATACGAGGGAAAAACCCCCACTAAACTTGGTTGAGGTATTTTATCTGACAAAATTATTTGGCAAAAAAAAAAAAAAAAAAAAAGGCAAACTACAGCTACAGGTTGACTACAACATAATCAGTTATTAATATTCCATTGGTTCTCTCTTGATTTTGCATGTCCGCACAATTTGGCATGTTTCATTGTGTTATTATCGCAAATAAAACTATTGACTCCAAGCACAATTATGCGATATACCTACAAAATCTTTAACAAATTTTGAATAATATTTGAATAAAGGATGATGTTGTCACTTTTCCAATAGGCCAGACATCACTTTTGGCCAGTATACATATGTATAGTGTGTATGTGTGTGTATGTGTGTGTGTGTGTTAATATATATACAATACCATGATTGTGTGTTGTAGTTTCATAAAAATACCATGGTGCATAAATTTGGTAATCATTTCACAACTATGGTAGGGCTATATATCAAAGTACAGTCTTATATTAGGAAAATATAAATTAAATATACTGAGTCAGTAATGAATAATTTAGTATTTACATTTTTTAAAGTTTAAAAACTGAATTTATATTTCGTGCACAGAGCACAATGAAAATGTAACAGCCGAGTTTGTATGTGCGGTTGATTACATCATTATGCCCTGGTGGGAAATGGCGGGAATTAATTAAAGATGACCTTGTTGAGGCCGTCATTTCCACTCAACGGACAGTCGGATGGCAACCTTCGCTTACTCACATTTGTTTTAATTTACTGCTGTGGTAATGGTTGTTATAAGGCAGCCTTTGGCGCTAAAGCCTCCTCATTAATTAAAAGAGCATCATGGGTTGAGAGAGGCTCAGAGGCAGATGTTAAGTTGCTCAGGGTTGTCAAACACTCACTGCTCGTGTATTGTGTGTTTATCTGACTGGAATAACCTCAAGACATGGATATTGTGAGCAGCATTTCCATAGATTGAACATGATCTGACCTCTGTGCTTTGGATAAGGCTTCAAGTTACAATTAGAGTTAAAGTTTTCTTTTTAAGACACCAAAATGTAATTATTTAGCACAACTGAGCTCTCTTTAATATCTGAATACTCTCCCTTTTTTAATCTGTTTCTCCTTGAAAACAGTGAGATTAAATGGAGAACAAAAGGATTTTGCCTAAGTCTCCTGCTTCTCAGATGTTTCTCCTGAGAAAAAGACTTCAGTAATCTTCAGTAAGTGTCTCCTCTAGAGTTTCAAAAATGTCTCAGATTTCCAAGATACCAAAGTCTGCAGAGATCTCAATATGAACTCAAACATTTCTCATCAGATTCTTCCAGGATCATGTGATCAGAGTTGCTATCCATATTTATACTCTTACTGCATGTCAGATATTGTCTGCGTAGTTTTCTTTTCTTTTAAGAGTTCAATGAAACACAATCTACAAGCAATATCATTCTCCTCTGGGCAGTAAATATAAACCATAATCACATTTCCAGATTTACCAGATTCCAGTTCACCAGACATGGTATAAATGCCTTTATAATATAACAGTAACTACATTATATATATATATATATATATATTTAGTTTATAGAGTTGATTTACGTGTATAGGCTGTTCAAATGAGATGCTGTCAAAGTCAGTTTTATACATATGCTACAACTTAAAAACAAACAAACTGGACATTATTTTCACTTTATTTCCTTCTCATTTAGGTTATTTGTGAAGCCCACCCTCACAGAGAATGAGAGCGCTCTCTAGTGGTCACAAACACCACAGCTCTTTTGGGCTGTTTTGACCAGGTCAGCCTTACTTGCATTCTATATTTTTTTTTTGTGAAGATTATGTAAAGTGCATGCCAGTGTCAAGCAGCATCTGTTTTGACCAGCTGTATTTGTTGATTTTGTTTCAAACTGAAAATGCATTTGCATATTGAAATGAAGCTTATACAAAATGCCTTGTTCAGGATTGTTTGCATAAGGGAAATACACGTCTTGTGGTGTGACATTCTACACCCCGTTGGAATCTATCTTCGATAGTATATGTTTGATTAAGAAATGAACTAGTGAAGACAAAAGGGTGTAATAAATAAACTATAATAAATAAGTTGGTGTAATAAATCTCTATAATAAATGACTATAATAAATGACTGTAATAAATAAAATGGTGATCAATCCCTAAAATACAAAATATATAAAAATATAAAATATATTTGCTGATTTATATATATATATATATATATTTAAATTAAATGTTTACCTAAAATTTCAATAATTTTTTTTGTACTTTTTTGTAAGAAGTCTCCAAGCCTGCAATTATACAGTAAAGACAGTAATATTGTGAAATACTATTAGAATTTAAGATAACTGTTTTCTATGTGAATATATAGTAAAGTGTAATTTATTCCTGTGATCAAAGCTGGATTTTCAGCACCATTACTCCAGTCTTCAGTGTCACATGATCCTCCAGAAATCATTCTAATATGATGATTTACTGCTTAAGAAACATTTCTGATTATTATCAATCATGATACATTTTTTTCCAGGATTCTTTGATGAATAGAAAGTTCAAAAGAGCAGCACTTATTTGAAATATAAATCTTGTATATGCATGTGTGTGCATGTATAAATTAATCAGTCCTGGTTCATGTAACAACCCAAAAGCAATAAAATATTCTGTTGAAGGAGCAACAACAGTGAGCTCAACAATAGTCGCTACAAATGGCTCTCCAATGGGAATTCCAAGGTTGTCCCAGACCTGATTGTTTGCATGATTGAGATGGGGTCAGCCGAGGTATGACTTCTGCTCCTCAGAGAGTGTTTCAGGCTGGGCCGTTGAATAGCTGTCCCGGCCTGTAATTACCGGGTCCATTGCCTAGCCTATTGTCATGCATAGACGAGCAGGCACGACCCAGGGAGCACAGACAACATGCCAAACTAAATGTGGGGTGTGGCGGGTCACCTAGATCACCATCTCCTGATAATTACCCACAAGCCCCAGTTAGTAAAGGTGGAGGGGTCTGGGGGAAGGCACAGGTTCCCACACAAAAGGAAAAAAATGACAATAAACACATAGTTACATAATGACTCGTCTTACCTTGCCTTTTTTCTCCTCCCTTACAATAGAACGGACTCATTTCTTTTTCTTTATAATTACCATGAGTGAGAACAGGTGGGGTGAAGGTACGAGTCAATTGCTACAGAAGTCCAACCCTTCAAAGCCAAGATTGGCCTACAATAGGAGAAGAAGATCGCTTTTGTTAAAGGTGTCAGCATTCACATTTCAAAATGTTGTGCAATCAATTTCAAATAAATATATATGAGTGAGATGTTCGGAAACAGCCAGCACTGTTTGATCGTGGGATGAAAGTTGTGGCACATCCCGTGTGGTTTTCCTTAAACTTTATGTAAGGAATAAAACCACTTTCTAGTGTCCTCAGGGCAGTAGTTACCAGGTGAGCCCAAAGAGTATAATTAACTAAGACTGTTGCAGTTAAAGAATATAGAGCGTGTCAGAGAGGCTTCTGTCAACTTTGGCCTTTGGCAGAAAACAGGGATTAAATTAGTCATAGGTTCCTCTTTGTGTATCAGTGCAACTTCTGCACGTAGCCAGAAGGCCTGTGTTATGAAGATATGAAGATGGATGGATAGAACAATAGAACGATAAATTAATAGAATGATAGATAGAACGATAAATAGAACGATGGATGGATGGAACAATAGAACGATAGAACGACAGACAGATAGATAGATAGATGGATGGATAGATAGATAGAATGATAGATGGATGGATGGATGGATGATGGAAGGAAGGAACGAATAAACGAACGAACGAATGAACGAAAAAATGATGAATGGATGGATAGATAGATAGATAGATAGATAGATAGATAGATAGATAGATAGATAGATAGACAGATGGATGATGGATGGATAGAAAGACAGAATGATAGATAGAACGATAGATGGATAGATGGATGGAACAATAGAACGATAGATAGATAGATAGATAGATAGATAGATAGATAGATAGATAGATAGATAGATAGATAGATAGATGATGGATGGATGGATGGATGGATGGATGGATGGATAGAACAAATGAATGATAGATGGATAGATAGATGGATGGATGGATGGATAGAACAAATAAACGAGTTGAAGATAGATAAACAGATAATTAGACAGAGAGGTGGACGGACATACAGACAGACAGATAGATAGATAGATAGATAGATAGATAGATAGATAGATAGATAGATAGATAGATAGATATAGATAGATAGATAGATAGATAGATAGAATGATAGATAGAACGATTGAACGATAGATAGATAGATAGATAGATAGATAGATAGATAGATAGATAGATAGATAGATAGATGATGGATGGATGGATGGATGGATGGATGGATAGAACAAATGAATGATAGATGGATAGATAGATGGATGGATGGATGGATAGAACAAATAAACGAGTTGAAGATAGATAAACAGATAATTAGACAGAGAGGTGGACGGACATACAGACAGACAGATAGATAGATAGAACGATTGAACGATAGATAGATAGATAGATAGATAGATAGATAGATAGATAGATAAATAGATAGATAGATAGATAGATAGATAGATAGATAGATAGATAGATAGATAGATAGATAGATAGATAGATAGATAGATAGATAGATAGATAGATAGATAGATAGATGGATGGATGGATAAATGGATGGATGGATGGATGGATGGACGGATGGATAGTTCTCCAAATTTCCAGCACAAAAACAAGAGAAAGACAGAAGAACAGGCTTCTAAACACATTGACATTTGCTTTAGATTTAGTCAGGACGTCTCATCATCTGGTGAGGACTGGTTTGAAATGCACAATGAGCCTCTGTCCCATGCGTGCTTTTTTGTTGTTTTTACTTTTTTTCTGTGTAAAGTGGTGGCACATGAGGAGGGGCGGGTTGGACGTCATTATGTTTTAATCATCTTTGTTTCTAGCAGTACAGAGACAAAGCGGCTCTCTCTCTTCCTCTCTTTTAATCGGCTCTGTCAACTCAAAGCAGCACAGTCAGATATGATCCCTTTTAGTGTTTATTTACCCCTAAACAACCAGATAAGCATATAAAGGGAAACGTCCTGAGGGCTGAAGGCTGGGAGAATTAGAGAATACCTGAAACAATACAAAGGGAACAGAGACGATTGTTGTTTGCGTGTCTCAAACAGACAGCTGCGTGGAGAACGAGGAAGGTGGTTCGTAATATAATGAAGTGAGGTGAGATAAGTAAATTGTCAGCACCAGGACCGTAGCGTGACAGCGCCGACTTTGTAAACTCAAGCGCTGACTGACAGAGAGATTTGGTTGTCGTCTTTTGTCTGAAGGAAGGATGGAGTCAGTGAGAAGAAGATGGGGTCCGGTTCAGAACATGACAGCGTCGCCTCTGGCCTTCGCTGAGGATGTGGCGTATCTTTTACAAAGTCACTCAAAATATATACATAACCAGTGTTGGGGGTAACGCATTACAAGTAACACGAGTTACGTAATCAGATTAGTAACTAGTAAAGTAATGCATTACTTTTAAATTTACAACAAACTTTTTCAAACAAGTAATGCAAGTTACTTTGTTTTCCCATGTACTGACTGACAGCTCTCCTGTCGCCATGTTGAGAGAAATCGTGTGTGTGTAAACATGACGGTTAGTGTAGTTCTAGACTAAATGTGAGCATTTAGCACAAAAACAGATTCAGTATTTTGCAAAATGAATAAAAACAGTGAGATGCAAACAAAATATTACACAAACCTGCACTAATTAAACATGTTAAATAACACAAATATACTTTATGTATTTAATCTCACTTTATTAACCAATGTCTTTGCCGCTGACTTTCAGTTATCTAATTCAACCATACTAATAAACAAATATTACTTTACATTTGTGTTTCATTTTTAGTTTTTATTGTTGAAGTGTGCTGAACTTTCTTGTCTGAGCTGCGCCCTCTACTGTACAGGTGTGAATTTGCATTTCCTACATTTGCCAAAAAATAGAATAACATTTTTGTTATTAAAAACCAAAAAAAAATCGAGCTCAGCCCAGATGAGAAAAAGTAATGCAAAAGTAACGTAATGCATTACTTTCCATAAAATGTAACTAAGTAACGCAATATTATAATGCATTATTTGTAAAAGTAACTTTCCCCAACACTGTACATAACATCGCTCTACTATATATTCATATACACTCCTTGCAAACACTGAATTAGCCCAGAGAAAACGAGTATTTTTAGTTTTAGAACTTGAGACTTCCATGCATTTATCCCTATAAAGCTACTGTATCATATTTGATATGCAAAATTTCTAAGGTCTTTAAATGATCAATATGATCATGAGTCAAAAATCACGAGTACCGAATATGATCATCAGGCTTTTGAGGAAGGTTTATTTGTTCATCATCATTGTATCATCATCTACAGAGCTTTGATCATAAACTAAGCATTTAGATATCATCTTACTAAGACATTTTATTGGCAAATACAGAGTGACGACTGATATTTATATGCATTTTATGTGAGTACTTTGTTATAGTGTTATAAAGACCTCACTAATTTACATTACAAGAGTCAAATTTCATAATTTTTGGTCATATTAATATCTGCATCAAACTGCATATTTTTCCTCCGTTTGGGCTTCTGAATTAATTTCATATTCTCACTATATCATACTGTATAAGCCATAAAAGCCTTATTTATCAAATATAATACTCAACAACAACAAAAAAAAACATATGCATTTTTTTAGTCTAAAGGTTTAATACTGTTCAATTTTCATATGTTAGGCTTTACAGGGTTAAGAATCAACTAAAACAACCCTTTAGAGAAATACAAATCATTTGATGAGGAAGTTTTAGTGTGTTTTGAGGCCTTTAATTGCAGATTATTTGGTCAAATCCTGAGTTTGAGATCTTTTCTCACATGATCTAAGCAGGTTATATTATTGCATCTTTCATCGCATGTTTTGTGCTTAGACAGATCTTTGAACAAGTGCTCACAAAAGCCACAAAACATGTAATTCCAGAAGAGCAATGCATTTACAAGTTGCAAATGCTGGTGCAACTTGCAAAATCAAGTCACTAAAAACTTCAGCTTCAGGAATGCAGCGGTTTAATTAATGGGCCAAATATGTCACCTATTTTAAAAAAGGCTTTTCTTGTGAAGGGAAGAAATATAGGGCTGGTAACCACATCATGAGGTAATTGCAGTTAGGCAGGTGTGTCATAATGAGCAGAGATAGAGCGCCCAACAGGATGCAAATGAATTTTGGCCCGAGGCTCTTCCAGCGCGATGCATTCAAGGCAATTAAGGCTCTGCCACTTTCTACAACAGGGGTCAGATTCCCTACAGATCATCCCAATATGACATGAAAGATCTAAGAGAGCAGCTCGGCGTGTCTAAACTTGACGTGAGCCGGGGTGGCGATGAAAAGGAAGAGTTGGATGAACCTTGATAGACAGCAGAAATCTGGGAAGCAAAAACACGGTTTTATTCTGCCAAGAAAAAGAAAGGATAAAAAAGGAAGGGCCGTGTCCTTTGGAGATTATGCACTTGTGTTTGGATGGGAAGGAGTTCAGATAATAATGAAACAATTAAAGGCTTTAAGGGTGACCTGAGCTATAAAACTATTTTTTTCCACTCCACCTTTGCATAAATCAAATGAAGAATGCCAAAGTTAAGGACCTGAAACCTGTCTCATTCTCTTTATAGGGCTTGACTGGACTGATTACGCGGTCTCCCCACCCCAAACCCTTTCCTTCCCATGATGCCTCAGGCTACAAAGCCACACCCCACAACAACACTCCCCCCTCCTGAGTGGGAGGGTCTCAGTGCAGGTGGGAAGGATAATTAAACTTTTACATAGACTTGCTTCGCTGGTGTAAATCAGCTTACTGTCACAGATCCATTCTGCTGGAAGATCTTGAAATGACAGAAAGGTGAGGGCTGGAGCAGTTCAAACGAAACAGCCTAATAAAACAGTCTTTGTTTACACACCCTCATGTTGTCCCAGAATCATGTAACCCACAAATTTTCACACAGCATATAGTTCATATGCTAGAAAAAGGTCCCAAATTATCCAAAGTTTGAAATTGTTGTCTGACTAAAAAAAGTTATATATACATATTTACACATATAAATGTCTGTGTAATCAAATGCAAGGCAATTTATTGAAATTTTCAGGTATTTTGGTTTTTTGAAAAACCTACGTTCTAAAACGTTAGAAGTGGGTGGATCCACTTTTACTAAAATGGCTATAACTCGTGAGATATTTTCATTAAACTTGGCACACCTATGTAAGAGCTCATTCTGTGGTCGTGTGAAAAAGGACGCGGCGACCGGCCATTTGGTGGCGCTATAACAGGAAAAAAACAAAACATGAAAATGGCTACAACTACTTCACCGTTAGTCCAATCGACTTGAAAATTGGCATACAGTGTCTTTGTCCGAGGTGCCATGATTGTCTATGAGGACATTGACGTATCTCAAAAAACATGTTCGCCATCGGCCAATGAATTTTGAGCAGCTATCAGACAAGGTTAATGTAGAACGAAACTCGCTGGGCCTGTTTGACTCCTGTTTGACAGAGACCTGTGAAAAAATTCAAAATAAATCGGCCACCGGAGCGTTTTCACGTGCGTAAAGGATCGTGTTTTGCGTGATTTTTCGTGCACGCCCACGTCATTTGTACCACATGGTAGAACTCCTCATTCAGAGCAACTTTGTCTCTAGGTCCGCTGCTGTCCATGGAGATTATTTCAAAAACCAAATTTGGTGAAATAGTCCTAAGCCCAACCTCAATAACTATTAAAAAAGCTTTAAAAACTATATATTTTCTATGGTATATTGCCTGTGTTGGCTGTAAATTATCTTCTCCATCATGATCTATAAAGACCTTAAAGTGCTTGAACCCCGATAATTGCTGCTCGCAGCTATATTTAAACATCCTTCTGTTTCTCCCAATTTGCTTATCTCCCATTGCGATTTACAATGCAATCCAACTGCTATGGGGTCAAATGGATATCACAGATGGCATATTTTGTTCTAACTGTGTTTTGTAATTGCAAATCATGTATTTTAGTGTTGACATGATTAGCATGCTTCTGTTTGCTTCAAAGCTGTCTTCTTGCAGCTGTGTTGACACTGATGAATTTACTAGCGAAAGGCCCGGGGCAGACCATCACATCACTGGGAATAGCTCACATGCCTCTCACTGCTCTGAGTGCCAAATCATATTTGTGCCTTGATGTTAAAAGTGGATGAATGATGCCTTGCTTCTTTCGTTTTGACCTTTTCTCTGCAGGTTTTGATTTTAAACCTGTTTGTTAGGAGAGTTTTTTTGGACGTGCACTTCTCTAAAACTAATCCGGTTGTATCTGGATTATTGTTTTACAAAATAAAACAAACATCCATTCCATCAACTCTCTCAAAAACATGTTAAGATAATAACCGTCAGTGAAAGAATATGCTGACAGCGTAAGGCAAATATGTACATGGCATAAATGGAGTCAAACAAAACACCATGGGATGTTTGCAAATATAATCAGTAATAGATTTTATAGCTATTTATATATATTAAAAAAAAAAAAAAAAAATTGTGTGTGTTTGTGCACTCATCTCACATTGAGCTGCTCATTTGCATGGCATAGATCATGCTACAAACTTCTCACCAAAGTCTGTAATCATTTAAATTACTTGCCAGGAGGCTGAATATGTAAAATATGATTTTAGAAGTCTCACTCTTTTGATTTTTATAAAATTAAATATTACTTGCAAACTTATTTAGTCGGTATATAGTGAAATAAGGAAAGAAATAAACTTGTTGGATTCTATGGAATAGAGCTGGTAAAGTTCAAGGAAGAGGAAATTATATGACGAGTAAAGATCTCTTTGTCTGATAAGTGTAACATCAAACCGTGCCGAAGCTAATGTGTCAAAGGGTGTTTGCATGCATATATATTGACTATAATGCGTTTGCCTTCCGGGTCCAACCCTTCAGCTAAAACACGGCTTGAGAATCAGACTAGATTTTTTTTTTTTTTTTCAGGATTCTTTAAAGAATTGAGCATTGAAAAGAACAGCATTTGAAATTTGAAGTATTTGAAATAGAAATCATTTGTAACATTGGTTTGGTACTGTCATATATATGCAGTCAAACCAAAAAATTATTCAGACATTTTTGATATATATTTTTACTAGTGGTTGCAGGACACTATAGTTCATTTATGTAAGTGAGGATGGCAAAATAAAGTAAACTGTGACATATTATACCCAAAAATTCTTCATACAGTGGACTACCAGTAAAATTGATAAAAATTTGGAACCAGAAATGATTCAGACACTTTGACCTGACCGTGTTTTGCTGAAGTGTTATCTGACATAATTAAGATTATTTTTTTCTGACACAGTTTAACTCTGAGATCTTGTCATATTTTATTACCTTTTTTTAAACTATAGTGAATAATCTGTATTTTTTTAAAGTAATATATACAGTAACATTACTTTTAAATTTACAGCAAAATATCAGTTACTTTTTCAAAGAAGTAATGAAAGTTACTTTGTTTTCTCATTTATCGCATTTATTTCACTTGCACAAACACAGTTTCAGTGTCCCTCAAAATGAATAAAAACCTGCAATATTTAAAATGTAAATAATGCATAATTTCTGTATTTAATCTAACTTTATTACCCAGGTGAACACATACAAAAAACACTTCTATAATGTACTTGAAGTGCTCTATTTTTGTGCACTAATTTTGTACTTAATATACTAAAAATTCTTCTTTAGTACTTCTTAAGATAATCTTAAGACCATCTCTGTATTTAAAAAATATACTTAGTTACCACTTGTAGTACACTATGGGTTCAAATGTACTATAAGTGGTATCTAAATACATTTTTTAAATACAGAGATAGTATATTGAAAGCACATTTTAGTTCATATTTCATGGTGTCTCAAAATAGCACAGCTGAGTACACTTTAAGATTATCTTAAGAATGTTTAGTATATTAAGTACAAAATTAGTGCACGAAAATAGAGCACTTTAAGTACTTTTTTTTTCCACCTGGGTAACCAATGTTTTTGCTGTTGACCTTCAATGATCCAATTCAACCATACTAATGAGCAAAAATAACTTTAGTTGAATATCACATTTGTGTTTCATCCTTTTTGTTTTTACTGCTAAAGTAAGAGCGTTAAACTTTCTTTTCTTGCATCATTTCCCTTTAGGTGTGAAAGGGCCTTAGCCAAGAATAGAAGTTTTTTTTTGTTTTTTGTTTTTTTGGTGAGAAAAAATAACTTAAAAGTAACTTAACAGATTACTTTCCATAAAAAGTAAATAAGATAATTACTTTTAGGGAGTAATGCAATATTGTAACGCATTACTTTTGAAATTAACCTTCCCCAACACGGTGTGTGTATATATATATATATAGGCATATAATAAAATGTATATATATATATATATATATTGCTCACTCAAAACAAAGCCTTTACTTCTGATGACCCTGTCTTAAACATACAGTCTTGTTGTTACAGCACACTATACACCATATTATATGTGTGAAGGGTTCTGTTGTTTAAGTACACTTAAGCCTGTAGAAATGCAGTCTGCCACTCTCTGAGTCTGACTTAATTAAACTCCTGAGTTCTTCAGAGATCTCTGCAGAGATGCTGTCAGTCGTGGCAGGTAATTGGTGCGTGATTATCTCGCTTCTTGGCTCACGCTGAGCCGATTGCGAGTGTCATTCATTAACGCAGGACGTTAAAAAGATTCTTTAAAGTAGTGTTTAGGGAGTTGCCCCAACAAGTTATGCAGGGCGAGAGGTTAGAAGTGTATGTGTGTTTGTCAAAATGTGTGTCAACACTGTCATATGGTGTTGAGTCTCATTTAAACAAACTCCCCATGCTCCACTTAACAGCCATGAAAAGTATTAAAATATAAAGCACAAAAACAAACACCCTCCAGGTTTACGGTCATTGTTTTGTTGTGAGTATTGTCTCACAATTAGATATCACACACGAGTTGACACCTGATCGCTGTTACAAGTCAAACAAATAAAATATAAGATAGGATGCTAATCTAATTAAAGTACTGATCTGATAAAAATGCTCTTTTGCATTAAAAATAAAATTGTAGGAGAATTCAATGTGAATTCTTTTATAGTTGTATGTATGCATGATACACTTTTCTTTAGAAAATGCAAATACTCATTTGGGATATCAAAGTGATAAAATCTCATCTGTGAAATGGGCGATGAGTTTCCATGCCTCTTAATCATCATATTTATGACCATATTTGCATTAAAAGCATTTCAATCTTAATCATAAATGACTTGATTAAAGAATTTGCCACTGAGGTGAGGAAAATAAAGTCTTAATGTCTCATACAATTTTGTTAATTTCTTGTTATATGGATGTTATAAGACAGAATTCTTGCTCTACATCTGCATATGGCAGAGTCTCTGTGTGGCCCTCTTTTTTCCCCCAGAGGAACCACAGGACCCAACTTATAATTATACTCTTTGAGCACATCCAGGCCTTACCATAGTAAAACTCTTTTTCAGAAGGGCTTGAGAGCTGCACAACTCTTCTGCATTAAAAAAACACAAAGGTTTTGCACATGCATACTGCTTTAAATGAATCACAGGTTGGCTTTGTTTACAAGGAACTGTCATGCTTTTGAAAACGAAACAATAACTTTAGATACCACCTTATTATATTAGCAGTAAAAACAAGCGCCATCCTTTCATGCTGTGTAACAAACCGCCAGTTCTCCATAGTTGAATGAACGTCTGTTCATTCTTTAAACAATGTGAACATTCATCTAAAGTCACAAAGTGCTTTTTATTATCACGTGACAACGCTTCAAATAAATAAAACATGATTACACATTATTATAACAGTCCACTTTAGAAATTCTACTAAATGTAAGTAACTTTGCAACTACATGTCTCTCATTAAAGTATTAGTAGACTGTTAGGATTAGGATTTGAGTTAGTAGAATAAGTTGACATGTAGTTGCAAAGTGACATTAAAGGATTAGTTCACTTCATAATTCAAATTTCCTGATAATTTCCTGATAATGTCATCCAAGATGTTTATGTCTTTCTTTCTTCAGTGGAAAAGAAATGAAGGTTTTTGAAGAAAACATTCCAGGATTTTTCTCCATATAGTGGACTTCACTGGGGTTCAACGGGTTGAAGGTCCAAATGTCAGTTTCAGTGCAGCTTCAAAGGGTCTACACGATCCCAGACGAGGAATAAGGGACTTATCTAGAGAAGTCATCGGTCAAAAATGTATGCGCCACGCATTACGTAATCACGTTGGAAAGGTCACACGTGACTTAGGCGAAAGTACCAATCCAGTGTCTACAAAGCGAACGTGCGAAGACTAAGTCAAACGGCCTTTACAAAAAAAAAAAAAAAAAAAAAACGATGTCAGACGATTTTGAAGTTGGAGGAGAAAACGAGATGGAATTTTTTGCCCTACCACGGTACTTCCGTCTACGTCACGCGTGACCTTTCCAACATGAATACGTAATGCGTGGCGCACTGCAAGACGAGCATTTGTGGTTAAAAAGTATAAGATTTTAATTTTTTTTTTTAGAAAATGACCGATCATTTCGCTAGATAAGACCCTTATTCCTCGTCTGGGATCGTGTAGACCCTTTGAAGCTGCTCTGAAACTGACATTTGGACCTTCAACCCGTTGATCCCTGTTGAAGTCCACTCTTGGATGACATGCGGGTGAGAAAATTATCAGGAAATTTGAATTCTGAAGTGAACTAATCCTTTAAGCCTTTAAGAGTTATGAAAACAAAGCATGATCAATATAAATGTTCCTCTGGCATTGGGAGTAAATTATGCAACTACACCAACTAAACTCATTATTAAATTCAGGGCATAGTTTAGTATTAGAAGCTTGTCGTATGTAAGTTCAGCAGTGTAAATGCTCTGCTTTCTCACACTAAATAGTGCTAATGTGGTTGGAGCCCTTTCTAGGGAGCTCGTCCCCACCCTTCTGACTCAAACTCTTCTCCTCTTCCTCACGTCTGTATGAAAATGTGCCTTATGTGTTCCTAATAAATCAACTTGACTAATCATGCCTTTCCAGTTTGATTCACGACTTGGCTGACAGGTCAAATTGCCGGTGTGAATCTCTGGCATGGAATGAGAAGAAACTGAGCTGGTTTGGTCCCGAGGCGATGGACGGGGGGAGGAGAGCGTGCTGGTGGGAAGAGTGGAGCAACCCACTGCGGCTTTCTATTTTTTCTGATTTATGCCTTCTCTGATGTGCAAAAAAACAAATGAAGCAGTCTAATAAATGCTGTCTCTCTCTCTCTCTCTCTCTCTCTCTCTCTCCATATATACTGCTTGTTAAGCTTCAAAGTATGTACAGTTATCAGCCTTCCTTTCCCAGATACTGTTTCCTGAAGTCTTTGTTGTGTAAATCTACCTTTATGACTTCATACGTTCTTCCGTGTGAAAATGACAGAGAAAAAAGCAACACATAGCTACTGAAATGTCCAATGAAGCGTATGAAATTCTGACTTTTGATATGGAAATGAGGATTGACTGTACTGTACTGAAAGGCAAATGAACCTCTGAAACAGATGGAAAACTGGCTTAAGCAATCTGGACTGAGTAATCAAAAATATTTGGAGGATGTATATGCAAAAAGTCCAGAAGACCCCATGAAATCAGGATTGGAGTTTTGTGGCATGTAGTCCATGTGTGTTGCTTTAAGCTCACTGATATGCTAGACCTGCAGTTCCTGACTGGTTTTGCTTTAGAACACAGATATCAAGTGGCAACTGTAACCAAATATCCTTAAAAATGTAATAAAACGATAGTACTTCTTTGAAATTGCTCTGTTTCTTCTTTTTCTTTCTTCTTCTTCTTTTCTGAAATGAATAACATTTTTGAGGGCCTAAACATGCTCAAAAACTCACTAAACTTTGCACACGCATCACAAGTGGTGAAAATTTACATCTGATATGGGTTTCAGAATCAGATGGGGGCAAAATAGCTTGATAGCACCACCTATAAAATTTAAACGAAGCACCCCTCTCGCTATGTTTCACATATTCGGTAATGTCATGTCCCAAGTCTCTTGGAGCAAATCCCTAAACGCAACACAAAGTCAGCCATTTTGAATTTTCTCTGCGATTTTTGTGGAGCTTTTGCCATTTTCAGGCCTCGTCCTCCTACAGTTTTAATTTCTAAATGCTTTTACAGTGGCTATGCTCGTAATAGTGCGTGAATGAACCGGGGGAAAAATTAAATGATAATGCTTAAATGTTTACACAAAATTGGATTACATTCATAAACTGATTTATTGACTTTCCACAGAGGATACACTCTTAAAAATGCTTAAAAACAACCCAGTGTGGGTTAAATATGACATTAAATATGAAATACAAACCTAGCGGTTGGGTTAAATGTTTAACCCAACGTGCTGGGTAGTTTTATTTAACCCAACTATTGTTTAAAAATGACTATATGGCTGGCTTAAAATGGACCCGAAATAGGTTGGAAATTAAAAATCAGACACATAATTACTAGAGGCAACAATAATGATCAAAATATTATGGTTTAAAAATGATTATGGTTTAATTATTATTCATTAAACGTATTAATTAATGTTTAATTTATTAAAAATGTTAATAAAAGTTCATTTGGGTTAATTTTAAGCGAGGAATATAGTAATCTTTAAAGTTGAGTTAAATAAGTTAAATAAAACTACCCAGCAGGTTGGGCAAGCGTTTAACCCACTTGGGTTATTTTTAACCCAGATTTTTTTAGAGTGTATATATATATATATATATATATATATATATATATATATTACTGTTCAAATGTCTGAGGTCAATAAAGATAAAGTAAAAACAGTAATTGTGAAATATTATTACTATTTAAAATATCTGTTTTCTATTTGAATATATAGTAAAATGTAATTTATTCCTGTGATCAAAGCTGAATTTTCAGCATCATTACTCCAGTCTTCAGTGTCACATGATCCTTCTGAAATCATTCTAATATGATGATTTGCTGCTCAAGAAACATTTCCGATTATTATCAATGTTTCAATATAAATCCCCCCCCCCCCCCCCAAAAAATTACTGACCCCAAACTTTTGAGCGGTAGTGATATATCCACTTTGGATAAAAACATGTAAATGTGGAATGTAAATATATTAAATGCAAGAAAATGTGGTCATGTCACAACAAATGAAACACAACAGTTTGAAAAATGCATCCTAACATAGTAGTCAACATTCAAGTGTACACTGTGCAGTATGCAAAACGGAATGTGCTTGTATTTCATTCTGAACATACAGAATACAGAATTTGGATACAACATATCCAAAACGTTTTCAACGTTTAACTGTCAAGTCTTTTAAGAGTTTGTGGTCACATAAATAGCGTAAAATCGTCTAGTGTGCTGCAACTGGTTGCAGACATAAACTTCTGCTAATGTTGCCTTAGTTAGAATTTATTTTAACAGATTTGTTACCTAGAAATCTGCAAATAATATTTTGTAAATGTGGTCTCATGATCAAAATTTAATTTTTTACTATTTAGACGTCTTGGGTCTCGAGAAGCGAGGAGACGTGGGAATATTTTGCGTAAAATGACATGCAATTTAGCTGTGCTACAAACTGTAAGATGTGGTGAAGACCTTAGTCGTATCTCATGCAGAAACTAAAGGAACATACAAATTAACTTGTTAACGTCTCTGAGGTCTCAACACCCCGTCCCACATTCACAGTAACACATGTGGCTCGAGCAAATTAGCATGTAGTTGGCTAACCCTAACCCTCCTCGCGTCTCCATTTACACGGACCGCTTTCTATTTCCACTCCGCTCTGATGTAAAAGCAGCTCTTTACGGTAGAGTTTCACAGTTCATTGACTCGACAGCTTGTTTACATGCAATAAATTGATGTGAAAACTGGCGTTGGAACAGCCGGTACATTTGAAAGCCATTAGAGGGACACTGATGATGGAGCGGCTTTATAACCCCATAAGACCTTGCTGACTCAAGCTTTCAATTATCCCAGGGTGAATAAATCAACTTTAACATAGTTTGGTGAAAAATGAGCACTTGTGGTCGCCGATGTAGGTCTGCGAGGCTCAATATTTCCAGAGTACCATAACCCTGGTCGGTCAAACCTGTTGGAAAGGAAAAACACCAACGGGATCTGTTGTATCTCAATCGTTTCTCCTAGACGGCAGTGTGATTAAATGGAGAGCAAATTAAGACCTCCAGAAGAGATCTTAACAATGTCACAGTCAAACATTTCCCAGTCTTCCTTCCTTTCCAAATTAGCTTCATTAAAAGATCTGCACTTCAGCTGTTGTGTTTAATTGTCATTTTTATACCTACAAAGGAGGAAAATAACTGAAACAAAGTTGATATGTAAATGAAAAACTGATTTGTGGTACTGAGGTAAACTGGGTAAAGGCCTAACTGTAAGTTTATTATAAACTTTTTCACCACAAATGCTCGTCTTGCACTGCTCTGTGATGCGCCGTGCATTACGTAACCATGTCGGAAAGGTCACGCGGAAGTCCTGCGGTAGGGTGAAAAACTCCATCTCATTTTCTCCTCCAGCTTCAAAATTGTCCAACATCGTTGTTTTACCTTTTTTATGTAAAAGTCGTTTGACGTCTTTGCACGTTTACTTTGTAAACACTGGATCGATACGTCACGCGTGAACTTTCCAACGTGATTACGTAATGCGTGGCGCATCGCAGAGCAGTGCATGATGAGCATTTGTGGTATATAATTTTTTATTTTTTATTCCTCGTCTGGGATCGTGTAGAGCTCTTTGAAGCTGCTCTGAAACTGCAATTTAGACCTTTAACCCGTTGAACCCCAGTGAAGTCCACTCTATGGAAAAAAATCCTGGAATGTTTTCCTCAAAATGCTTAATTTCCATTCGACTGAAGAAAGAAAGACATAAACATCTTGGATGACATGGGGGTGAGTAAATGATCAGGAAATTTGAATTCTGAAGTGAATGAATGCTGTAGAAGTATTATTTATCGTTAGTGATATGAAATCTTCCTGTAAAGTGTTACCAAATCTAATTGATGCCAAATGCACAATATAAAAGTCCCCATCGACTCTCTGCGGTCGTCATTCAAGTGAAGAGTGATTTTGTTGGAGGCCTTGCATGTGGCATCTCAAGCAATTTGTGTTGATGGCTCTGAAATTTGTTTTGTGTCCTAAATGTAAAACAAAAAGCACCACACCAGGAAATAATGGATTTTCAGAGGAGGCTCTGGTGTGGCGTACAGTAAAAGAAACGGCTTCATTGTTGCATCTAGCGTTTCCATCTCACGTTTTTCCAATTACTGTCGGCTCTGAAAGATGTCAGCGTTGTATACAGAAAACATGTTTCCACTAAAATCATGTTCTTTGCTGCCCTGAATGGAGTTTGGCTGACTTGTGCGCATAACGGGCAGAACACAGCCGGCCTCCAGGGCTTTCTGTGGTCCGTTTTCCCACAGAGAAACAAAGTCTCGCTGACAAATAACAGGGCCCAGCCGTCCCTCGGGCAGCGGGCAACACAAACGGATAAAATGGCCTCATGGTTCGTATCAGAATCGGGAAAGCCGTGGAGATCGGGACTGAGACTCAGCGGACGTCCGTACCACCATGACTGTTTGATGGGAGAGCCACAATGCGGGCTGCTCTTCAAACGGCTCAGAGCTGTCTAATTTAGTCATGTGACGCTGAGGGTAAACGTCCCAGACAACAATATGTCATTTTAATGTCGTTACGGATGTTTTATTCACAGAGTTCTGCGGTCAGGGCAGGGATTGTGAGGACTGGGAGGGTTTTTCCATCCTTTTCTTTTACAATTAATTTCACATGTTACAGTCACGGTGTGAGGCCACGTTTTTTAAGTGTAAAGTAGCAGAATGATGCACTTTATGTGCTCATAATGAACTGCAAATCAAAGGGCAGTTTTGTATCAGAGTTAGTTACAGTGTGTACAGCTGAAAACACGCAGTGTTTGTGTGTGAAATAGATTTTGCATATTCAATATTATTTCATTTATTAAAAAATACACTAAAATGCAATTCATACAGGCAATAGCATAATCTCATTTTCTTTTTGTGATGTTAATTTGAGAATTTTAGATGTTTTTTTTTTTATTTTACAAAAAGCAATAGCCTATATAAATGCATATGCATAAAAAAATCCTTTAATTAATCTTTAATACTATAATTATATTATATAGCACGTTAAATGTATTTATTTACCAAATCTTAATTTGCACTGACAAAATACTGTTTTGTTGACTAACCTGAATGTATCATTTAGATTTTTTTTAAATATATACATGTATAATCATCAATAGAGCAGAGTTCATTCAACACATTATCATCTGCTATGTGTTTTGTCTGACTTTCATGCATTTCCCAGGAGGAGACTGTGAAAACAGTGACGGAGAGAGAGAGAGAGAGAGAGAGAATGGACGAGAGGCTGACCGCTCTAGACAAAACACAAGACATGACATCAAAGTTGGAAATATCTTTTTTTTCTTGTGTTTGTCTCCACATACTTCAGTGATTCAGATCATAGCACATTTCTCTGTGGCATTCGCTTAAAAAACAAACCTCACAAAAAACAAACCTACGCAAAACAGCAGAGAACGCCTCACGATGACAAAAATACTAAAGACAACACTGTTTTGTTCAAGCTTGATGAATACCTTTGAGACTGTTTCATAATCATACAGTCTGTTTCCAACATACAGTCTACAATCAAAAGTCAAAGATCTCATTGTCACGGAGTCACAGCCTGCACCCTCCAATATCAACACATCGTCACCAGATCAGCACGCTCCTCCCACTCGTTCACAACTACCGGGTCATGCCGTATGGCCTTTCCAACTCTCCCTCCATCTTCCAGAGCTATATAAATGAGGTGTTCCAGGAGTTCCTCCAGCGATTCGTCATCGACGACATCCTTATCTACATCCGGAACCTGGCCGAACACTGCCACCACGTCTCGCAGGTCCTGGAAAGCTCCGCCACCTTTACCTCAAGCTGGAGAAGTGCGAGTTCCACACTTCCTCCGTACACTTCCTTGGCTACATCATCGACCAACAAGGCATCCAGATGGACCAGAGGAAGGTGGAGACCATCCGGAGCTGGCCCTTACCCAACGCTTCCTAGGATTTGCAAATTTCTACCGCCGTTTCATCCACGACTACAGTCTTCTCAGGTCACCACTTAAATCTCTCCTCAAAGGCCGGCCGAAGTCTCTGTCCTGGACTCCATCTGCTCGAGAAGCTTTCCATCAACTCTAGGAAGCCTTCCTCACCGCTCCGATCCTGGTGCATCCGAATCCTGATCTCCCCTTCGTCGTCGAGGTAGACGCATCATCCACCGGGGTCGGGGCGGTTCTCTCCCAGCGGCAGGGTGATCCGCCCTCCAGCCATGATCGTCAGCCCCATCGTATGGTCCATCAACGAACGCATGCTCCCAGGCTAACCGCTCCGAACCTGCTCCACTGGGAGGTCCTGAGGGGCTCCTCTATGTTCCACCAACTCTCCGTCAGCCCCTCATGGACTTAGCTCACATGTCTCCGGGCTCTGGACACCCAGGCAGTTCACGTACCCTCTCGCTCCTGCGTCAACATTACTGGTGACCCTCCATGACTCCAGATATCTCCCGCTACATCAAAGGGTGCTCAGTCTGTACCATTGTCAACACCCCTCGGAGACTTCCCGAAAGAAAAATCTCACTACCGATCCCTCGTCGACCATGGTCTCACCTCGGGATTGACTTTATGCCCGACCTCCCATCCTCGAACAACTACACCTGTGTGTTTGTGGTGGTTGATTCCCCTCAAGGGTTTACCTACAGCTTTCGAAGCTGCCGAAGCTCTGTTCACTCACGTCTTCCGTCACTTCGGCATCCCCGAAGACATTGTATCGGACCGCGGACCTCAATTAATTTCCCGAGTCTGGCAGGCCTTTTTCAAACTCTTGGGAGTTTCAGTGAGTCTTTCCTCTGGTTATCACCCCCAAACCAACGGCCAGGCTGAGCGCAAGATCCAGGAAATCGGGAGGTACCCCAGGTCTTACTGCACTGGAACCAGGACAGCTGGAGCCAGTTCCTGCCCGGAGCGGAATATGCCCAGAACTCCCTCCGGCAATCTACCACAGGGCTCACCCCGTTCCAGTGCATCCTGGGATACCAACCACAACTCTTCCCCTGGCCGGGTGAGCCCTCTGAGGTTCCAGCTATCAACCACTGGTTCCAGCAGAGTGAGAGAGTCTGGGACTCAGCTCATGTCCATCTCCAGCAGGCAGTGCGGAGACACAAGAGGCATGCTGGTGTGGCATGCTGACAAACCAACAATTCTTTTTACAGCGTATATAAGGAGAAATGTCTTACTTTCATGTTTAACAGTTTATTTACAGTTTGTTTTTTCTAATAATAAAGTATGTTTACGAGTTGTTTAAATCATTTTGTACAATTTAAAATTAATTAATTAATTAAAACAAAATCCATAAAACAATGGGAACCCCTAAAAGGTTCTATGAAGCGCCTGCGGACCCCTTTCTATATAAACCTTTTTTTTTTCTTAGACTGTTTTTTTTTACTTTATATTAAATTAATTCTAAGAGAAACTCCTGTGATAAAGTTGATACTTGAAAGTTGAAAACAATCATGTAAGATACGAAAGAGTAACTTTTCAGCAATAAAGTATAAGCAACCCAGGAGCAACTGCAATACATGCAAATACTGCAAAAGCACTCTGAACACTGCGGAAAAGCATGTAGATGCAATCTGAGATGCCACGTAAAGACAAGTCACAGGTCACTCCTGGAGTCTGTGGTCATCTGGGACATTAAGAGGGTGTTGGAACCGGAGCCCAGGGGTCATTCTGGATGGGGCTGGGGTCGTCCATCCCGTGGATCTCTTTCACTGGTGTCTGACGTCAGAGTGAGAATCTTTTGTTCAACGCTGCACACAATCTGACCCTGTTTGCTACCCAAAACACAACTGCTCAGTTTCTTCCACGTCTGAAGCACAAACGGTGCAGGATGAAGTTTAATACTCAGTGCTGAAGGTTTGAACAAGCTCCTAACTGTACAAGCAACAGTAAACAAGCTTCAAGAATCTGAGATATTGACATGTGCATGCATCGTACCATCAACTTTATGCACAATAATCTCGAAAGCATGTTTGTCTATATGGGGAAAAAAAACACTCTTGTATTCCAGCATTCTCCTCGAGTCTAAATCCAGTTTTCCATGATGCAACTCTCACACAAACACACACACACACACACACACACACACACACACACACACACACACACACACACTCAATGTGTTTTTAATCTCAAATCCCAAAGCGTGCAAAATGTACACAATCCCTTGCAGATCCTTTTCTGAAGGGCAGAAACGGAGACGAGAAACAAGAGCCATGTTCTTCTCTGGTGCCTTGGGCCGAACGCACAGAGAACGTGAACACTGTGAGCGTGGAGGAAAAGACAGAAGAAGATGGCTTGTTTAACATCCACAAAGAGACAATCATTTTGTTTTATTACAACGCATTGTTCCCAAAACTGGCCTGCAAAATTGTTTGGTTGAAAACCAAAATAATACATTCAAACATCTCTTGGGATTTTCTCCCCTCCCAGTGTCTGTGTCTGATTACACCTGTCCATCATTTTCAGAGCCACGTCCTTCATGCAAGTAAGGACTAAAGGAGTTCCATCAGGAAATTAAATAACTCTATTTCACTTTGATTTCCGTGCTCAGATTAAGTTACAGGATCCTCAGTATGTTGCTTTTGATTGGCTGATTCATGCTGTTGATTCTGTGAAAGTCACGATTTTTTGTGTGCAATTTTAGGGACTGATTTTAACTGGACCAATACTGGGGCATGTTGTCACAAAAGGTCAAAAATATGTTAAATGATCCGCAAATGACATCTTTTCCCTCTGCGATATGCTCTTCTGCCATTCAGACTTTAAGTTTTGTCTTCACAGAAACTTAAAAATATAATATATATATATATATATATATATATATATATATATATATATATTAAAAAACGTTATCAGAACTTTAGCTGTTCTGGCAAGGTTCTCTCAAAGTTATGAACAAACGTTCTTGCAGTTACGTTAATAGAAAGTTATCTGGTCTTTAATGATGTTCTCAAAACGTTAGCACAAAAACGTTATGTATACACTCTAAAAAAATGCTGGGTTAAAAACAATGCTTTGAAAATGGACAAACTCAGCGATGGGGCTGTTTTGACCCAGTGGTTGGGTTAAATGTTTCC